>CM022710.1:17507483-18089011 GCA_012295165.1 Asparagus setaceus
TAGATCTAACTCCCACTCAAGACGAGTAATGTGTGGTCTTTCCCCAGATGGTGTAAGTGGACCGCCATGGTCATCATGTAACCGTCTACAACCTGACTTTTCCAAAGGGAGCTTCCCGTTGGTGAATCACCGTCGCGCCAACACCTTTGGTCGCTTTCCATAAGGCGAAGGGCAATTCCCCGCCAAGGATTTCCTGACTCGGTTGGTCTCGGATGGGGTCCTTCGAATGGTGGCCTCGTCATCAATACATTCTAGAAGAGTATCGCGGACGAAGTTGGAGAGGTTTGGCCTGTGGCTCCTATCGTGGCAACTCAACCGGGTTTGAGGAACAATTTCAACAGCCCTTGGAATCTTGGAGTTGTATAACTCGACACTCACACTTTCTTCACCCCATGGCGAAGTTGGGGATTGCTTTGCATGAGATGGCCGAGATTTCTCGACTACCTCATGGGAGGTATCCGTATGAGGAGTACATCCCGGTATAAAGAACCGCAGATTTGAAAGAGATCACCCCAAGTAGTGGAGACCTATTGGGAAGTGATGTGCCATTATCATATTTGCACATGTAGGAACGCCACGATAAGAAGGGGAGAAGTCCATTAGTCACAAAGATTTGGGCTCACTACCTCTTTGAGGGGCTAGATGATAAGAAAGGTAGTGCTGGTGCCCCCGGGTCCTCTTGAGGCTGGTGCTTTGTCACGCTGTGCTCTCGTGAACCTTCCAATGTCCTATGTGACTAACACAGACGAGCATGGCTTCCTGGAAGGGACGACATTTGACACTTATCTTTACCGTGAGCGGAGCCGATAATTATGTCGAGAATTAGTTTAAAGGATTTTATGGGAATTTATGTTGAAAACCGCGTCATTTCATGTGATTAACTTCTCTTATTTCACATTTTCGTATGCAGATTGTTGATAGTTATTCCGTTCTTTGTTCATGATACCGCGGCCATACGACCGCGTGAAGTAATTGCACATATGACATGTTAATTGCAGTTATACGTAGTCTTGTTGTTGTTAGCGGTAAAAGTTGGTTTGTTATTCATTGCTGGTTTGAACCGTTAATGCGGCCGTTGGCCTACAACAAAATTTCAAACAAAAGAAATGCCTTTATTTTAGGCATTTCAATAAGCGAAAATTACAACTTTCTTCCTTTTGTGAACAAACCACGAGGATCTCTATTTTCGGGATCACCGGCTGCGTGGGTTCTTTGCCTATCGGGACTTTTGTTAGTCATTGGACTACCGCAATTCCGATCTGGGTGTACCGGGTTACGGAACTCTGAGGCGTAGAGGGCTCGTTCCGCGAAGGAAGCGAAGCTGAGAGGATCACACTCTCGCGAAGGAGAGGATGCGCTGGGATCACACTCCCGCGAGAGGATCGGCGGGGCGGGTGAATCTACAAGGAGAAATCAAAGCTATCCACGAGTTAAAGCGAAGCTTAACCTAGAGGGTATCGTAGTTCGACCAGAGTTTTCTTACCCAGCGATTTGTGGATCGGCGTCGATTGGACTTGTACTGCGCCCGTTACCGGAGCGTTGGCGTAACTCGTGGATCGTGAAATTCTTGAAACTCCTCGTCCGCCTCAAAGCCAAAGCCAAATCCTCAAAAATCGAAGTCAAGATCCAAATCCCCATCCCAGATCCGCCTCCCGAATGAGCAAGACCCCCTATTTATACAATAGAGAACTAGCGCCGGTGATGGTGGCTCGGCCCTTGGCGAGGCACCTGGTAGAGATTTGGCGAGTGGCTCGGCCAAAGTGGCCGAGCCTCCTAAACCACTTGGCGAGCACCTCGGCAGTTGGTAGAGGCTCCGACCAAAGTAACCGAGCCACCTAACCCACTTGGCGGTGCAGCGTCGGCTCCGTCGTCTCGGCGTCGTTTTCCGTCGACTCTTCGTGCGTTTTCGTCGACTCTTTGGTCTTCGGGCTTAGTTTTGCTCGGTGATGTGCGTTGTGTTTGAGTCCGTGTCCGATCAACTTTGAGCTCAAGCGGCTCGTTTGCATCGGCGGACTAAATGGTTGATTCCGTCTGCGTCGGCGTTTGAGTTTAGCCAACTTCGCCTCGTTGAGCCGTGGTCGGGTTTCCTCCACGCGGCGTCGTTTCCGGCTGGCACGTGCGCCTCGCCGACTTACTTCATGGGTTCGTCGGCTTCGCATCGTTTGCGGCGTAATCCGTCGGCAGCGTTAAGTCGCCGTCGGATGGATGCGTCGGTTGTCAACCCACCGTTTTGAGTCTTGTTTGGGTATTGATAAGCAATTTTTAGCGCCTCTGATACCCCTCCAAAGCGTCTCGGTCTCGATTCTTGATGAGTGCGGGATGCTTTGGACATGATAAACCCTTCACCCTTTGGTTGGCGTGATAGGACTTCTGCGAATGACCTTGGCGTTTGATCTCTCATCTCCTTCGGTCTTTCGGTGCTTTGTAGGACTATTGAAGGTATTACGGTCTTGCATTTTTTGTCGACCGTTGTTGAGATCTTGACCCGAAGTCGATGGATGAATTTCTTTTGAGATTGGCTCGATATTTAATTCCTCAATCCTCTCGGGTTCTCCGGTGCTTTGTAGGATCCCGGGGGTGTTCGGTCTTTGCATTTATTGCTTGACCATTGTTGGAGTTTCAAAGCGTAGCTAATTAAGTTTCCTTCTGCGTAGGCTTCGTGTCGGTGAATTGTCGTCCAGATTGACCATCGAGATTCCTCAGATTGATCGGGGAATCCTTGATGGATAGCGTTAATTGGCCTCGAACTACATGGATTTTAGCCTTCAATCGGCGAGTGCAGCGTTGACGGCGTCGCGATCTTGCGTGGATCGAGCAGTTGTCGGTGAATCCTTGGCGGACGGCGTTGGTTGGCGTCGCCCTGTATTACTCCTTCTTGGAGCACAATTATCCTCGATGGGAGAATTTTTCTTGGGACTTATTCCAATTCTAAACTGTTGGCGGATAGGACTTACGAATGACCTTGGCGCTTGATCTCTCATCTCCCTTCAGCCTTTCCGCTTTGTAGGATTATTGAAGGTATTACTGCATCGCATTTTTGTCCGACCGTTGTTGAGATCTTGACCAAGTCGATGGATGAATTTTGAGATTGGCTCCAGATTTAATTCCTCCAACTCTCTCGTGTTCTCCGCTGCTTTGTAGGATCCCTGTGGGTGTTACTTGTCATGATTATTGCTTGACCATTGTTGGAGTTTCAAACTCAGAGCTAATTGCTTCATCGTTTACCGCGGTTTGAATTGTCGCCCGATTGACCATCGAGATTCCTCCGCTGATCGGGGAATCCTTGGTCGTGACGCCAGCACTGGCCTCGAACTACATGGATTTTAGCCTTCAATCTCGGTGCAACGCTGATCCGTATGATCTTCGCGGATCCAACCGCTGATCGGTGAATCCTTCGCCGACGACGCTGCTGGTTGGCGCCACCAGATACTTCGCTTTGAGCACAATTATCCTCGCTGGGAGGAATTTTTCTTGGGACTTATTCCACCTTAAATCGTTGACCGATGGCCTTCGGCGGCGACGCATGAATCGGCATTGATACAAAGGAGAGGAGCTTTTCAAGGTAGAACGCGCCGTCCCCGCCAACATAAGCCTCTCGTAATTGCCAATTTATCCCTCTTTGAGGTTCCACAATGGGAGGAAATTGAGGGTTATCGAAGTTATCCTTAAGAATATGGTAATATTCTCCAGAACTTCTAAGAATTAGGAACTAGTTTATACTGAATCCTATTTGGAGTAGGCTAAGCTGCCCGAGAATATCCGAAGATTGACCGCCCCTGTGCCACATTGCCGATGATTTCACCATTTAGAGGTTAAGCTCCAAAGTCTACGATTTTGAAGCAGCCGGCTCCTCATATATAGACAGAGGCTCGGCCGACAGCCTTAGCAGATGCTTGGCGTATTACCGACTCGGGTTCAAATGCAAGCGAGGCCAGTGCATCATTTGAGATCGCCGTCACAAGCTTCATTTTCCGTGGACATTTTGGTCTTGTGTCACGCTGAGAAGCGAGGATAGTAGAGCTCTCAACAGAACCCAAGCGGCGAGGGAGAGCCCGATCGCCTTGAAGCCGAAAGGCCAACAAAGAAAAGACTCTCGCGGTCGCGTCTCGAGGAATTTGAACTCGGGCGTAAGCCGGTTGACATCAAGAAGGAGATCATGGAGGCCCTTAATGGCGCCAGGAGACTTTCGTGGCCGAAGCCAGAGGAACTTCAACAAGCTTTCCTCAATAAAGTATCTCGAAGCAAAGCAAAACATATTTCTGCCCTTCTTGTGCTCTATTATGATTCTTTTATTTCACGTAAATAATTAACCATAATACTTATAGGATTTTTGGCAAACCTCAGCCAACGGATTTGATTAGCCTTTACCAACTACCGCTTGAATGCTAGCGGATTATCCAATCCGCTCAAGACGGACGCTAGGCCGAAGAATGAAACTCTTCTAGACTTGTTGCTATGATATTGAATACATAGGCTTGGTACTCTTTTACCGCAAGAGATCACCTGCAACGCTGCGAGAGCGCGTGGACTCATCCCTTCTTAGGCTTCTCGGATGAAATACCCTTAATCGAACTCGTGTCTTCTTCAATCTGAAAAGACTAAACCTAACGCTGCGGTAAGGCTACTTTAGGTTATTGGCCAACCCCCAAATTTCAACGGATTTGATGAGCCTTTACCAACTACCGCTTGAGTGGCTAGCATGTAGATTATCTAAACCGCTCCACACAACGCTTGTGCTAAAAGAATGAAACTCTTCTAGACTTAATGCTACGATGTTGAATACGCGAGGCTTCGCTCTTTTATCACCGAATACTAACCGCAACTGCGGTGTGAGCGCCTTTATCCCTTCTTAGGCTTCGGATAAAATACCCCTAATCAACTCGTGTCTTCTTCAATCGGAGAAAGACTAAACCGCGACGCTGTTAGGCGCCTACTTCATCCCTTCTTAGGTTTCGGATAAAATACCCCGTAATCGAACTCGTGTCTTCTTCAATGAGAAAGACTAAACCGCGACGCGCAGTTAAGGCCGACTTTATCCCTTCTTAGGTTTCGATAAAATACCCCGTAATCAACTCGTCTTCTTCAATCGAGAAAGACTAAACCGCAACGTTGGCTTTATCCCTTCTTAGGCTTCGATAAAATACCCCAAGATGAATCTTGGCCCCTTCTTTGACCGAGAAGGGTTGAACCGATTAAGATTGATTGAGGTGGGAAAGGAAGAATGTATTCTATTTCCTAAGGTGGAGAGGAAGGAGGATCTTGTCTCCTATCTCCTAGTAAGGGATGAACAAGAGAGGAAGGTTTTGTATCCTATCTCTGCCGCTGGAGAGGAAGGTTTTGTGTCCTATCTCCGTGTGCTCACTAATTTGAAATAAGAGAGGAAGGTTTTGTATCCTATCTCTTATTGATGGAGAGGAAGGAGGATCTTGTCTCCTATCTCCTGCGCCGAAAGGAAGGATTTTGTCCCTGCTTCAAAGGAAAGAGACTAAAATGGGATCTCCATTTGAGAATCTTGAAAGATGAAACTAAGAGTGATCTCCACCGAGAATCTAAGACAAGAGAGGAAGAATGTATTCTATCTCTTGCTTCAAGAGGAAGGATATGTCCTATCTCCGTGAAGGTGGGAAAGGAAGAATGTATTCTATTTCCGATGAGAAACTAAGAGGTGGGTCTCCACCGAGAATCTTGAAGGGTATGGATAGCTTTCGCTTGTAGGATTGCAACTGCACTGAAAGTGAACCTCGCTCGGGAAGGAATCGAGAGGGAATTTGGCCGGTGGTTGGACCAGGAGATTTTAGTGGGCCCACCGCCAATGAATTTGATCGGTGAGAGAATTTTGGAGGAAAACACAATAATTTAGGGTTATCCTCATGAATATGAGTGAGATATTCTTCGAGGAACTTCCCATCAAAATGGGTTATCCCAATGTACTAAGGATAATACTTTTTTAAACTTCCCATTTATCTAAGATTAATTGCCTGCCGCCATTCTCAGGTGATATATATATGCACCGCTTGAATAGACGGTTCTATTATAAACGGTCCTTCCCATTTGGGTTCAATTTACCTTTCTTTTGAGTTGAGAATTATCTACCGCCTAGCAAATGGGACGCAGATCTCCTCCTAAAGGTTCTCTCGTCAACTTTCTTGTTGAAAGCCCCACATCCTAGCTTGATAGAACTCAATGCATTGTTGAGCCTCCAGCTCATCTAACATCTCAAGCTCTTCGAGACGCTTTTGATGTTGTTCTTCTGGTCGCCATCTCTCAAGGGCGGCGCTAAGTGACGGATCCGATTTCCAACGGAGAATTGCTTCACACCCGTAAACCGTAGAGTACGGTAGCTCCTATCGGCGCATCGCATCACAGCGATATGCCCGTGAGTAAGCCCGAAGTTTATCATCCCAGCCTCGCTTTGTTATTCTTCACAAGCTTGACAAAATCTTGATGATCGCCTGTTGAACGCCTAACCCATTCGCCGCCGATTATAGGTCGCCGACGACATCTTGTATCTTGAATTTTTCAAAACCCGATGAAGGAATTGCCGATAAATTGGGGACCGCTGTCATGCACGATCCGTTTGGGACACCATGTCGATAGATGACATGGTGTTTGATGAATCGACGACTCGCTTTGACCTCTTTAGTGGGATTGCTTCACCACTTGAGAAGTAGTCTGTGATCGCTAGAATAAACCGATCTCCTTTAACCGACGGAGGAAAATGGGACCTACAACGCCCATTCCCCATGTCTCAATGGCCGATGTGGTCAAGGATGCAACCGCTCGAGGCCGATGCATATAATTCCGCGGAATTTGACACATGGCATTTCCGAGCGCATTCAATCGCAATTAATCATCGGGCCAAAAGTAGCCTATTCTCCCGATTCGCCAGAGCTTGGGACCAGCCGGTGCGCACTACATTCACCTTCGTGCTTCCGGCGGACCTCTTTCCTCTTTGTTTGAGAGGCATCGGAGTAAAGACCATCGCACTCCACGATATAGCATCCGGGTTTCGTGGTCGTAAAAGAATCTTGAGCTCTTCGCCGATTGACTTTCCTTCACGCCTCGTAGAATACCATGTAAGACGAATCGATGATAGGAAAGCCAATCTCGGCTCCAACTTGGTTTGGGTTGTATGTACTTCTTGGTAACTACCCCTTACTCTTCTTGTGCCTCATCGATAATGGTAACAAGAGTTGGTGAGTCCCGACCGCAACTAGTTGCTCGGTCTCTAAGGTTGTGCTAATGACACCGCTGCATCCGCTGGATGCTTTGGAGGCGCTGGATATATTCGATGAAGAATCCTTCAATGAGTCCGCCATTTCAGCCTATCCGATGATAGGGATTAGATCCGACTGACTCAGAGTCACCACTAACCTCGCTTAACTATCATTGTGAATCGCCAGATGCTTCGAGATATTCGACCCCACCTCGGCTTAAGTCCGATAAGTAACGCTGTATTCGCCACGCTATTGGAACAAGGTTCGTGAGTGAATAAGCACGGGCATGACATGATTCCCGGAAATCAAGACAACTCCGACTCCAAATTTTAGAACATCCGGGTACTTGATTAGTGGCCCGAGAAGTTCACAAAATACAATCGCCATATTTGTTTGCGATGTAGTGTTGACTTCCAACTTCATCCGAGATCATCATATAGCTTCATCAAGCCCGCTGTCCGTTGGATGTACCAAGAGATCGCAAATCGCTTGTCCTTTGACCGACTTTGTTGTTTGAAGTGCAAGTCATATCGGGACAAGAGCAAGGCCCATTTCGCCAAACGCCAACTCATTGAAGCCGGCCGGTCATAAATATTCGACCGGATTTACGCTAGAGATAACATAAATCGCTCGGTCCGACTAAATAGTGTCGATTTTCTCAATCGCGTAACACTAATGCAAGGCACCTTCACCATTGGGTATCGAGACTCCGCCACCAATGTTCTACTGTAATACATCGCCGCTCGCGGATCGGGCCGCCGCCCGGCGCGAGTAAAGCGCTTAACGAGTGATCCGCTGCCTTGACGATCAAAAACGGTTTTCCGGACGCGGTAACAACAAGAACAGAGGTTTAGCACTTGATCTCTTCAACGCTCGCAGCGCCGCCCCAAATATATGACACGCCTTCTAATTCAATTTTAGAACGGTTGGCACTTCCTGATAAGTTCGATATGAACCGGGCTTGACGTAATCGCCTTGTAACCCCTCGAAGTTCTTAGATTTCTGAGGTTGCAATTTTGAATCGCTTCACTTTGTCGATCGACGTGGATTCCTTTGCTCTGCGATTTACGAAAACCGAGGAACTTGCCACCGACATTCCAAGGAAGGATTTGGCGTGATTCATTTTAGTCGATGAGTTCGATGAGCTCAATACCGCTCTAAGATTGATGTGATCTCCTTTGTCACCGCTTTACGACTAAGTCGCCGACGAGCATTCGACCGCTTTCCCGAGATGATCTTGGAAAATCTCCGCTATTGCTCGCCGGTATGTTGGCCGGGCGTTTTAAGCCAAATGGCATGACCGTAGCAAAATATAAATGGGCTGCTCAACGCCGGTGTTTACGCCATCGGGTGCATCTTGATTTGATTATACCCCGAGAAACCATCCATGAACGACATTCTTTCAAATCCACACGTATTGTCGACTATGACATCGTGATTGAAGAGGGTCGCTCTTTTGGGCAAGCAGCGTCAGATCTCTCAGAGTCGCTAATGCATCCCGACGAACCATTCTTCTTCATGACCGACTATATTCGCCACCCAACCGGATGTTGAATTTCCTCGATGAATCCCGATTCTATGAGTTTCTTCACTTCGCCGACGATTGCTCGTAAGATTTGTGGACGAAACCGCCTTTGTGGTTGCTTGACAGTTTGACATCCACCTTGATGTTGAGGCGATGTGTCGCTACATTAGGGTCGAGTCCCGCATGTCCTCATAACTCCTGCTAATACATCGAGCCTCGATTAGGGCTTATCAACTCTTTCTTTCTTCTTCGAGGGAAGAGTATTGCTGATGTTTATGAGCTTAGATGCTCCTCATCACCCATATTAACCTCGACTACCTCGCCCTTAGTGGGGGTTCTCTTTGTTCAACCTATCCCCAAACCGCTCTCGAGTTGATGGATCCATGGGTCTTCCCATGTTGGCATATCTTCATCACCCTCAATAGTAGCAGGATCGACAGAGCCATATTTGACATCAAAGCCTTGAAAGCTCTCCAGGCCGGTGTCAATCCCAAGCCAAGAATCGCATCAATGTCCGCCTCATCGTGGATTATCATCAATTAGCCATGAGCATTCATCTTCTCGAGGAGGATTCAGATCCCAATCCCCTTCTAAATGCATAGTAGTTATCCGCTTCCTTTGGGACATATGTCGCTTAGGAGGGACTCGAGGACTCGCCCAAACATAGACCTTCTCCTTGTGTCAAGTCGCACTCCCCACTTCTTCATGATACCCGTCTCTCGACTATATCCTAATGTGTTGAGGATAGGCCCGTTGTCATCTTCATCTTCTTCTAAGAAATGATTCGGTGTTGAACCGTGATCTCCTTTTCCGTAAACCAAGTCTTTTTCACTACTTGATCTTCTCGGGATGACGAAAAGTTGTCCCAAAGGAGTCTTGGAATTGCTTTTGTGTAAAGCAAGAAGACCGAAGTTGGTAAGTGCAACTCGATCGTATAAACCTCGCCATTACATCATTCAAAGACAAAGGGTACTCTAAATCGCCATTTATTGATTCATCGGCAATTTGCCAATTACAATGTTCATCCGACGATTCTTCATCGCCAAGATTGATTACAAGGTACAATGTCATTTAAAACAAAACCACCACTATAATCAAGTCAAGCCGTAGACGCTTTTCACCACCGCGCCTTGGGCCGATGATTCTCGACTCATTACCGTGAGGAGAGAATCAAGAAATAATTCTCCACCCCTTAAACGGCCGCTTGTCCGCGACCACCGCCTTGACTCATTATTCGTGGTCTACATATTTGAGACATCGATGAAGAGTAGATGGGACTATAACGCTACGCGGATCCAAGGTCAATCTAACATAGTTATATAGAAGTCTCACAATCACATAGCAGTGACTTCGACTTTAAATCCCCCATTTGGCACTTTATCCGATCTTACCAAGCTGCCAGACTACCGGGTGTTAAACCCATAGATCATTGTGTTCAAGTGATGCCACTTACTAGCAGGATTCCAAGGTGATACATGAGGCTAGGGCATAATGCTCACAATGAACCCGGATCGACTTGGATCCAGCTAACTTCACTAGAGCCAATATACCCTGAAGTATAGCGCCGATCGTGTTTGAATCTCTCTCGCATATCCTCCTTTGTAAAAGTAATGCAGGGAAGTGCTTGGCTGCCTGTTGCATTGTTGTGCGATTCTTCCGGACCTCCTGATCTCGAGTGAGAAACACCTCGAGTCACCGTGAGCTTCTTGTAGAGCTTCCCGTTTCCTTTGACAATCTGGAGCAACTCAGAAGAGTTATTCGCCGCGGATGTTCGCCAATCGGCCATGACGCCGAACGGTATGGAGAGCTCGATGTTCGGCCTATCCCTCACAATCGGGCGCATTGAATCGGGATCGCCGGAGTTGAGCTTCCTCGACCGAGGTCTTTCCTTTGCTTCACCGCTTTTTCTCTCGCGACGAGTGAGGAGTCGGTCACCCCTACCGATGCTGTCTTAGCGCTTGGATTTGAGGTTCGATACTTGTAGGAGTATTCTTGTCCACTCCTAGTAGCTTAGACTTCCGCTTTTCTTCCTGAATTGGAAGGTGGATAGTTTTTCATCATCCTTCTCGAATTGCCGGGCAAAGATGGCATAGCTTGCCTTTTCCCTTGACTTCTTTATGGCCGAGGATGTAGTCCATCGATCGCCTTCCGAAGTCGTGGTGGACCCAAAGGATTTCTCCGCTTGTCGCCGTGGTGCGACGAGCCCCTTCTTACGCTGCCCGTGAGGATCTTCATTCACCATCTTCATTCCTACCTTCACAATCGGGCCGGTTGGAACCAATCCAAGGAACTGATCCGCTTTATAGACTCCATTTGCTCCCACCTTCTTCTCTCTTTAGAGGGTTTTGGAGTAATGACTCCAACATCAAGGCCCGAATCTTGTCCTTGAGATGGTAGCGAACTTTGTGTGGATGATGCACCCGGTAAGACAGGATTCAGAACCTTGTTTGCCTCCTCGTTTACAATCGGGGCAACCGGATTTTGTTGTTTTCCATATTTGAAGATGCCCTGAACTTCCTCGCCCTGAACGAGTAAGTCTTGGGAAACCGAACCTGATGGTTTCGATTCGAGTTTGTTGGCGCCATTGAGGCCGCGATTGCCGTGGTGCACGCGCTGTTGCACCGCCGCTGTGGTTGCGCTCGAACGCTTGATTAGCTTCATTGTTTGCCGGCGCTTTACCTTTGCCACGGGGACAAAGTTCTCGCTTTGAGCATCCACCATATCGACCTCTCTCTCTCCGCTTTTCCTCCTCGAATCGCCGCTTGCTCTCCACGTGATCCTTAAATCTTTCCAGTCTCTGACGGTGCAGCTCCCATTGCTTCCAACACGCCCAATGACAAGTTGTTATGACAAGTTTGAGAATGAACTTCTCCGCATTCCGTCTGCAATTCATTGCCTTATTTCAACCTCTGACGGTTATCCATCGCTTCGCCTTTCGCTGTCCCAACAAAGAACCGATGGATACCTTGTCATCGCCGAAGAAATTGGTGAGAAACATGGCCTCCATATCATCCCGCCTATTAACGCCCTCGGTTTGAGACGGCGTACCAATCAAGGCAGCCCACGGCGGTGCCAACGAATGACCGAACCATCAAGGGCTCGCCGTCGAGATAACACCTAGATGACTTGAAGTAGATCAAGGCCGAGTGGGCGATCCCTTCCGCCAAACGTTGATGAGGTTGAATTTTGTCTGATACTGGATTGATTCCCACCCTTTGTAAGGACATGGTATACCGTTTTCTTACCTCTTGAGCCGAAATCAAAGTATTGATTTTGCTCGAGGTCTTTTATTTTTCATTTTCCCTACGCCTCCGCTCGCAAACTTGGGGAGGAATGACGGTGTTATCGCTAGCGCTTTGCCGAAAGCAAGACGATCATCTACGCTTTGGCCTCCTTCCCCGTCCGTCGCTATCCGTAAGTTGACATTATGCGACGACTTGGTCACCTTTGGCGGTTCATTATCGCTCGATCCGCTATCATGCATTGCCATCCACGTGATGGCCTTCCATTTCAAGCTTAAAGTTGTCCTTTTGTTTGTTAGGCCTCTTCAAGCATCTGGGACACTTGTTCCGCACCGATCATGAACGCCTGCGGAGGTTGTCCTATGCCGAAATTATATTATCGGGCCATTGCGAGCCAAAGATCCGACACTTCATCATCCGAGGGTAATCCTTCTCGATCTTGCGATAATTGGGTCGCTCACGCCCCGACCGCAATCGAAGCCATTCGCTGCGATGCCCCGAACGCACGCGACGCACGCCCTCGCCGGGTCATATTGATGGTAACACTCGGCATTCATCCCTGCTTCATCTTTTCTTACTGCCGCCTTGACTTGGTTCGCATTCTCGCGTCGAAGCCTATCAAAGACCGACGCCTTTTCCGAGTCGCCGAAGGCATTGCACCGATAACACCGCTTTGATCGGGCCGAGCACAAGCAAGGCATGTTTGATTCATGCCTCTTCGATTTATTTGTACCCCCAAAGACGATAGTACAACTCGCCGGTATGAATACGGAGCAACCTATCGTAGGTTGGCACGACTTCTGTATAACGCTGTCATCGCCGATGAGCGCCTCCTTCCGAGAACAAATAGGCCTTTCATAAGTCACCGCCACACGTACTTTCAAGGAAAGTGTGAATTCGACGCTCTCGACTTCGATTTGAAGCCCTGCAGCAAAAAGCAGGTTTCTTCTTGTCTTTGTGGGTGCGACTCGTGATCGAGTGACCCGCGGATTCCTTTAGCTGACCTAGGCGATCCTTAACGGCAAGCCCGCCGGGTCATGGCGCAGAGTTGGCTTCACGGAAGTTTGGGTGCGCATGAGGTAACTTCGGGCGCCAATGCCACTTTGTTGAGGTGCTCACAATTTCTCGATTTGAGCACGGAGCAGAGTTGCCCGCCGCGAGCTAGGCTTGATGTCGGTTCGCTCGGAGTTGAAGCTTCGACGGACTTGGGCTTCCAAGCTAGCCGATTTGTCGACCACTTCTTGGCCTTTCAACTCGCTGGGCTTGTTGCACTAAAGCCCGCGGTTGCCGTAGGAGCGCTCGGCCTCGGATACGCCTCGGCGGTAGAACGGTTCCGCTTGACTCGACCATTCGCTCACGCCGCCTGTGGAATCGGCTACGATCTCGATTTCACCGAAGTCAACTTAGATCTTAGATCCGGCCATAGCGACCCCATCCATTGACTCTTTCGCCGGCTAATTGTTTCGCCAGCCGACGCCGCTCGACGCGCTCTCGAGAGAGTCACAACGCCATTGGCGGAATCGACCCGCAGAGATAGGGTTCTCAAGATTTGGCCGCTGTTAGGGAACCACCGCCGCCCGCAGCCTTGACAAATGGCTGTGGTGGGATTTTCTCGCCCGCATTTGAGGTATTATCTTCTTTGTAGCGAGACCATCTTGGACTTAAGGGGAACTGATCCGACGAGGAGGAGAGGTATTCTCATACTTTCCGGGTCGAACTCGAACTCGACTCTCCTCGATGACCGGATCGGATCCGCTGGTTAGTACACGACGCTTTGTTGAAGCCCCACCGTGGGTCGCCTTGTTCGCGAAAAGTTGGTTTGTTATTCATTGCTCGCTTGAACTCGGTACGCCTCTGGCCTACAACAAAATTTCAAACAAAAGAAATGCCTTTATTTTAGGCATTTCAATGAAAACGAAAATTACAACTTTCTTCCTTTTGTGAACAAACACGGTGATCTCTATTTTCCCGATCCTCGCTATGCGGGTTCTTTGCCTATGCCGTGGACTTTTGTTCGTCCGCGGACGACCACCGCAATTCGATCCCGTGTAAACCCTGGTTCGAACTACAGACGAGAGGGCTCGCTTCACGAAGGAAACGGCTCGAGGGGATCACACTCACGGCGAGAGGATCGTCAAGGGGATCACACTCACGGCGAGAGGATCACGAGCGGTGAGATCTACAAGGAGAAATCACACGCTTATCCCTCGAGATTAAGACGGCTTAACCTAGAGGGTATATCAGAGTTCGACCCGAAGCTTTACCTCCAGCGATGGATCTCGACGCCGACCGGACTTGTACTCGCCAGCTTGAACCGGACTTCAGGGATCTCGTGTGAGAATTCTTCGAAACTCCTCAAAATCCCTACCAAAGACAAAGCCAAACTCAAAAACCGGGTCCAAGATCCAAATCCCCAAATTGATCCGGCCCGAATGAGAAGACCCCCTTTATTTGGCCACACAACGGTTGATGGGGTAGCCCTTCAGCCGGTGCACTTGCTGGTCGAGGGTGGGCTCTACCAAAGTGGCCGAGCCACCTTCCACTTGGTGAAGCCGCCGCTCTCCGGCCTTCGCTGGCCGCTTTCCTCGCCGACCGCTGCTTTCCGGCCGACTCTTTCGGTCTTCCCGCTTAGTTTGTTCGTGATGTCGCCGTTGTGTTTGAGTCCGTGGTCCGGATCATCGTTCGCACATCCGCCGCTTGCATCGACGGACTGGCACGGCTGATTCCGCCTCGCCGACGCTGAGTTTAGCCAACTCATCGCTGAGCTTCGGCTTCGCCGCTTCTCCACGACGCCGCCACTGGCTCGTACCGCCGACTTACTTCATGGGTTCATCACTCGCTTTATGCCGCTGCAAGAATCAATACGCCGACATCGCTGCTCGGGTCGCCGTCGGATGGATCGGCTTGTCAACCCACCGCTACGAAGCCTTGTTTGGGTATTGATAAGCAATTTTAACGCCAGCTTGTGTCTGTGAACCGTAGTAGTTCATGACTTAGGATTTGTTGTCATGAGCATGACCTAGTGACACGCGGTGTTGCCCATGCTTAGGAGGTGAACCCGCGTTTGATATCCAGATCGCTGACTTGATTTACCCGACCGTGGATGGGAAAGTCTTGGTTCATGTGGATCGGATATGGCCGCTGATGTATCTTCCAGACTCGCACTGCGAATTTGTGTAGTCACCGGGTCAGTTTGTAGGGCTAAAGTTTGAATTTGTGTAGTCACTTTAGTCGTACTTGTATATTCACCGAAGTCTCCTTGTGTCCCGACAGCCTAATCGGGCCATGGTAGTCCTCGCCGATTTGTGTAGCGCATTGATGCACGTAGGGATTTGTGAACGCTTAGTTATCCTGATATGAATTTTGACTCGTGGAGAGTTATGATCCAAAGGACTCGCTATAGGATGGCTAGATACGGACATCGGCTGAGATATTTACAGCTTAGGGCACCTGGTTGTACTGACACCGAGATGCACATGTCGATGCTTTATTTCCGCTTGTATGTTCCATCCGTATAGTATTGGGGTTAGTATTTAGTTATTTACGACTGAGACATATGGTATATACATAAGGGTTTCCTTGTTTGATTATTTCGCCGACGCACTACGCCTCGCTTTGTAGATTTCTCAATATTAATCTCATCTCGATCTTTACATGGATGGTTAATCGTATTGTTATAACGTATCGATCGCAGCTTCTAATTACTTGCATTCGCTTGTTTCATTATTATATTGCTATTGCTTTGTGGATTTTGCCGTAGGTTATACATCACGACGCATCTATTCTTCTCGTGCGCCGATTTAGATGACGGATGTGTTTTGTATGGAGATGCTTTGTTTTGAGTTTCTCGCCAGAGAACCTTCCGCATCACTGAGTAGATCGAAATGAAGTTTAGTTTTTTATTTTTAGTAGTTTGATGAACCTTAGACTTCTTTCAGTATTTCCATTTTAGCCCGCTTGACATTTGTTTTCTCGATTCTCTAGTTTCTTTAGCTACATGTATTGTTTCAGATATGTGGACTCTTTTATAGTCCCGGATGTTATTTCATTTTGGTGATATGTACTCTTCTGTCTCGATTATTATTTATTCTTACCGGGCCGATCGGGATCTGGATCGATGTATTTTATGATTACTTGACGCTACATTAGATTGAGAAGAAATAATTTTTTATTATTCGTATTTCTCCTCAACCTAATACGTCAAGGACTTTTCGCCATACCGCTTCCTGGGGAAGCTGCGTGACAGTGATCTAGGAGTCGATCCTAGGTTTTTCAACGTCGAAGTTCGCTTTTGATATCGGCCCGGAAATTCAATCTCTTAGTGACTGATTTGAATTTTGATTGTGGTTAGAGGATGATGACTTCTAATGGTCCGGTTGGATATTCGCTATTCAACGGCAAGACAAATTTTGCGCAGGCAATGCACGGTTCAAGATATTGTGCAAAGGTGTTGATCAAGATTTGGAGGAGAAGAAACCCGGGCGTTGAAGGATGCCGGAGTTCCATGAAAAGAGGGTGGTTAGCACAATTGCTTACGCCTCGATCAAGTACAACGCTGCATGAGACCACGCCAAGGGGTTGTGGGAAAAGCTCGATTTAGGCGTCGATGACCAACCGATTGTGTTTGAGGATGGAGTCAGATTCATTAAAGATGGAAGAAGGTACCGCAAGTCAAGACCACATCAATGCCTTTAATCACTAGTTTGCCAACTTATGAATATTGATGAAGAGATTAAAGAAGAAGAGCAGCGCTATCTCTACCGCCTTCCCCACCTGGTCGCATGCCGCTAGTTCGACGATAATTGCAGGAAGCAGACTTTGAAGTTTTGATGTGACAACACTCCCACGGAGAATGAAAGAATGATGGAGAAGGAGAGCGATCTAATGGTGGTGAGAGTGCACTAGCTTTTGAAGGTTCTAATCGAGGGAGGAGTAAGGGAGATGTGCTTATTGAAAAGTCTCTGCCCCAGACCTAATGTGCCGAAGGGCTGCTATTATGGAGAGAAGGGACACATTCACCGTGATGTTCCCGTGCATGCAGATGATTTGAAGAGTATTAGAGAGATAAAGCTTCAAGAAAATGGGAAGAATGTGGACTCCTTAGGTTGTGTGTGATGAAGAGGTGTTGTTGATGGAGAGTACGGCACAATGCGAAAGTAACACTTGGGTGTTAGATCTCGAACCCTATGCACGCTTGCAACAATAAAAATTATTTTGACACATTGATGATGTATGAAGAATTTACACGGATCATTGGAAATAACGAGAAGATGAAGGTTGAAGGCGCTGGGAGTGTTCACCAAGCTTCACACCGAAGGTTGGAATTCTTCGCCATGTGAGATATGTGTCGCCATGTGGTGCTAATTTAATTTTGTTGGGTGAGATGGCATCACGCGGGTATAAGTATGTGGGTGAAGGAGAGTGGCAAAGTGTATAAAGATGGTGATTTGATTTTGAGGGAGGAAGAATAGCAACCATATTTGCTATTTAGATGGGCTTATCTATTTATGGTGTAGATGACTCTTCTCTAATTTGTCCACAAGGGAGAGGTGAAGAACAAGAAGAAGAGAGTGAGTTTTTCTCAAGCAGAGACACTTGGAGATTTTTCGCCGAGGGAGGATATGTTGGCACCGACTTAAACCCAAGTTGGATGCGATATGAAGGCTAGGCCTAGTCCTAGTAGTTTTCTTAGAGACGGTTAACTTGCAAGTCAGGGGTGTCTTTAAATAAGACGCCCCATTCTAGGGTTTTAAAGTAGAGAGAGGGAGAGAGACAATATTCTTGTAATCAGGGTTTAACAGAGGGTGCAACCGGGTTTAAGGGTATTGTGAGAGACAGGGTTTGACAATCTTTGTCCGTGCAAAAGATTGTAATTTGGAGGTGATAGTGGATTGTTTTTCGATCCCGTGGTTTTCCCTGTTGAGGGTTTTCCACGTTAAATCTTGTGTGATTCTATTTGCTGCGTTTGGTGATTTTCGGGGTTTTTGCAAGATCTAAAAATCCTAGCAATATATACATATATATATATCCTCCAACTCAAGTTCTTCAAGATGCTTAAGAGTTCATCAACTCTTCTTCTCCTTCGTCGAATGATATAATCATTCGAGGACCAGGAAAATGTGCATCATCTTCTCCTTGATATGGTACTTTAGTTTTTGTGGGCCTCCTAGAGCCTTCAACTCAAGTTCATTAAGAGTTCATCAAGAGTTATTCTTTTTCTTCCATAAAGACCGAGACAACCCATTTTGAGATCAAGTTTCACCGACAACTTCATTGTTGGTGTGGTCAACGGGATTAAGAATTTAGATTTAGCACATCTCCCCATGACATAACTTTTATTGTTTTAGAGTGAAGAAACGAGCAATTGTAATCTTTTATATTTATAAATTATAAAAAATTACACCCAGAAAAACCTCTCAGTTAACTTTTTTTTCTCTTTGAGAGCAAAAAAAAGGCAATTGTGGATATCCACACTAATATAACTACAGGGGGCCTATCTGTGTCTACAGTTTTCATTTGACTTTTTAAAAGAATTTTTTCCTCGAGGGTCTATCTGCACATTAGAAGTATAGGGGGTTTATTCGCAATTGGGTGATACTACATGAAAATCTATCCACACTTAATTATATTTTAAATTAGGATAGTTTTTGAGGACCAATATAAGAAAAAGGATAAATTTTTAAAAGAACCCCGAACTTTGGACTGTCTCCCACAATACTTCTAATGCTTTGTTTTCCCCACTTAGCCTTGAAACCTTTTCCCACTTAAACCCCAGAACTCAAAAGTGTCTTGGATAATTCCCATATATTCTTAACTTTTCCCACTTAGAACCCCTAAAACTCCAAAGTGTTTTAGCTAACCCCTATATACTTTTAACTTTTCCCACGCTTTTTATGGTTATCCCAAACACTATGAAAGTTTGGGGATTAATTGTAAAACAAAAAATATAAAGGGTTATATGAGGCGCGTTGGAGTTTTAGGTGTTATGAGAAAAGCTATGGGAGTTAAGGGAAGTCAAGCGGAAAAGCTAAGTATCTACTACTTCTAACTTAAAAGCAAAACCTCAAAATTACCGGTACAAGAACACTATTTTTCATCAGATATTCATAATATTAAAATATTGTTCATGCTATAGTAATATTTTAATGTTCCGCTTAAACTTATTTTCCTTCATGAATACTGCATCATGAATAGTATTTTAAACATAATCTATATGCTACAAGTAATTTTAAACCCCTTTATCCATCGCTCAAGCCGAACTAAATTTTTACTTTAAAAAATTGTTTAAATCTCTTTTTTAATTTTGCAAATGATAAATTTACCTTTATCAAACATTTCACAAATATAAATCTTTTATAGCTCTATTATATTGTTCATTGGTATATTATTTTGTTAACTAGTTTGAAAGTTCACTCAAGAACAAGAGTAGAAAAAATTATCACAAGTTTTTATAAATAGTTATATATAAAAACTATATTATCAAATTAGCTTACGTAAATACCTCTAAAAGAATACCCGCAACAAAATTTTAATACTAATTGAGGGTAATGTGAAAAACATCCTAAAGTTATGTTTAAATTTACCATGAAAAGAACACTTTCAAACTCCAAACTTTACATACCCTAAGGGATGCAAACAGCCCATAAAATTATCGGTCGAAGTTTTACACCGTGATATTAGGGAAAATCGCTGCTTTAAAGTGCCGACATGTGACGGTTCTCTCTCTCCTCTCTCTCTCTCTTCCATCGACGCCGAGCGCGGAAGACGACGACGAAGACGAAGCGCTAAAAACCAAGGTAAAATTCTCATCAAGAAGAAGAAGACGATCTCCTCCCAAGACGCCAAGAGGACGGCGATCTCTTCTCCCTTTATTGGGTAGTTTTTCTTCCCTCCTAGCTTAAGTTTCTTCACTTAGGGTTTTCTCAGAATTAGGTTTTTAATTACTTTTTCCTCGCTAGTTTTTATGCTAATGATGATTTTAGAAGCTTTAATTTAGGATTTTTTAGTAGAAACTGAAGGCAACGAAAGAACCCAAGCCTACGATGCATGCATCTTTCTTATTTGTTGGTTTGATTCTCTCCCTTTGATCTAGAGTTTGGTAATATAAGGCTTTTAAACAATGTTTGGGAGTTAGGTGATTAGGGTTCAGTGGATTACTTTTGCTTATAATTTTGGGTGCTATGATGATTATTACCTTTGGGAAATTTTATAGAATCAAGATGTTAGTTTTGCCCCTTCTTCCTTAATTTAGGGTTTTCTCAGATACTATTTGGAAATTAGGGGTAATTAATGTTGAGGGTTACTTTTTCATAGTAGAATTAGGGGTAATTAGGGTTGGAGAATTCCAAGACAAAGTAGTCGTCTGCTTAATTAA
Organism: Asparagus setaceus; assembly: GCA_012295165.1. NCBI lineage: Eukaryota > Viridiplantae > Streptophyta > Magnoliopsida > Asparagales > Asparagaceae > Asparagus > Asparagus setaceus. Next base: position 17,527,842 of record CM022710.1, read on the forward strand.
TACAAAATGTTCAATAGCCAATGACTAGAATATTCCTACTTGGGAAAACAAAGATAGTGGAGGTAACGAGAAGATACTTTAAACTATTTTGCTCTGAAGTAGTTATAAATCTAAAATATAATGCACGAAAGAAAAAGCCATGCTAGTTGTGTTTGCATATCCTACTTTATGAATTTTCCGCTACGCTATTTGGGTTGCATCATGCTTAAAATCCATATTCATGTTATATAAAACAAGAGATAATATGTGTATGCCTATGAAAATGGACAATGTACAAAATGTAAACATGTGTATATATATGTAAAAAGGAACACACTGTAGAGTCGAAAAAAGTTTATTGATTGAATGAATGTGTTACAATCAAATTCTCTCGATTACAGAGGAAGAGAAGATTGATTTGACTTCTTTGTATGGGTTCTTGGTGGCGAAGAATGTTTCACCAATGCTCACGCTGAGGTCCGCTCGCTGACGATCGTAACAATGTTGCTGATGATTGGTGAAGAATTCGATCTCTTGTGCGCTAGTGTTGAATTTTCCAAAAGTCCCTTTTTCCATAGCCGCCACGGCTATTTATAGGGCTTTTAGCATGTAACTATCATGCTAGAATTGTGGAAACGCGGGTTAACCGATATGGACGGGTATAATCGATGTCCACTACTCGCCACGGGTTGTCGTGGCCTTCGTGGCCTTCGTGGTCGCTGGCTTTGCCGCTATGGCGAAGCCGAAGCCGTTGATGGCGAAGCCATTTTCATTGACTGGCCGAACCTTGATTGAATGACGGTTCGCTACTTGGATGAACTTCGTTGATAACGAAGCCACGCGGGCTTAACCTCACCGATGCATTTATGCATTTTGGTGAGATGACAAGCTTTCGGCTAACCTCGCTGAATGACGAAGCTCACGCATGGCTAACCTCGATCGAATGAAGAGCTTCGCCGGGCTTAACCTCATCTAAATGAAGAGCTTCGCCGCTGGCTTAACCTCGATCGAATGAAGAGCTTCGCCGCTGGCTTAACCTCGCCCGATGAAGTTCTTCGCCGCTGGCTAACCTCGATCGAATGGAGAGCTTACGCTGGCTAACCTCGCCGAGTAAAGATTTTCACGAGTAGAGAGTTTCGCTACTGGGCTAACCTCGATCTCAAACTCGCAACTAGTAAACTTATGACCCTCGCCTTCGTGCTTACATGGATTTTTTGATCGCCTATTAAGACCCCTTCAAAGTTTTCGATCGTAACCGTGTTGTGAGGGGTCCAAATACTTTGAAATAATCTCATAATCATCGCTGACGTTCGCTTGTCGACTTCGCTCGCTACATACGGCTCGAGCCTCGTGGTTCATCGAACTCGCCATTTAGCCCCAACCTCGACGAAGCATGTGCGCCAGATGGCGTTTAGGGCTTCAATTCCATTTGGTGGCCCCACTTTGCTTTGATGTCAATCCCGTGAATTCATAGATCTTGTCACCAAGATCGTGCGGCGCTTTGTCAACGATCTCAACCGTAGAGATACGCCGCTTCAATACCCTATATATAGTATCGGGAAATAGGAACCGACGCTTCCTATTCCCTCGCTCATCTTCCTCAGCCGCCAGCCTCATCCTTCGCTCAAGACAACTTCACCTCCTTTCACCATGGCCCCCAAAACCGCCGATAAAACAAAGAGGACCACCAAACCGCCACCGCCAACCGACCGCCACTTTCTCGTAAAAGACCTAAGAACATTGCTCGCCAAGACATGACTTTTAAAACTGCCAGAGTTGGTTTTATGACATGATTTTCACTCGAGACGAGATCGATCTCAAAGATTATAGCTTTAACTCGCCAAGGTTTTGATGAGGCTTGCCTCATTTGATCGATAAACCTCGCCGAGGTTCTGATCTTCCGTGATCCCCATAGGGTCTCGCTTTGAAACTCGCCTGCTTGGCGAGGTTTGATTCTTTAGACCGCCTCGCCCTTTGAATGATGAGTCTTGTTTAGCTGGCTCGCTTTCTTGTTGGATGAGTCTCGCTTACAGGCTCGCTCGCTTTGAAAGATGAGTCTCGCTTGGCGCAGGCTCGCTTTCTTGAAAGATTAGTCTCGCTTGGCGCAGGCTCGCTTCTTGTTGGATGAGTCTCGCTTGGCGCAGGCTCATCTTCTTGCAAAATGAGTCTCGCTTTCTTGTTGGACGGTTCACTTATTGTAAACGAACCGCTTTCTGACGAGGTTCGATCATTGATGACGAGGTTCGTCTGTCTGGCGAAGTTCGCCCATTGATGATGAAGTTCGTCTGTTTGACGAGGTTCGCTCATCGGAGTGACTTTGTCCTTTTGAAGTGGCGATTTAAACCTCTCGAGACTAACTTCTTTCTTTCTTTTGTGTAGTTGAGCATCCTCTACCCCCATCCCTCAACGGGTGCTTTCGAGCAAATGGTGCTCAAGAGGCGTAACCTCGATTTCTCTCCCTCTCGGAACGCTCTCAGATTTGTGGATAGAACTCAAGAGGAGTTGAGACTTCTTTCGAGCCTTCAACATCCACCTTCAGGCGATGGATTACGGATGCCCCTCTGGAGTCTGTTAACCGGGACCAAATCACAAAGCCTATCTTCCTGTTTGGAGATGATATCAAGATCCGATCTGTTGGATTTGGGTTCATATAGGTGGCTCGGTGGTGAACTCACGCTACATGTTTCGCCGCAATGGAACGGATTGCTCATCGACTCCTTAAGAGCCGCCTACCCCAAAAGCCGATTGGGATCTAACCCCACTCAAGATGGAGTGATGTGTGGTCACTTCTCCCGATGGTGCACGTGGACCGCCATGGTCACCATATAACCGATTGCAAACTGTATCGCTTCGTGAGGGAGCCGTTGGTGAATCGCCTATCGCGGCCAACACTTTTGGTCGTGCTTTCCATAAGGTGGAGGGGCAATTCCCTGCCAAAGATTTCCGGACTCCTGGCTGGTCTCGATGGAGTTCTTCTCAATGGTGGCCTCGATCACCAATACATTCTAAAAGAAAATCGTGATGAATTGGAGAGGTTTGGCCTTAGGGCTCCGATCAGGGCAACTCAGTTGGGTCTGAGGAATAATTCTCAGCAATTCCTTGGAATTTTGGAGTTATATAATCCTCGATACCCACACCTTCTTCACTCCAGATGGCGAATTGAGGATTGCTTTGCATGAGATGGCCGAGATTGACTACCTCATGGAAGGTATCCGACGGGAGTACATCCCGGTATAAAGAACTCGATAGATTTGGAGAAAGATCACCCCAAGTAGTGGCTAACTTATTGGGAAGTGATGTGCCACTACCATATTTGCACATGTAGGCACGGATGCTACCGATAAGAAGGGGAGAAGTTCATTAGTCACAACATTTGGGCCCACTACTTCTTTGAAGGGCTAGATGATAAGTAAGGTAATCGGTGCCCTCGGGTCCTCTTTGAGGCGGGTACATTGTCGCGCTTGTTCTTGACAACCTTCCGCTTTCTTATGTGACTTCTCGTGACGAGCATGGCTTCCTACAGGACGACGCTTGACACTTATATTTATCGAGCGGAGCCGATTTCTTCGGTGGTCAGGTAGTGCTACCTCATGTTGTGGCTCAAACATATCGCCATCCCCACCAGCCTTTGATTCATTATCACCGAGGTGATTTTCCCCGCTGCTTGCTTAGCACACGGGCGCCAAGATGCACTTCTTCCCGCCATGATTGCCCGTATTCACTTCGGATTGCGGCGCCTTTGCTATGCCTTCGCCATGGTGCCGAACCCAAGGGTGGAATTACTATACGCCTATCTTATGGCGTGGTTTGTCATGCATCGCCTCTACTCTCATGGGTACACCCTCCGCCCTATAGAGGGACAATTTACTCCTTTCATCCGTGAGGCTAGAGAACGCTGATTGAGCAAACATTACATGGCTTCAGCAAGGCGACCTCCCGACTATAAGAGTTATTCTTTAACCGTGCCTCCTCATTTTCCCCGGGTCACTATGGACAAGCTTTGGTGGATGAACCCAATGCTCGTGGTTATACCACTTTGTCACTCGGCCGCTTCTTATGGCTCATGAGCATCCGGCCGGGGTATTTCATATGCCGTTTCGGTCCTGTATGCGTATTGGAGCCTTATCTACCCTGCCCTTTTGCCCGTCAATTCGGGTATGATCAACTATATATCGGTAACCCCACTTCTCAATTACAATCCGACGGCTGCGGCTTAGTTGTGGGAGCCCTGCTTGGTATCGACCGCGCCGGGCGACGGTGCTCGCTTTTCTCTTCCGCAACGAGATCCTCAATCCCGGACGACGTTCGCTTATTGCAAGTGGCATTGCATGGCAAACGCCAAAATTCCAGGCTTCAACATCAACTCTTCTGGGCTATGATTGATTCGGCGCCGTTATAGGGAAGGCCAGACTTCAACGAGGAGCCGCATTCCGGGACTGAAGGAGTATTTGCATGCCGAAAAGGATGCTGGAATTGCTAAACCCCAGGTTAGTGTGGAGCCATCACGCCAATCCAGCCCTCATGAGACCCAGGAGGATATAGATGAGGCTCTAGATGAGTACGGCAGCAACATTCCTTCTTCTGCTGGTGTTGAAGAAACTCTCGGGGCTGAACCCGTATCAGAGGCACCTAGAGATTTTGTTCCTTTGACTAACCATCTAACATCTTCCACAAGATCCTCTTGAAAGCTCTACCTCACCCACCAGCTTGTTGAGCCGCGTTCCCAAGAAACCACCCCACTTCGAGTCTGGAGGAAGCAAAGCTTTGGTGCCAACAACTCGAGGATCTAAAAGACCGTGGCCTCCTCGACCAAGCGTAGTCAAGCTGTAAGGAGAGAAGCCTTGATTGAATCTGCCGCCGCCTTTGAGCCCCATTACAAGGCCCTCCCGATGCCGCTCAAGAGTATGCCTGATGATGTCAAGAGTCTCCTGGTTGCCGTTGTTTCGAAGTCGATACCGTGACTCAAGATGATGATACGGCGATCCTCGCCACATTGTGCTCTAAAACTTCACTTGCTTTGACTGCCGCCACCACCCCTCAATTGAAGTCCCGCCACCCGCCCCTCTTGTCCATAGGGTCAAACCCTTCGTTGGTACTCCCCTCTTCTTTGACTTGTCAAAAGAATACGGTATCTATGATTCGCATAATTTCCTCACCATCCTAAAAGAATCTCCCCGCCAAGTGTTAGAGCTGGTGGGATTTTGCCGGATCAAGGTCAGATTGGAACCTCTCCCGATGTGATGCAAAGCCCGACTAACGCTATAGCTACGCGCCACCAACCTATCCGGTACAGCAGACCTTTTCAACAAATGGCAGACAAGGACTAGCCTCTCTTTATTCCATGATTGAGGACCGCTATGCGCCTTAGGAGAATAAGAGATGATACCCAATTTGAGCTCCAACGCCAAATACCGAGAAGAAGTGCATATTGGCCGCTCTTTGAGACGGCCGCGACTCAGATGATGAAAGAAAAGGGTTGTTGGTGCCGCCGAACCAACAACTCCCGGTTGACTCCTACAAGGTCGCACTCGCCGATATTCGTGCAAAATTGGCGAGGCAGAGTGGGCTAGCTACGCTATCGAGAAACATCGACTCGATAGCTCAATGTACGGCACATGAGGCCGCAGCGTGTCGAATCTAATGACTGAAGGGCTAAGCTGTTGCGGAGTCAAATGCCCGTATTCTCTCGACGACGATCTTTATAAACAAAGCGACGGGAGATCAAAGTCGCCACAAGGAAACTATGGTCAAGATTGCTACCGAGATCCGCCAAACTCTTGAAAACTTGTAACTCATGTACCTTTGATTTTGCTATAAAATTTCGACTTTTATGTTTGACCAATGTTTTCTTGTGCAATTTGCGTTTGCAACCTGGAATTTTTAGCAAATCCCCAGCTATAAACGGACTTGGTATGTCTTTACCAGCTGCCGTTTGAGCTGGACTAGCCATACTTTTCCCTCAAGATGGTGAGTTTTCGAGGAGTTTCCTTTAGGCTTAATGCTAAAATCTCCCCTCTATCCTTAGCCGTTCAAGGTGTTGGATTAAAAGATAGGGGCAACTCGTCTGGTAAACCACCCTCAGGAATAAAATAGTGTGAGAGTGATCAAATCGTTCAGTGACATAAAAGTATAACGATCGTGATCAGAAAGCAATCAAGTTGTTCGCTGACATGAAAGTATAACAACAATGATTAAGAACAGAGTCATTTAGAGGAATGACCATGGGAATAGTCAAGTCGCTCAAAGGACATAGGAGTATAACGACTATGGTTGAAATAGAGGCACATCGCATGGTAGGCTACTATTCGGTAAGGGGTTGATAGGGTATATCGCTTGGTTAACCACTATCTAACATAAAGTCACCGCAAATACGGCGATATGGAAATGATCGGTCAAAGCTGACATAGAAGTGTAACGACTGCGGATCGAAAACAATCACATTGTTCGCTGACGGAAAGTATAACCACCGTGATTGACATGGAGACACATCATTCGATAAATCAAAATTAGGTGACACCGCTGTTTATGAGGAATTGAAACATTGGCACATTGTTGAGTAAGCCTATACGGGTGACTAACATCATCTCAGATGAATAACAAACGAGAGAAAATAGAATATTACATCACTTGGTAGGCCATTATAGGACAATGAACATCACTTATGGGAAATGGTGGACATCGTAAAGATAAAATATTGACACATCACTTGGTAGGCCAATATTGGACAATAATCGCCATTTGTAAGAAACGCTAATATTATGCAATATAACATATTGGTATATCACTTGGTAAGCCAATATTTAGAAATAACAAGATAATTAATTAGGGTAATATTTCTTCGTAAACTTACCGCTGATAGGCATCATGATTTTGTCGCCTTCTTGATTGGTCAGCAGATGCTCCATTCGAAAGTAAACAGACTCCACTACTAATGACCCTTCCCATTTTGGTTCGAATTTCCCTTTTCTTAGAATTGAGGATCATTGGGCCGGACCATGAGAACAAGATCGCCTTCCTTGAAAATACGACATCGGACTTTCTTGTCAAATGCTTTAGAAATCCGGCTTGGTAGAACTCGATATGTTGTTGAGCCCGTAGTCGCCATCCAAAGATTTCAAGTTCTTCAAGGCCGATGATTTTCTTCACCGCCATCCCAGTTGGTTAATGCTATTCGTAGCGACGGAATTTGAATCTCCATCGGTAAAATAGCTTCAACCATAAACTAGAGAATATGGGTGGTACCTGTTGTGCGAACAACAGCGGTAAGCCCACAAACTTTGTCCCAACTTATCATCCCAATCCTTCTTATTTGAAGAGACCATCTTAGTAAGGATCTTGATGATCGCCTTATTAAAAGCTTCAGCTTGTCCGCTCGCAGCAGATAGTAAGTCGTTGATGCTAAATTCGATTCGAATTTATCGCTAATCGCAGGAAAGCATGATCGACAAATTGTGGACCATTGTCGTGGACAACTGCCTTGGCACACCATATCGGTATATGACGGATGTTTGACAAATTTGATCACATCACTAGTCTTGACCATTCTCAATGGAATAGCTTCAGCCCATTTTGAGAAATAATCGCTATCGCCAATATGAAACAAAGGTCCTTTTGAAGAAGGCGGAGAAATGGGACCAACAATATCCATTCCCATGTTTCAAATGGCCGTGATGTGGCGGTAGGATGCAAGTGCTCCCGCGGTTGGTGAAGGTAATTAGCATGTATTTGGCATGCATAGCATCGCTTAATGAAGCCACCGATCCCTTACCATTGTTGGCCAATAATAACCGAGTCTACGCACCATCCCATAACTTAGGTCCGGCCGGTGTGCTCTACAAACACCGCCATGAGCTTCTTTCAAGACTTGCTCGCTCTTAGTTGACAAACATCAAGCAAGAACTCCATCATATGACCTTCTATATAAAGTCTCAGAATTGGGAATCATAGTAAAATCTTGATGCTCGCTGACTAATTGACTCTTTCTTTTATGTCTTCGCAATATCCCATGCAAGACATAGTCGATGATCGAAACCGCCAGCCTCGCGGCTTCAAGTGACTTAGGTTCGCTTCGAACGCTTGATCTCAGAATGCATATTTGGCCGAAATAGTTGCCGCTTAGACACAATAACCTCGCCGAGTAGCATTCTCGCGTGGCTAGCGAGCCGCAAGAGACGCCAACGACGCGATAAGTGTTCTCGCAAACGGGTACATGATCAATGTAAAGCTTTCAAACGAAGTCGCCTAAAGTTACTACCGCCGTGATGATGAGGGATAAGGTCCTCGCGGCCCGACTTCACTCTCCTCTTAGTTGTTTTAATGACAGTCGGAATCCCCAAATGCTTCAAGGTGTTTCACGCCTAAATGTTTAGCTATGTCGAGACCAATCAACAACGATTATACCGCTACGCTATTGGTGCATGGTTCTCATAACGCCACGTACCGTGGTATCACGTGGTTTTGTGGAGATATCAATACTACCCCCACTCCGCTACAACGGGACGCTCGGGTCGCCTTCATGCTCCATCAAAGAACAACCGCCATACTTGTTCCTTAGAGACCAGATTAGCTTCATAAGGTTCATCGTGCATGTCTTGATACAATTCGATTTTTCCTTCAATGGATGGTTGGCCATAAGATCGCACACAGCTTGACCCTTCATTGCCTTCTGAGGTTTGAAGTGAATGTCATAATGAGATAATAATAGTGCCCATCTAGCCATTCGACCATTCAACGTGTGCCGGTCATGAATACCCGTGATAGGGTCGATTTTGAAATGACGGTATGGTCCGTCCCACCGTAATGCCGCATCTTTGAATGGTAAAGACCAAAGCCAAACATTCCTTTGAATGGGAGGATATCGATATTCCGCCCCGACAAAGTCCTCACTGAGGTAATAGACCGCCTGCTCGCGGGCCATTGTCATCGCCCCGTTAAAAGACTCGCTAACGATACTGCGGGCACGGATGTAAATCAGAAGGGCTTTCCGATTTAGGTGCAACTAATTCGTGGGGATTAGAAAGATATGTTTTGATCTCTTCAATGCTTCTTGGCACTTTATCCCAAGTAAAGGATACCTTTCTTCATGAGCTTCAAAACGGCCGACATTTTCCCGATAGGTTAGAAATGAATCGCTAATGTAAGCTAAACGCTCTTGAGACCACGGCTCCCCGAGGCTTCTAGGGGTGGAAGTTCTGGATAGCTTTGACCTTGTCCGTCAAGACGATACCATCCGGCCGTGACCACTAATCCTAGGAATTTACCACTTGACATCCCCGTAAAAGACTTGGTTGGGTTCATCTTCAACCGATGTACCGCGATTATCCCAAATGTTGTCCTCAAGTCGCAAATGATCACTTTTGTGACGACTCTTGACCACTAAATCGCCTACATAACATTCAACCGCTTTTCCGTGAATGTTTTCGAAAATAGTGGTCATGGCATGCCGGTATGTTGCTCCCGCGATTTTTCAACCCGAAGGGCATGATCAGATAACAAGATATCCCTAATGGTGTTCAAAAGATGTTTTTCATCATCGTGGTGCATTTTGATTTGATTGTACCTCAAAAGCCATCCATAAAGACATCCTTTCAAATCCACACGTGTTGTCGATGATAAGATCCGTGATTGGTAAAGGAAAATCATCTTTGGACATGTCAATTTAAGTCTCGATAGTCGACGCACGCCGATCCGTCCGCTTTTCTTCAAAACGGTACTATATTGGCTACCCACGGTGTTGAACCTCCAATGAACCCCGCTTTGATCGCTTCTCGATTTCTTTCGATGGCCTTCATGACCTGAGGGGAAAATTGTCGTTGTCGTTGTTTAACGTGCTTAGCACCGGTTTGATATTAAGCGTGCATAGCCACTTGAGGGTCTAAGGCGTGCATATCTTCATAACTCCATGCTAAGACATCGATATATTCCCGCACTCAAAGCGATAAGGCTCTCCTTTTCTTCAGTCAAACTATCGCTATGAATATGGGTTTTGATTAGCTTCATCCCCATATTAACTTGGACTATTTTGTCATGGCATGCTCGTTGTTCAAAACGATGTTCCCATTGCATTCCAAGCTGTTGACTCATTGGATCCTCCAATAGCGGTAAGAGATCATCTTCTTGAATCTCTATTGGATCAGCTGAGGTCATATTGGCCATAAGGGACATAAATTCATGTCCTACACCGACGCCTAATTCTAGGAAGTCGCTTCGTAAGACGAGTGATCTGACTCACCCTCAGTTGTAACATGCCATGAGTACGGCGGCGACTCATATCCCAACCCTTTACGAGTTTTATGATAGTAATCATCAGTCGGCCTTCGGGACATAAGCGATTGATCGGTGTCCCGATGCCTTTCCCATAATTTAATCCTCTTTGTGGAGGAAGTCATACCCCATTTTCTTCATCAAGTGTTATACTGGGGAGAAATATGAAAATTGGGGTTCCTTCTCCTTCATTTTGGGTCGTTCTAACTCATTTTGCAACGGCTTATTGACCTTCCCAAGGATAATGTCTTTTCTCGATCATTATTCCCGGCCGTATCACAAAACCGCCATGAAGAGTTGAGTGCCTTTGGGTCGCCATGAACGACGATCGACCGGCATGTGCAATGTAGGTTCAAAGATACAACCGTGGAAGAATTTCGACATCAAGTCAAGATGACTTTTAACACCCTGCACGTAAGCTAAATCATAGTTTTCATTGAAAATGACTATATCGCCATCGTGATCATTCGATCGATTACAAAGGGTTTTACATCATTGAAAACAATTCCTTGTTCTGATTCTATGTCGCCTTCATTTCACTGCCATAGTCCTCGATCCGTGGTTCATCGGTTTGGCCTTCCTCAAGGTAGTGGACGTAATCAAGAAATAATTCTCCACACCTTTAAATGGTTGCCTTCCGCGACCAAGGTTTTAACCATCCCTTCTTCGCTTCACGCATTTCATGCACCGATGCAACGTGGATGGAACGACGATTTTCATGGATCCATGGTCAATCCAAGAGTAAATTATAAGATGTATCCGCCGATGACGAAAGGTGTAACATCCGCCTTCAAGTCTCCTATTTAGCATTTGAGTTTGATCTTGTCCAAGGGACGAATTTGTAGCATTGAAACCATAGATGGTGGTTCCTGTTGCCAACCGATGCAATGGTATCCCAAGATGTTGTATAATTCTTAATGGGATGATACTCAATGCATCCCGAAGTCAACTTGAGCTCGGTTGATTCGACAGAGCCAACGTAACCCAGAAAGTATAATGGCCTATCATGCCGGGTTCTTCACTTGCATGTCCTCCCATGAGAAGGTAATGCAAGGTATCGGCCCCTTGAAGACCTGGTGACATTGGGCACAAACTTCTGCTGAGCTTCCTGGGAAATGAGCAAGAAAGGCTTCATTGTCCGCCAATGCTTCTCGCAGAGCTTCTCTGGTAGATTGAGAAAGCCGTAAGAGTTCAATAAAGTGATCCTCACGGATGTTGGAGAGTTGGGCTAAAATATCGAATCGAAAGGGCCTTCGTTTCGTGTGTCCTTCCTAAGTGCTTTGTTGTAGCGGATCTCCCTTGTCTTGGGCTCACCGACCGGCTTTGCCGCTACTTCGGTGTTACTCGATATTCCCTTAAGAACTCTTTTCCACCTCGTGGCCAACGCCAGTACAGTTGCGCCGTCGACGACGGTTCTTTTCCTACAGCAGAGGTGGCGCATAAGTCTTCCCTTTGACTTTGAAGAAGTCCATTGTTCATCCGATAACAAGTCGTGGTGAACTCCATAATTTCGCTTTCGGCGTAGTGTAAGGGACCATACCTTGTGCCTCCCGCCGCTGGAGGTCGGTTCACAACTCGCTTCCGCTGATGGATCGGTTTTACACCATCCCGCACTTGGAATTCGCAAAATCGCCAAATTGAGAGCGACCATGTTTGCAGACACCTTCTTCGATCCTCCAAGAGTCATAACACTGCTTCTAACAAGACTTGATCTTGTCTTTCAAGATGTAGCATGACCTCGCTTGATGGTGTGCCATTCGATGGTACATGCAAGATTTGGGATCATTCGTCTTGAAGCTTCCTCCGTTTCTTTATTTCCTAAGCTGATCTTGTTCATCTTGAGCAAAGTCTTGAAGATCGGGACAACCTGATCATCCTTGATGTCATACTTCTTCATAGGACGGTTATCTGAGGCATTCTGCTTCGCTAAAAGGCCTTGAAGAAGGTTGAGTCTCCACGCCTAGAGTCTCCTTCCCTTCATTGTTTTGAGGCATAAAATTGCTGACATTCCCTTTTTAGAACGATAGTCCCGAGGTTCTTCTCGCTTCTATCCTCTTAAGCATGTTTTCAACTTGCTCGCTTTGCCTCACCAAGTTCTCCAAGAGTGTGCTTCAACCGCACCCATCTTCGAAAGTATGTTAATCGAGAGGTTGGCTCGCGACATCGCGATGAATGTCGCTGAGACTTGGTCCCGGAATGCAAGGATTGATTCCGAATCGCTTGACGAAGTACCGACAGACTGCCTTCCTTGCTTTTCGCCAACAAAGTGGCCATAGACACCCTGTCATCATCGAAAAATCACCCATAAAAGCCTTTGCAAATCTTTCCAAGAGTTGATAGAACCGGCTCTATCCTTCGAAACCACTCGAAAGCTTACCCTTTAAGAGTGCTAATGAATAATCGGTCATAATAGGATCGCACCCGCTATATGCCCGGTTTGCGCTGGAAATAGTAGATGTGTTGTGACGGCTAACTTTTTCCGTCGAACTGCACTAGGTTAAGTGGCTTGAATTTCGGAGGATACGGGACATCATCCCATTCTATAGGATATGGCCTCGCCACCCCTAGCTCCTTAGATTGCCCTTGGAGTTTGAGAGCATCAAGCTGCTTTTGGAAATCCCTCAACACATGATCTTGCTCTTTGTAACGGATTCGACCGCCGTGATGACACTGAGTGGACATCATGATCCTCCTCGTAGCCTTCGCTTCGATTTGGATCCTCCTTCGTCTATCTTCTTCTTGCCTACAAGTTTCTCCATCATTATCTCTAAACGCCTGATAGATTCTTGTTGCGCAAGAATAGTAGCTTGTTGCTCTTCAATTCTTCGTGTCATCTCTTCTTCTCGTTCGGCCATGAGGACACGGCCTCGATCACCGAAATCGTTCGGTTGAGACGAAGCGATGCCGAGTTCTCAAATTCTTCAAAAGTACCCCTACCAACCGCCTATAATCGAATGGAATTGCCGCCCGCACGAAGACGCGGTACCTCGATAGCGCTCGTTATTGATTAATGCGCCGTAACCCTCGAGAATATTCGTGGTCGACGACGGACGCCGTTGGGTCTTGTTCCCGCTCCCAACCATGTTAATGGTCACCTGTGGGAATGACCACCGCTCGCTTGTTTCTATGGCTTAAACCGCCTTCGCCTAGTTGACGGGTCGATAATCGCCAAAACCGGCGGTCGATGTGTCGATGAACATTGGGTGGGCATCGCAGATGAGCTTCACGCAAAGAATGAGATTGCATTTGACTAGCATCACGCCATGCAGTGAGATAATCACGAGATCGGCGGGCGTATTCCCGCTGATTCAAAAATGAGTCTCATATGAGAGGCTCTCTAAGTCGAAGTTTGGCTTAACCTCGCGAGGTTGCCGCTTCCTTTGGTTCTCGGCGGAGGTTCATATCATTAGGTTCAGGTTCGCCGAGGTTCGGCCCCGCTTAGAGGAGACCTCATGTTGGCGAAGTTCGTTGCTTGAACGAGGTTCATCCCTTTTAAAGGGGACCTCATGTTGCTGGCGAGATTCGCCACTCAAACGAGGCTCATCCTTCAAGTGGACCTCACGTTGTAGGCGAGGTTCGCCACTTGGACGAGTCTCGCAGCTGGGGCGACGTTCGTCTTGTGGACAAGGTTCGCAGCTGGAGCGACGTTTGTCTTGTTTTGAATGAACCCCGTGATGATGACGAGGTTCGTTGACTTTCTTTGGACGATAGTGGAATCCGTTCAACGAGACCAAAGCTCGAGCACGTCGGCGAGTTGGTTCTGTCGCTGACGTTGTCTGGCACGTCTTGAGAGTGGACCGTTAGAAGGTCCAGTCTTCACACAGGCAGAGCGAGGTTCGCCCGCAGAAGCCAAAGTTTGGCTAATGGCCTCCGAGGTTGGGTTGGGCTGCTTAACCACCCACTTCTTAGCCGGTTGTCTAGCTTTTAGAGCCTTGTCGAGAGACATAGGCTGGTTCTCGAGATTCGCTCGAGAAGATTCAACATGAGCCACGGGGGCTGAAGTCTCATACGAGACTCGCCGACACACTATGCTTCACCGGGCTAGATGCCCTGCAGGAGAGGAACTCCTCATACTTACTCGATCAAATTCAATGACCAAGATTTTAACCTCGGTTCCAACTACAACCTTGTCTCGACATGCCACCACCAGTTCATCTGAATGAATGGTCTCTCCCACTGTGGTCGCCATCTTCTCTAGAGTCGAAAAAGTTTGTTGATTGAATGAATGTGTTACAATCAAATTCTCTCGACATGAGGAAGAGAAGATTGATTTGACTTCTTTGTATGGGTTCTGGTGACGAAGAATGTTTCACTCAATGCTCACGCTTGAGGTCCGCTTCCGCTGACGATCGTAACAATGTTGCCGATGATTGGTGAAGAATTCGACCTCTTGTGCGCAAGTGTTGAATTTTCCAAAAGTCCCCTTTTTCCATAGCCGCCACGGCTATTTATAGGGCTTTTAGCATGTAACTATCATGCTAGAATTGTGGAAACGGGTTAACCGATATGGACGGGTATAATCGATGTCCACTACTCGCCATGGTTGTCGTGGGCTCTCGTGGCCTTCGTGGTCGCTGGCTTTGCCGCTATGGCAGCTTTGAGCTGGATGGCGAAGCCGCTTCTTCATTGACCGGTCAACCTTGATTGAATGACGGTTCGCTACTTGGATGAACTTCGTTGATAACGAAGCCACAAGGGCTTAACCTCACCGGATGCATTTATGCATTTTGGTGAGATGACAAGCTTCACGGGTGGCTAACCTCGGTGAATGACGAAGTTTCACGCATGGCAAACCTCGATCGAATGAAGAGCTTCACGCTGGCTTAACCTCGCTCGAATGAAGAGCTTCACGCTGGCTTAACCTCGCTCGAATGAAGAGCTTCACGCTGGCTTAACCTCGCCCGATGAAGTTCTTCGCCGCTTAACCTCGATCGAATGGAGAGCTTCACGCTGGCTTAACCTCGGCTGAGTAAAGATTTTCGCTGAGTAAAGAGTTTCGCTACTTGGGCGAACCTCGATCTCAAACTCTGCAACTAGTAAACTTATGACCCTCGTCTTCAGGCTTACATGGATTTTTTTTTTTGACTGTCTACACACACTCAACCAGCAGAAATGAACAACTTCATTAAGAATGATAAAAAAGGAACATTAAAACAAAAAGAGTTTGGTTGGAACTTGAAGCAATTAAGGCTATCGTAATAGTTCACTTAACGCAGGAGATATCACTTACTGTCACCAAACTGAATGCAAGAATAAGATTAAGGTATCTGACCATGATATAGTTTAGGATAAAATTATGTTACCCAAGTACTTCTATAATGAAGTCGTACCCGTACCGGACACTTACCGGACACTTTCCTGTACCCAAACTTCATGGACACTTCTTGAATATATGCATGCATTTATTACATCATGTCCTCAATTATACGATATGTGTTAATTTAAAACACTTGTCAAACACTTCTTGGACACATAGCTTACACTTCGCATCCGTTTCTTGAAACTAGTTAGATATATGTCGGGTTCATTTCAGTCCATACCCAAGTTCAAAACTATATAGTTAAAGGGTCATCCAGGCCAGAAAGGAACTGAATTAATCAGGTCAGAAAGGAGCTGAATTAACTTAATGGCCCTCCAGGTCAGAAAGGAGCTGAATTAATCAGGGGATGATTATTCGGATCATAAAAGAGAATAAAACAGCAACCTCTAAGACATGCATGGAGAAAGGGAAATAGAACCAACATTTCACAAATTCAGGAAGAAGAGAGAAGGATTGGAAAGGAACAAGAACCCATAAATACTCACTTTAACAACTCCCCCCCCCCCCCAAATTGATAGCAACCCATAAGATGTTTTGGTTCAATTTGAATTTATGATATAAAGTTGTAATCATTTTAGATGTTGAAGAGCCACTTGTCCAACCACTATTTAGTGCGCCAAAGATTTCTTCCGGTTTTATGCTAATCAATCCAAGATTACAGCCGACAGATACCTAAGGATATATCGCCTACCTCTTTTTTCATAGCTCTATAGCTCCACCCTAGTCGTATGAAGTACTTGAGGCCAAGAAGTTTCTAATAACTCCTCAAAATTTTATTTCTTTAATTATTTAAGTGTTTGATGTGAAGTTCTCAGCTTAATGTTCCTATAATCATTGAAAATGACAGCTTTAAATATTTAATAGTGTTAGGTATAAGCCTCTTGTATGTATTTTCTATTGTAGTTCTTTTGTTACATTTATTTTTGTATCAAGGAAACCTTGGTCTAGAGTGTTCCTTTCGGGAGGACACGAGTTTGAATCCCACCTTGGTCAAACTTCAACCGCTTTGCATGACTTGATCGTGCGATCCGCCTCCACTTTGACTCACTGTGGACGGCCACACAACCAAAAAACCGAGATATGGAGCGCAACATGTGTTTAAATCTATGCCTAAATTCATTTCTTAGTTCTTTTATTGGTGTTATATTGTATGATGATTGATGATCATTCTCTTTAAGGAGGTCCTAGTATACTTATCGATATAAATTGATACAAGCTAAACTAAATAACCAAGCTTACAATGGTTATCTCTCTTATTTGTTGGTTTGATTCTCTCCCTTTGATCTAGAGTTTGGCAATATAGGGCTTTTAAGTAATATTTGGGAGTTAGGGTAATTAGGGTTCGTGGATTACTTTTGCTTATAATATTGGGTGCTATGATGATTATTAGCTCGAAAATTTTTATAGAATCAAGATGTTAGTTTTGCCCATTTCTTCCTCAATTTAGGTTTTCTCAGATGCTATTTGGGAATTAGGGTAATTAAGGTTGGAGGATTATTTTTCATTATAGAACTAGGGGTAATTAGGGTTGGAGAATTCCAAGACTAAGTTGTCCTCTGCTTAATTAATACAAAATGTTCAATAGCCAATGACTAGAATATTCCTACTTGGGAAAACAAAGATAGTGGAGGTAACGAGAAGATACTTTAAACTATTATGCTCTGAAAGTAGTTATAAATCTAAAATATAATGCACGATAAAAAAATGCCATGCTAGTTGTGTTTGCATATCCTACTTTATGAATTTTCTGTTACATTATTTGGGTTGCATCATGCCTAAAATCCATATTCATGTTATATAAAAACAAGAGATAATATGTGTATGCCGATGAAAATGGACAATGTACAAAATGTAAACATGTGTATATATATGTAAAAGGAACGCACTCAACCAGCAGAAATGAACAACTTAATTAAGAATGATAAAAAGGAACATTAAAACAAAAAGAGTTTGGTTGGAACTTGAAGCAATTAAGGCGACTATCGTAATAGTTCACTTAACGCAGAGATATCACTTATCGCCACCAAACTGAATGCAAGAATAAGATTAATGTATCCGACCATGATATAGTGTAGGATAAAATTATGTTACCCGGCTACTTCTATAATGAAGCCGTACCCTAATTACCCCTAATTCTACAATGAAAAAATAATCATTCAACCTTAATTACCCCTAATTCCCAAATAGTATCTGAGAAAATCCTAAATTGAGGAAGAAAGGGCCAAAAACTAACATCTTCAGATTCTATAAAAATTTTCCAGAGCTAATAATCATCATAGCACCTAATATTATAAGCAAAAGTTATCCCTGAACCCTAATTACCCCTAATTCCCAAATATTACTTAAAAAGCCCTATATTGCCAAACTCTAGATCAAAAGGGGAGAGAATCAAACCAACAAACAAGAGAGATCGCCATTGTAGGCTTCAGTTATTTCGTTGCGCTGTATCAATTTATACGCGATAAGTACACTAGGACCTCCTTGAAGAGAATGATCATCAATCATCATATAATATAACACCAATATAAGGACTAAGAAATGAATGTAGGTATAGATTTAAACACATGCACGCTCCATATCTTTAGTTTTTTTTTTGTTGTGTAGCCGGTCCACCTGTGGAGTCAGTGAGACGATCCCACCGACAAGTCATTCCGCAGCAGCTTGAAGTTTGACCAAGGTGGGATTCGAACTCTGTGCTCCTCCCTGGAAAGGAACACTCTAGACCAAGGTTTCCTTGATACAAAAAATAAATGTAACAAAAAGAACTACAAGAGAAAATACATACAAGAGGTTTATACCTAACACTATTAAATATTTAAACTGTCATTTTCAATGATTATAGGAACATTAACTGCCACAAAGAGAACTTCACATCAAACACTTAAATAATTAAAGAAATAAAATTTTGAGGAGTTATTAGAAACTTCTTGGCCTCAAGTGTACTCGCTACAGCTAGGGTGGAGCTATAGAGCTATAGAGGGGTGACAAAGAGGTAGGAAGCAGTGGAATATCCCTTAAGGTATCTGTAGTCGGCTGTAATCTTCTTGGGTTGATTAGCATAAAACCAAAGTAAAGAAAACTTTACACTAAATAGTGGTTGGACAAGTGGCTCTTCAACATCTAAAATGATTACAACTTCATATCATAAATTCAAATTGAACCAAAACATCTTATGGGTTGCTATCAATTTGGGGGGGGGGTTGTTAAAGTGAGTATTCATGGATTTTTGTTCCTTTCCAATCCTTCTCTCTTCTTCCTGAATTTGTGAAATGTTGGTTCTATTTCCATTTCTCCATGCAGGTCTTAGAGGTTGCTGTTTCATTTTCTTTTATGCTCCGAATAATCATCCCCTAATTAATTCAGCTCCTTTCTGACCTGGAGGGCCATTAGGTTAATTTAATGCAAGTTATTTAGTATAGCTAATGTGAGATAGAGCTGCCCCCACCCCCACAAAAAAGTGAGATAGAGCTGCCCCCAACCCCCCCACAAAAAAACTCTTTGTCGATGGAAGTCTCAAGATATCAACAATAACAAGCCTTTGTCTTAAAGTTATGCAGTCACTATGTGAAGCATTTTATTTGTTTTATGAAGGACTCCTGCAAGATAATGTTGGACCATTGAGGTGGAACTCTTTGAAATTTATTTTCAATTATTGGTTTGATCAACTGTTTGAAGTAACCAATGTAACATGAAGTGTTGCCAGTATTTCCTACATAAGGTTTAACATTGTTTTTCCAAAAAATCTTTATGGGCTGATAAATGATGAAATCATGAGACCATCATGAACATTACAAAATTTTCTCATTCTTGTTTACCTTTCTTTTTGTTCTAAGATACATGCTTGTAAGCTGCTTCTTTCTCGTTTTTCATCATACTCCTTTTTTAATATGTTCCCTGAAATTGCTTGGCAAAGAAAAAACCTGAAAGTTTCATCCTTTTCTATTGGGACATGTACATTATGCACCGAATATTAATTTCAGGATTTGGAGTTTGTTATTTTTATTTCTTTTGAGTTGTGCGGATGGTGATGTCAGGATTTGAAGTTGTTACTCTTTGTTTTTACTTTTGTTAACGGTGCTTTTCTTTAAAATTTATGTAGTTTTAATTGTCAGAAATTGATTTATTAGATATCTCAACTATCATGTCAGTTGACCTCACTCATTTCTTGTGTCAGGAAGTTCTCTCACATAGTTTGTCTATAATTGCAGTGGCTTATTAGATCTAGTGAGAGCTTCGGCGTCTGATAATCCAAGGTAACTATTAGTTCTCATGTGGATTAATGAGAACTAAATACTCACTGTAAGAAGAATGAGTAGACCGAATACCCGCAGTAAAAACAAAAGACAAAGGAACGAAGATGTTGATGATTCATCCGTTGAGATCCTTAGGTTCGTCACATACTCTTTGCAGATTGATACTTTGCTGAACTTTTCCACTTTCCTGCTGCTTAAAGCTACATTACTTTTGCAGGAAGATCCATGTAACTGGTGAAATTGCTGAAGCTGATCTTCAGCAGCTTTATTTGGTCTGGAAGCCAATTTGTCAGGGCTGTCGAGGAAATTCAAAGGACTCACCCAATTGCTTTTGTGGCTTCATTCCACCATCTAATGGAAGTAGGAAGACTGGCTTATGGCAAAGAATGCCAGATATTTTTGAAGCTCTGGGATCAGATCCTCGCCAGGATCTTCGTTCTTCCACCACACCCGCTGGGTTGACTAACCTTGGTGCAACCTGCTATGCTAATAGCATTCTTCAATGCCTCTATATGAACACAGCCTTTAGGACAGGCATATTCTCTGTTGAACCCGAGCTTTTGAAGCAACAACCTGTTTTAGATCAACTTGCACACCTATTTGTGCAGCTACATTCAAGCAAAATGACATTTATTGACTCTGCTCCATTCATTAAGACTTTGGAGCTGGACAGTGGGGTTCAGCAGGATAGTCATGAATTTCTTACCTTATTCCTTTCTTTAATTGAACGCTCTTTGAGTCATTCAAAGGTTTCAACTGCTAAAACTGTTGTACAAGATCTATTTCGTGGAAGTGTATCTCATGTCACCCGGTAAGAAACTAGATCAAGTTGCTTTTGGTCAGAGTTACTTACTTCTTTCAGTTATGGGTTACCTTTTTGGTTTTTATACAGATGCCCAGGAACATTGCCCTTTGTTATCAAAACCTTTATAGGATCTTGTTTCTTTCTGTTGCTTCTTTTAGTTTGTTGGTTGCCCCGAAAATGTTTTAACTTTTATGGAGGATGTGTCTTGTTCCTTTCTCTCTTTCCCTTTCAGCTGCATGATCTGTCTGCTAGCGACACTTCTTTTGGTATTAAAAAAGAAAACTAGCCAAAGAACAGATTAAATATATGATTATAAGTTTGATACTTCTGTTCTTTAATTATATTGAATTATATAATGAAAGGTCAATTTTTTAATGATAACTTTGAATCTATAACCATTGTTTCATTAAGTTAAAATTATAATTTTTAATGATAACTTTGAATCTATAACCATTGTTTCATTAAGTTAAAATTATTTTGTTGCATCATTTATTTCTACATATATTTCCAGAATATAGAAGTAAGGTCAGTGGCAAGGAAAAAATTGTCGACCTGTTAGTTTGTGAAATAAAACTTTTGAGGTGATAGGAGTCTCGCGTTAGAATTTGTTACATAGTTGCTGAGCTCAATTGTCACCTAACAAGATTTACTTTGACATTCAGAGGGTCAGTACTGGTGTGATGTCAGGACGTTATTCTACCTATAGACTACTACACGTTTTAACTGCTAATAGCAAGCTCAAATTTATGCTTTACATCTTCTGGTTATTTTTATATGGAGCATCAGCATATACAGTTTTGTGCTGATTCTTCTGTTTATTGTTTTGAAATTGATCTGAATGGAAAACCATCTGAAGTAATTCCCTTTTGGGTCTCTTCTATATAGTAACTAGATCTGATTATATACAGTTATTCATAGGTTATACTTATGCACTACTCTTGTGATTATTACTTCATGTTTAAACTAAAGAAGTTTCTAATTATGGTGCTTTGTTGTTGGGAAATATTAACTTTATTTTACAGGATCTGTTTTTTTTTTATTTTAAATCTTGCGTCCTGAAAATTGAATATGACATGCCTCCCTGCTTGATTTATCAATTCTTTCTCATCCTATGTGGTATTTTGGGAGATGATTTATTAGGCGAGGATACTGCCTTGATAGAAGGTCAGGTTCCCAATGTTCTCAAATATGAACAAGCATCTGGGCAACGCATGTGAAGTCGCACCTTTTGAAACAGAACCTCTACAAGATAATCTCCAATTCTTCATTAGCAGATAATGTTTATATGTTACTAATTGTTTTTAATCGCTTGTCGAAATGTATTATAGTTTTTATCATTTTTAAAACTTTATTCTCATGGATCTTTTTGGCATTGTTTACTCTATTTCTGTTAAATAAATCTGGGCCTGATAAGTCTTAATTTGAAGGTGCTCGGCATGCGGAAAAGATTCTGATGCATCTTCAAAGATGGAAGACTTTTACGAGCTTGAACTAAACATCAAGGGCTTAAGCAATCTGGATGAAAGTTTGGATGATTACCTGAGTGTGGAAAATTTGGATGGAGAAAATCAATATTTATGTGCATCGTGTGGTAAACGAGTTGATGCCACACGTAGTATTAAATTACGGTCACTTCCTTCCATGCTCAATTTTCAGCTAAAGCGTTATGTCTTCCTCCCAAAGGTACATATATATTTGCAAGAATTTGCATGCAGCTTCTTAGTGGTCATTTGGTGTACCAATTAGCTAACCAATTTATTTTTAATTTTATTTCTGATCTTGTTTTCTTGTAACTGTGATATGTTTGTTTTCTTGCAGACAACAACAAAGAAGAAAGTGACTTCTGCATTTAGTTTTCCCAGACGACTGAATATGAAAAAAGGACTTTGTTCCCCTTCAGAAGCAGGGTTAATGTATGAACTCTCAGCCATATTGATTCACAAGGGTACAGCTGTCAACAGTGGGCATTATGTAGCTCATATAAAGGATGAGCATAGTGGGCTGTGGTGGGAATTTGATGATGAGCATGTCTCTGAATTGGGCCTCCAACCCTTTAAGGTAGCCTCAGTTGCAAAAGTTGAGCAAAAGGTTCAGTTAAATGGTTCTGAGCAGGTGAAACATGCTGAAAATGGCAACCATGTTGATCCAAGCAAGACGTCTGTTTTGCTTGACAATACATCTGATCAGGAGGAGGTGTTTTCATCAACTGATGCTTACATGTTGATGTACACTCGTATAAATATCACAATGGATGGTGGCGGATCCAATAAAACAGGTGAGAAAACCAATATGGGAATAGATTTAGATAAGAGCTCTCTTCCTCTTCATCTCAAAAAGGAGAGAGCAGAGTTGAACACATCGTATGACCAAGCTTGTGAAGAATATCAGCAGAAGATGGATAAACAGGTATCTTATATAACGGAACGTCGTCAAGAAGTAAAATCAGTTCTCTACTATAAAGATTTTATAATGCTTTTAATATTTTTTAATTCATAATGTACGTATGTTTGTTCCTATTTTGATTAATCATTTTTTCCTGGGCCCTTTTTTTATTATATTTTGATAATGAGGATCCGACATGGTCATGTGAGTACTGTGGTGCTCTGATGTGGTTCAAAGAAAGAATATGAAAGAATCATAATTTTACAATTCTAAAATTTTCGCTTTGTTGTTATAATAGGAATATTTAGTCGCCTTTCATGAAAGATCCTCCAGAGCTTTTAACATTTCTTCCATTTGACACGGAAAGTCGAATAAGGAAAAAGTTTTGGAGAAAAATATATGTGCACAGAATATGATGTTTTCATTTACTTTAATGGGAGGAAAAATTGATAAGTCTGTTAACAACAGCTAGGGTCCATATGTGTTTAAGTTGCATGGGCAGAATTACCATAGGATTGGTAGTCTTCTTCCAAGCCCAGGTTTAATTAGTCCAAAGTTTGCCCTGCTGTATATATATGACACAGAAAATAAAGTTTCAAATAGAATGTGTGTAATTAGGTACATATTAATTTAATTTTTACATTAGTGGTCATATACTTGGAGAAGTTTTCTACAGATCTGATCATTTATATAATTATCAACTGTGATGATCATTTTGGAGGGATTGATCTTATTATTGTTCATAAATTAAAGGAGATGTTTGATGGCTATAATCCATTTGTAAAATCATTTTGAATAGCCGTAGAGAGGTCCAATCTTAGTCAATCAGATAATATAAAGTTAAGACTTATGAAAACAGTGGGAGCGATGGAAGAACTTATAATCTTCCTGCAACATTTGAAGTAGCAACCCTTATTGTAGGGGATATTAGAAGTTTGACTGGAGATATAGATATAATAATAGAAACACAAACTGGTGAGCTCAAACGTATCAGTGAGTTGCACCCATCGTATTTGGCATTACAACATCCTAGTTTGTTTCCTTATGGAGATGATGGTTACAGATAAGATATTTTTCATAGGGATTCAAGTCGTGGGTTGACAGTAAGAAAAAAGCTTACTATGAGAGAGTTCTTTACATGTAGGCTTCAGAATAGGGATAATGAAGCGCCTACTATCTTGCTATCCAGAAGATTACTGCAGTAATTTATAGTAGATACTTACACAGTGATTGAGAGTGATAGGCTGCTATATATCATGATGTTGAGCGCAGCGGAAAATTTCGGCAGCACCTCTGCTGAACAATGGCCACAACAAGAGAGCTAGATCGCAATAAGAATTCCCGTCTCACCAAGGAAACAAGAATCTCAAGTAAATATCTCAACAAAGTGGGATATTTACTCTTCCTCTCATCAGTTCTAGGACTGACCTGTCGAGGGAACCTAAAAGTTATTACAAATCAAATCAACGACAAAATACCAATTTTACGGGTTCGCAAGCCTACGCCCACGGGCAAGGAGGAGGAGATCTACTATTAGAGAGAAAGAGAATACAAATAGGGTACAATTCTCACACAAAAACCCTAGAACAAAGCTCTCTAAACCCTCACAAATATCTCCCTCAAATAACGGCTCAAAAACCCTAACTTCAGCCTTTTTGAATGCCGCACCTAGGTCCCAATTTATAGTGTTCTCTCCCCCTCTTAGTCCTAACTCTGACCGATGTGGGACTAATAGCTGAAGCAAAAAATCACGCGGTTTTGATGCTCGTGGTTTTGAGGCTCAAAACACGAGCCTGCGCCCCCACGGAAAACCGCTTTGATGCTCGCGGTTTTGAGGCTCAAACACGAATTAATTCGTGGCCCCACCCATGTGCTTCACAATTCTCCACCTCGGTGAAGTTTTCCTAAAACTGAGCCGACACCAAACAACCAAATGTCCCACTTGTTGCGTCCAGGACGAAGTGGAATAAATCCACGACAACGGACTCAATCCACAACAAGTCGAGAACCCAAACGAGAGTGAGAACATTCTCCAAACATTGATATCAACTCACCAAATCGGCTGCATCATAACCGATCGCCACGATCCTTTTGCCCAAGGAATCAAGCCTTCCGTAGTTCAACCCAAATGGCGCCAGCGGCCTCAGCAATCACGAATGTGCAACAAGTCTCGCAATAATCAAACTTGTTGCTCGTAACCACCTTTGTGAGCATATCTGACGGATTATCCTTCGTGTGGACCTTCACAATCTCCACATCACCATCTTCAAGAACATCACGAGCGAAGTGATAACGAGCGTCAATGTGCCGTCCTCGCATGAAGAACACGGTTCTTAGCCAAATAGATAGCACTCATGCTATCACAATGAATGGTGACGGACCGTTCGCGATATACCAAGTTCCTCCAAAAGTCCTCGAAGTCAAATCGCCTCCTTCCGGCCTACCAAACCAATATTGAGCGTACTTCGAATGTACCTCAAAATCCATTTCACGGCGTTCCAATGACCCACTCTGGATCGTGCATGTATCTCGAAATCATGCTCACCGCTGTGACAAATCTGGTCTAGTACATACCATTGCGCATATCAAGCTTCCAATCCGCCAGATATGGAGTCTTCGACATCAACTCGATCTTCAAGCTGTCTTAGGTGAGAGGTCAGTGAAAGCTTCAAATGGGCTCCTAATGGTACATCGACGGCTTCAGATCCATGCTAACATGGAACCAGAGAACCTTCTTCAAATAAGCCATCATGTCAAACAAATTTTACCCTTCTTCTTGTCTCACGATCTCCATCCCCAAAATGCGTTTAGCCTCACCCAAATCCTTCATCTCGAACTCCTTTGAAAGCTGTGCCTTCAATTCATTTATAGCAGACCTGGAAATAGAGGCAACCAACATGTCATCGACGATAATAATAAATAGATATCGCACCTCCTTTCAACTTGTGAAAATATACTAAGGATCAAAGCGGCTCGAGTGTATGAATGACCAAGCATAAAACCATCGAATCGCTTATACCATCGCCGAGGAGACCGCTTGCCATATAGCGATTTCTTTAGTCGCAAACTAACTTTTCTTTCCTGCATTTCGAAATCCCAATGGTGAGTCATATAGATTTCTTCATCAAGATCACCATGAAGAAATCGCGTCTTCACATCCACGATCTAATTCCAATCAATCTGTGCCACCAATGCTAGCAAAATCCGAATCGTGAATGCTTCACCCGGGAGAACCTCATTATAATCAATACCTTCCTCCGTGCATAGCCCGCCCAGCCAACCTAGCTTTGAACCTCAATGGAGTGCCTTCAATGCCCTCCTTCTTAGTGTATACCCACTTGCAACCAATTGCCTTCCGAGTCCCTTTGAAGCTCAATAAGCTCCCATGTCGTTCTTGTGAAGAGACTCCATCTCTTCTGCATAGCTACATGCCATGAATCGACCCTCCGAACTTCTCCGGCCTCTCACGAATGTAGTAGGTATCATCTCATCGATACTCTCTGGGAAGTGCATATGCAATATTCGACATCACCGTCTGGCATCTGTATGTTTCTCCTCTGTCTCCGAACGCAATAGAATCCTGAACTGGTGGTCCACGATCTGCACATCTCTACTCATATCCTCCAGGTCATCCGCGTCGTGCTCGCTTTGCGTCACCTCGGTCGGCACTCTAATGGATATTGTACCATCTGGACCATGTGGATGCATCGATCTCCACCACTGCGATATCTCCTTGTCGGGTCGCTCTCCACACGATGAGAGTTGGGAAGCTTCAAGATAGAAGCCTCATCAAATGTGACGTCTCTACTCGGCAACAATCTTCTTATCAGCTGGATCCCATAGCTTGTATCCTTTAACACCACACTTGAATCCTACAAATATGGCCTTCCCTCCGGTTCCAATTTATCTATTCTCACATGATAAAATGCAGGGCACCCAAATACCTTGAGCTGGTCATAATCTCATGCTGGCTCTCCTGACCACTTCTCCATAGGGGTCTTTCCTCCAATCGCAGATGAAGGCAGCCTGTTGATGAGGTGGCTCGCATATGTAAGTGCCTCAGCCCAAAAGATCTTCTCCAAACTACTATGCGTCAATAAACATCGAATCTTCTCCAGCAAAGACCGATTCAACCTCTCTGCCACCCCATTTTGCTGCGGTGTATGACTAACCGTGAAGTGTCTCTCTATGCCCTCGTCTCGACATAGCTGCTGAAAGGGGTCTAAAGTATACTCACCACCGTTGTCGGATCTCAACGTCTTGATCTTTCTCCCACCGCAGCTTCTAATCTCTTCTTCCACTCCACCTAATATATCTAGGAGTTCACTCTTCTTCGCCATGGTGTACACCCAACATCGCCTAGAATAGTCATCAACAAATATGACGAACCAATGTCTACCACCAAGTGATGCCGTCTTGGTGGGACCCCAAACGCTCAGGCACGTAGTCCGTAACACCCTTCGCCCGATGGATGGCTGTTCCGAACTTCAACTTTGTCTGCTTGCCAAGAACACAATGCTCACAGAACTCAACTTTTCCACTCTTGGCTCCTTTAATAGCCCTCGCATAGCGCTGCGGTGACCTTTCACTGTGTGCCCTAACCTATAGTGCCAAAGTCGCTCCCTCGTCCGGCTCAAAACAACCAAGCAACGTGGCCAATCTCGTGCTCCCATTCAGATAGTATAAATTTCGATTGCGGACTCTGCATCACCACTAAAGATCCTTTAGTAACCTTCCCTACACCGCTTTTGAAAGTCACATTGAATCCCTTCGCCCAAAGCTCCAACCGAGATAAGATTTTTCTTCACCAGGAACAAATCTCACCTCCTCCAACTCACGAACTACTCCATCGCATCCTAATCCGCAAGCACCTATCCCACAAATGCCACGGGGTTGATCATTTCCCATGACAACAACACCCGTCGACTTTCTCAAAAGATGCAAACCGGTCTAGCCTAGGGGTCACATGATAAGTAGCTGGAATCAAGCATCCAACTGATGCTTCCACATGATTCACCTCCGTGAGTAATCAATAGAGAATAGCACGAATTGTCGGAATCATCGCCTTTAGCAATATTCACCTCATTGGCCTTCGGCCCTTTTTCTTGCCATTTTCTTTCTCCTTGAGCTTTGACAATCTCTTCCAATGTCCCCGCTTCTTGCACGCGCATTGGTTCTTTGACAATTGGTGGCGCCTTCTTAACTTTGACCTCCTCTATTGCCACCTTCGGATACGGGCTTCTACCTGCCGACAAGGCCTCACTGAAGTACTACGACGGAAGTCTCCTTGTCCTTCCTCCTCAAATCATGGTTGGTCAATGCATTAGTAACTTCACTATAGCCGATAGAAGTACGCCCGCTCAACAAAGTGAGTACAAAGGTGTCATACTCCTCATCGTAAGGAGCCCAATAAAATAACGCCTTGTACTCATCCGTTATCTTCTCATCAACATTTGCCAAGTCGGACAACAACTTAGTATAGTTGTTCACATGAGCCGCTAGTGAGGTGCTCCCGACATCTCAAACCTCGAAGAGTCTTCGCTACAAGTGCAACATGTTCTCAACACTCTTGTGAGATATTTATTGTTGAGAATTTTCCACATCTTCATTGCGACGCCACCCCAATCACATCATATTTCACTCGCTCCAAAACAGACTGATCACCCCACACGCATTCCTATTCATCTTATCCCATACATCCTCTTCATATTTAGGTGGCCTCTCTTGGACCATGATGGTCTCCTCCAAATTTTGAGCATTGAGCGCATCTTGTACGTCGCTCATCCACAAACCAAAGTTGATTTTGCCGTCGTACTTCACCACATTAATTTTGGTGTTCTGAAAACCAACTTGCATTTGTATTGTACTCGCCATTGACTTGCTGCTTTCACTTTCTTCTCCCATTGCAAACTAACTCCAAATTGTAGAGAAAGAATAATTTTGATAGGATTAAAGAATCACCCAACTGAACCCTAGATCGGATTCCAAATAGATTTCCTAACCACACGAGGAAAGCGAAATCTCTAACGGCAACTCCTAATGCTATCTCCACCGAAGTCGAGAACTCCAAGAACTAAGCTTCACACAAGAATCTTCCTCCACCAAACTCCAAAACCCTAGATCTGAAATCTGGGCTCTGATACCACTTGTTGTGCAAGAAGAATTTCTGGCAAAGACTACGAACAATGGCCACAACAAGAGAGCTAGATCGCAATAAGAATTCCCGTCTCACCAAGAAAATAAGAATCTGAAGTAAATATCTCAACAAAGTGGGATATTTACTCTTCCTCTCATCAGTTCTAGGACTGACCTGTCGAGGGAACCTAAAAGTTATTACAAATTAAATCAACAGCAAAATACCAATTTTACGTGGTTCGACAAGTTGCCTACGTCCACGGGGAAAGGAGGAGGAGATCTACTATTAGAGAGAAAGAGAATACAAATAGGGTACAATTCTCACACCAAAACCCTAGAACAAAGCTCTCTAAACCCTCACAAATATCTCCCTCAAATAACGGCTCAAAAACCCTAACTTCAGCCTTTTTGAATGCCGCACCTAGGTCCCAATTTATAGTGTTCTCTCCCCCTCTTAGTCCTAACTCTGGCCGATGTGGGACTAATAGCTGAAGCAAAAAATCACGCGGTTTTGATGCTCGCGGTTTTGAGGCTCAAAACACGAGCTCGTGGCCCCCACGTGAAAACTGTTTTGATGCTCGCGGTTTTGAGGCTCAAACGCGAGCTCGTGGCCCCCACGTGAAAACTTTCACGCGGTTTTGAGGCTCAAACACGAATTAATTCGTGGCCCCACCCATGTGCTTCACACATGCAACATCAAAAGGACCTCAGAGCTGACATGTACAAGAAACTTAGTGAAGCGGTATTGAAAGGGAAAACTGATCCATCATCTAAGGGAAGAAATGTGGCTTTTCCATCCTCTGTTATAAGTGGTGCACATTATATGATACAAAACTATTAAGATGCTATGATTATTTGCAAGTGGACTGGATATCCAGATTTGTTCATCGCTTTTACATGCAATCTAAAATGGCCAGAGATTGTAAGAATTGTTAAGAAATACGGTCTCAAGCCAGAGAAGATAGACCTGACATTATATCTAGAGTACTCAAAATAAAACTTGACCAACTCATCAAAGATTTGAAGCACCGCGAATTCATTGGCTCTGTGAAAGCGAGTTGTAGGCGTTGAAAAATACTTACAAGATCCGAAACCAACTTCGTGGCGAAGTCGTGAATGACAACCCATCGGATGATACGGACGTCGAATCGTTAAGAGCGAACCCGCGAGTAAACCCACGTAAACCGCAGTTTAACCGAGGGCCGTTAAACTGAACCGGCCAGCAAACCTGGCGTCTAAGCCGGTTTAGGACTTGACGACGATCGAAGTTTAGTCGCGGGGCCGGAACAAACCAAGTTATTCCGGAACCAAATCTGAGCCGGAACCTAAGTCAGAAGAAAGAAGTCGAAAGTCGAGAAAGCGGAGGACCGCAGAGGCCAGAAAAAGCGTGAAAGCAGTGGCGAGCAATGGCCCGAAGCGGGACCTCGGCAACGGCGAATGCCTCGGTCAAGTGGTAGAAGTGGCTCGGCGATGGTAAAACCACTACAAACTCGGCATACCATCCATAAATAGGGGGTTTCTTCGGTTCGGGGAGGTTGGTCAGCCGATTTCGTGGATTTTCGGAGATTTTGGATTTCGATATTTGTGAGAGATCGCCGAGATCTGGCCGGCCGTATGCAGTTCAAGCACCGTGACACGAGTTGATCGGCGTCGGATCTTCAAGCGGTAAAGAATGCGGAATTCGACTCTGAGAAGCGGCTGTGATTTCTCCTAGTAGATCTCACCGCTCCGTGATCCTCTCGCCGTGAGTGTGATCCGGCGATCCTCTCGCCGTGAGTGTGATCCCCTTAAAACCGTTTCCTTCGTGAAGCGAGCCCCTTCCGTCTGTAGTTCCAGAACGGGTTTCACGGATCGAAATTGCGGTGGTCCACGGACGATTCAAGTCCCGACATGACGAAGAACCCACAAAGCGAGGATCCGTATAATAGAGATCCGAAGCGTTTGTTCGAGAAAAAGTTATAATCTTTTGTTTTCATTGTACTCCTTAAAATAAAAGGCGATTTTTCTTTGTTTGAATTTTGTTGTAGGCCCAAGAAGTCGTAGCAAGTTCAAACGACAATGAATAACAAAACACTTTTCCCCGCTAACAAGCCGGGTAAATCATACTGGGAGCCACCGCCTCGATCGGAGGTCGCCGTGTCAGCTCCGCGATTCCTATCCCTGGGAGGAAGAGGTCGAGTTCGAGTTCGACTGTGAGAAGTTCGAGGAGTACCTATCCTCACCCTCCTCCAGATCCAGCTCAGCCCAAGAAGGTCTCCGGCCAGAAGGGAGAACCCGATGGGCCTCCGATGTAGAGCCCCAGACGGCGAAGTCCAACCCGCCGCCAGGTAGCTAAAAATCTTCCTACCGGTTCGAAGTTCGTACCAACGACTCGAGATGAACGCCGAGGACGCTCCGCACTCTCCAATCGAGCCGCCAAAGGCGGCGACAAAGCATGGCGTGTAAATCGCCAAGGCCGTGCAATCCATGGATGGGGTCGCTTCTGAAGCGGATCTAAGATCGAACTTCCTTGAGGTTCCGGCCTCAAGTGATCGATGGTCCATCAAGCCGTGTCGAGTCAGGTGGGTCCGTGTCAAGCGGAACCACTCCGCGCTTCGAGCGTATTCGGGCGTCGTGCACTTCTTACCGCGACGCGAGCTTTGGTGCAGCAAGCTCGTGAATTGAAGAAGGAGGTAGTAAAGAAGCGCCAACATACCACGGGTTTGGAGGCCCAAATCTAATGGTACTCCAACCCCAGCTGGCACGGCTTCAAAAGCTAAGATTGCCCACACTCCAGTTCCTGTCCCGGCGCTTAAGCCAAAGGCTTCAGGCGTTGCAAATTCAGCGCCAAAGTCCAAGTCCGACGCCTCAAAGTCAAAGGTGTGCATGTCGAACCGGTGTGGCCGACTCCGCCACCACCACCAAACCAACTATCAAGGATCGTGCGGGTCCTCTGAGAGAGAATCACGGGTCACTCCTCATGTAGGAGGTCGCACCCGTTCCAACAAGGACAAGAAGACTCCTCTGACCCCTCCTATCGGTTGAAAGTCGAAGTCCAGAAGTCTGCGAGAGCTTCACACTCGCAGCGGTAGTCAAGCGAGTCATTTTGGCGGTTTTGGCGAAATAATTAGATCCTCGAAGAAGGCGTTTTCATCGATGATGAGGGCGTTATACAGAAGATCGTGCCAACACCGCGTAGGTTGCTCGGTACTCATGCCGATGAGTTATACTATCGTCTTGGGGGTATGAAGAAGGCTCGAAGAGCTCTCCGGCTCGTCCACTGATCATGTTTGTGCTCTAAGCTCATCAAAGCGGTGCTCGGAATGTAATTCTTGTCAAGAAACTCGAGCGGGTGTGCGGTTTTCGAGAGACTCACCATAAAGCGCCAAGACCTAGGTCAAGGCGATTCAGTAGAAAAACGGCGCCTCGAAATGATGAATTACCGTGATCACTAACAACATGACCGGTAAGAACCGTCATCACGGACTATTCCCAGCGCGCATAGCGGTTAACTTCGTTTGCGGTCGGGACTATCCGGCGGTCAATTCGAAAAACGAGAGGATACGTAGAGGATGATCGTCGGATGTTGGCTCATAATTGCCTCCGATTACTGTATCTAGCGAAGGAGGTCCCCAAAGCGCTTATGATCGTCTGAGATCAAGTGGCTAAAATGCTAGACGAAGCGTTGAATAAGCAACGGGAAAACTTCAAGTTAGAGATGGAGTTGGCCATGCAGACGATGAGAGAAATGCATGACCAACAGATCCAAGCCTTGACAAAACCACGGGGTGAATCGAGTCAGCGCATCGACGTCGATCAAGATGACAGTGATTCGGACCAAGAGGAAGGACGAGAGGATGATAACCCTCCTGAACCACACAACGCTGGACATAACGTAGATGTTGTTGCTCATGAGAGCGAAAAGATCAAAAACCTCGAGAGCAAAATCAACTCATTGATTTCCGCTCAGGAGGTGAAGAAAACAGGTATTCCTTGCCCATACCCGAGGGAGTGGGAATCAATCCCATACCGTCTAAGTTTAACTTAATAAATTTTACCGTTTGTGGGAAGGGTTCCCCGAGCGGCCTTGATTTACTTCAAGTCGCACTGGGTAATATCCGGAAGCATACGATGGTTCGGTCATTCGTTGGTACCCTTCGGGGCTGCCTTCGATTGGTACCGCCGTCTTAAGCGAGGGAGCATCAATTTGGGGCGATATGGAGTCCTGTTTCTCTCAATTTCTTTGATGGCGATCTTGAAGTATCCATCGGAGCGTTACTCGGCAGCGAAGGGCGGGCTGTGGATATCTTTGTCAAAGCGATTAGGAACAAGGCAATGAAGCTGTCGGGATCGAATGCGAGGAGTTCATCCTTCGACCTGCCACAATAACTTATCGATAGGCGTGCTCGAGGCAATGGAACGCACCGTCAACACACGGAAAGACTTGAAGGTGCGGGGTGAACAAGCCGAACGCTTCCTCAAGAGGAAAAAGCGAAAGAAGGCCCGACGGTAGGCTCAGCGTAACTTTGTCCCGTGGCAAAGGAAAGAAGCAGCCAAAGGCGGTTCGCGAATAGCGTTCAACTCAACCCGGCAGCGGCGGCAACAGCGGCAACAGCGAGCGCCGCCGCGAGCACAATCCACGTGGCAACGAGGGCCGCGAAAGCGAAGGCCTCGAGCCAAGATTCGAAGTCCTATTCCTTTAGGGACGGCGAGATTCCGGTCTTTTAAATATCTTGTGGAAAATAACAAGATCAAGCTCCTCGATTCAGAATCAAGAGGAAGAAATGAGACGAGCGACCCAAAATCTGCTGCGTACCATAGGCGGTTCATCACCCCACTAAATCTGCTTCACCTTAAGGATAAAATCGAGCCTTAATTGGCGTAGGGGTCATCACTATGAAGCCGTCCAAAAGAAAAGAAGGTCGAACAAATCACGGTGTCCATAAGCTTTGGGTCGATACCGTTGACATGGTTTGAGCATAAATCGGTGGTCAAAGTAAATGAAGGCGGTGAATGATGACCCACGAACAGCGCCGGAAAGGACTTGTATATTATCGGCCCCAAATGGCGAATCAATGGGTCCACCGGACACAGCGAAGATGATCAATGGGTAGCTCCTTCTTCATCGAAGAAAAAGTCAAAGGAAAGGCATGCCATGCTACTTCCATAATTACGGAGATAGACAGGCGGTGGTGACATTCCGTGGCGGCGGAACCAAACACGCCACCCGAGGAGGCGGACCGAGTAAAATATAAGTACCGAAAGTCCCGACCCAAATGCCAAGAGGCTGTCGAGCTGGGGGTACCAACAATTCTCTCTCTCGCGCCGATAAAGCGCATTGACAGTGGTCGCCAAAAAACGGCGAAGCAACCACAAGAAGTTCAGCTCGAAGTAGTCTCGGTTCAATCACCCGATTAAAGAGACAAATGGGAACCTCCCACATATAAACCCCGGCGTTATGGCCCAATTGGCTAATATTCCGCAAGGATCACTCTTCTGTTGTTGCGGTTGTCAAAAGAGACAAGAGAAGCTCTTCAAGAGCCGACCGATCGAGAGGTCTTCCTCACCGGATTAAGCCGAGCCGGAAAGAGTCGGTGCAACATTGCATGCATTCAAGCACTTCCCTGCATCACTTTTACAAAGGAGGATATGCGGACAAGGAATTCCAAGCACGATAGGCGCTATACTTCATAGGTATATTGGCTCTAGTGAAGTTAACGGATCCAAGTCGATCCGGGTTCATTAATGAGCATCATGCCCTCGCCTCATGTATCATCTTGGAATCCTGCCCGATGGCGCGTCGAACACCCGGTGATCTGGTTTACACCCGGTCTCGGCGCTTGGTAAAATCGGATAAAGTGCCAAATGGGGAATTAAAGTCGAAGTCACCGCTATGTGATTGGCTGAGACTTCCTATAACTTATTGTTGGAGTGGACCTTGGATCCAGATAGCGTTATAGTCCCATCTACTCTTCATTAGTGTCTCAAATCGTGAACACGAATAATGAGGTCAAGGCGGTGGTGCGGACAAACAACCGTTTAAGGGGATGGAGAATTATTTCAGCGATTCTCTCCTCTACGGTAATGAGTCCAAAACGAATCATCGGCCCAAGAGCGCGGGCGGTGAAGAAGGCGTCTGAAGCCGGGCTTGGTTATAGTGGTGGTTTTGTTTTAAATGACATTGTACCCCTTGTAATCAATCTTGACGATGAAGAATCGTCAGATGAACATTGTAATTGGCAAATTGCCGATAAATCAATAAATGACGATTTAGAGTATCCTTTGTCTTTGAGAGATGTGATGACAGTTTATACAACTGGAGTTGCACCTACCAATTTGGCCATTTTGCTTTACACAAAAGCAGCTCAGACTACTTTGGGACAACACTTGTCATCCCACGAAGATCAAGTAGTGAAAAGACTTGGTTTACGGAAAAGGAGATGCAAGTACAACGCCAAATCATTTCTTAGAAAAAGATGAAGATGATAATGGCCTATCCTCCACACATTCGATATGGTCCGAAACACCGGGTATCATGAAGAGGTGGGGTATAACTTGACACAAGGAGAAGGTCTATGTTTTGGGCGAGGTCCCGAGTCCCTCCCAAAGCGCATATGTCCCAAAAGGAAGTCGGATAATTACTACATTTAGAAGGGGATTGGGATACTAATCCTCCTCGAAGATGAATGCTGTATCGATTGATAATAATCCACCGATGAGGGAGACGGACATCTGCCCGATTCTTCTGGCTTGGGATTCTCGACACCACTTCTGAGAAGCTTTCGCTTTGATGTCAAATATGTATACTCCATCCCGCTACTATTGAGAGTGATGAAGATATACCAACATGGGAAGACCCATGGATCCATCAACTCAAAAGATTGGGGATAGATTCGAACAAAGAGAACCCCCACTAAGGACGAGGTAGTCCAGTTAATATGGGTGATGAAGAGCATCCTAAGCTCATAAACATCAGCAATACTCTTCCTCTAAAGAGAAGGAAGAGTTGATCGCCCTAATCAGAGTATATCGATGTATTCACCGAGCTACGAGGACATGCCAGACTCGACCCTAATGTGGCAACACATCGCCAACATCAAGGTGGATGTCAAACTCGCCAAGCAACAAGAAAGACGGTTTCGCCCACAAATCTTGCGTGCAATCATGATGAAGTGAAGAAACTCATAGAATCGGATTCATCAAGGAAATTCAACATCCTGGAGGTGGCTAATATAGTCCCTGGCCATGAAGAAGAATGGTTCGATTAGGATCTCGTGGTCGACTACGAGACCTCAACGCCGTCTCGAAAGATGACTTTCTCTTCCAATCACCGATGTCATAGTCGACAATACGCGGTGGATTTGAAAGAATGTCATTCATGGATGGTTTCTGGTTACAATCGATCAAGATGCACCCGATGATGCCAAACACAAGCCGCCTAACGCCCATCGGTATATATTGCTACACGGCCATGCCGCTCGGCCTCAAAAATGCCGCCACATACCAAAGCAATGACTAAGATTTTCCAGATCATCTCCGAAAACGGTCGAATGCTACGCCGACGACTTGGTCGTGAAAAGCCGCGGACAAAGGAGATCACATCAAAGATCTTAGAACGGTATTCGAGCTCATGCGAACCCATCGCCTAAAGATGAATCCCGCCAAATCCTTCCTTGGGATGTCGGTGGCAAGTTCCTCATCTTTGTCGCCACTAATAAGGGCATCCACGTCGATCGACAAAGTGAAGGCGATTCAAGAGTTGCAACCTCAGAAATTTGAGAGAACTTCGGGGGCTACAAGAGGCGATTGGCGTACATCCGGCGGTTCATATCGAACCTATCAGGAAGTGCCAACCGTTCTCTAAATTGAACAAGAAGGGCGGTCGCTTTTTGGGACGACGCTCGCCGAAAAGCATTCAAGAGATCAAATCGTATCTCGCTAAACCTCTGTTCTTGTTGCCGCTGATGGGAAAACCGTTTTGATTTCGTAAAGGCTGACGGATCACTCGTTAAGCGCCTTACTGGGCGACGGCGTGATCCGCAGTAAGCGGTGTATTACGAGCGAACATTAGTGGTGAGTCTCGATACAATGGTGAAGCGGTGCCTTGCATTAGTGTTCGCGATTCGTAAAATGCGCACTACTTAGTTGGATGACGATTTATGTTATCTCTAACGTAAACCGGTCCGAATATTTATGACCCACCGGCCTCAATGAGTTGGCGTTTGGCGAAATGGGCCTTGCTCTTGTCCCAATATGACTTGCACTTCAAACAACAAAAGTCGGTCAAAGGACAAGCGATTTGCGATCTCTTGGCTGCCAACCCGACAACGGACGCAGTCGAGCTATATGATGATCTTCCGGATGAAGTCCAGGAAGTCAACACTACATCGCACCAACAAATATGGCGATTGTATTTTGGCCAGACTTCTCGAGCCACTAATGTGGCAAGTGCCCCCGGATGTTCTAAAATCTCACTGAGTCGGGTTGTCTTGATTTCCCCGGGGAATCATGTCATGCCCCGTGCTTATTCACTCACTAAACCTTGCTCTAATAATGTAGCCGAATACAATGCGCTACTTATTGGACTTAGTTTCGCCAAGGAGCTGGGGGTCGAATATCTCGAAGCGTACGGCGATTCGCAATTGATAGTCAAGCAGATCCGTGGTGACTACGAAGTTAGGAACCCTGATCTGGTCCCCTATCATCAGGTAGCTGTTGAAATGGCAGACTCGTTCGAAGAGTTCTTCATCGAATATGTCCCGCGCCTTCAGAACGCTTATGCGGATGCATTGGCCGCGTTAGCTGTATCTTTGGCACAGCCTCCTGAGACCGAGCAGTTGGTTACGGTCAGGACTCATCAACTCTTTGTGCCAATATACGACGAGGTACAAGAAGACAAAGGGGTAGTTACCAAAGAGGTGCATGCAACCCAAACCAAATTGGAGCCCCGAGATTGGCGCTTTCCTATCATCGACTACGTCTTGCACGGTATTTTGCCGGAAGACGTGAAGGAGAGAGAGTCAATCCGGCGAAGAGCTCCAAGATTCTTTTACAACACAGAGACCCAGATGTTATATCGCCGGGGGTATGACGGTCTTTTACTCCGATGCCTTTCAAACAAGGAGGCGTAAGAGGTCCTTCGAAGCACACGAAGGTGAATGTAGCGCACTACCGGTCCCAAGCTCTACGATCGAATCAGAGAATGGGCTACTTTGGCCCACAATGATTAATGACGATTCGAGCACGCCGAAATGCCACGCTGTCAAATTCACGCTAATTATATGCATCGCCTCGGCGCTTGCATCCTTCACCACATCCCGCCATTCGAGACATGGGGAATGGGCGTTGTAGGTCCCATTTTTCCTCCGTCGATCAAAGCGTCGGTTTATTCTAGCGATCACGATTACTTCTCCAAGTGGTTTGAAGCAATCCCGCTAAAAGTCAAGCGATGCAGTCATCAAGTTTATCAAACACCATGTCATCTATCGACATGGTGTCCCGAGACGGATCGCATGACAACGGTCCCCAATTCATCGGCAATTCCTTCATTAGGTTTTGCGAAAAGTTCAAGATACAAGATGTCTCGCCGATGTTCTATAATCCAAAGAAATGGATTAGCCGAGGCGCTCAACAAGACGATTATCAAGATTTTGTCGAAGCTTGTGAAGAATAACAAGCGAGACTGGGACGATAAACTCGAGAAGCACTCTGGGCATATCGCACAACCGTATGCACGCCAACCGAGAGACCCCGTATTCTCTCGGCTCACGGCGTGAAGCGCTTCTCCCATTGAAATTCAGATTCGCCACCCGCATCGCTCTTGCAACGGAGATGACGATTGAAGAACAACATCAGAAACGTCTCGAAGAGCTCGAGATGTTGGATGAAAAGCGCCTGGAAGCTCAACAATGCATTGAGTTCTACCAAGCTAGGATGTCGAGAGCTTTCAACAAGAAAGTACGACAACGGAGTTTCAAAGAAGGAGATTTGGTCCTCGCTGCTCGACGACCAATAATCCTCACTTCTAAAAAGAAAGGTAAATTCGAACCTAAATGGGAGGGTCCGTTTGCAATAGAAAAGGTCTACTCTAATGGTGCGTGACGCCTAATTACCAAAATGGCGACCGCAATTAATGCCGATAATGGGAAGTTCCCAAGAAATACTACCCTTAGTATCTTCGGGATAACCCGTTCGACGGAAGTTCCTCGTGGGATGTTTCACCCACTTTTCTTGAGGATAACCCTAGATTTGTCCTCCATCATAATTTCCCCACCGATCAAATTCCTTGGCGGTAGGTCTACAAATTTTCGGTACATTACCAAAATCCCTCTTGATTCCTTCTATGAACAAGAGGCCCACTCAAAATCCCTTTTACTCTGGGAGATAGAACATAAAATTCTTCCTCTCCAAGTGTAAGATCCCTTAGTGATAAGCGGAAGGGTTCTATCCATCCTATGCCTAGGTAGCCGGTGAAGGTATCTTGTAGGGATTTCAGAACCGGGTTGTCCAGAGTGAAGGTCGCTGAGTCTTTTCGATTCTCAAATTGGAGCCGAGATTGGCGCTTTCCTATCATCGATTCGTCTTGCGGTATTTTGCGAGCGTAAAGGGAGAAGAGTCAATCGGTGAAGAGCTCCAAGATTCTTTACAACGAGACCCGGATGTTATATCGTAGGGGTATGGCGGTCTTTACTCGATGCCTTTCAAACAGGAAGCGAGAAGAGGTCCCGAGGAAGCACGAAGGTGAATGTGAGTCTTTCGGCTGGTCCCTCTGATCGAATCGGAGAATGGGCTGCTTTTGGCCACAATGATTAATGGCGCATTGATGCGGCTCGGAAATGCCGCAGCGTGTCAAATTCCGCGAATTATACATCATCCTCTGGCGGTTGCATCCTTCAGACCACATCGGCCATTGAGACATGGGGAATGGACGTTGTAGGTCCCATTTTTCCTCCGCCGATCAAAGGCGATCGGTTTATTCTAGCGATCACCGATTACTTCTCAAGTAAAGTGAAGCAATCCCACTAAAAGAAGTCAAAGTGATGCAGTCATCAAGTTTATCAAACACCATGTCATCTATCGACATGGTGTCCCGAGACGGATCGCATGACAACGGTCCCCAATTCATCGCAATTCCTTCATTAGGTTTTGCGAAAAGTTCAAGATACAAGATGTCACCGTCGGCGGCTATAATCCGGCGGCAAATGGATTAGGCGTTCAACAAACGATTATCAAGATTTTGTCGAAGCTTGTGAAGAATAACAAGCGAGACGGGACGATAAACTCGAGAAGCACTCGGGCATATCGCACAACCGATGCACGCTAACCGAGAGACCCCGTATTCTCTCGGCTCACGGCGTGAAGCGCTTCTCCCATTGAAATCGAGTCCGTCACTCGCGCCGCTCTTGCAGCGGAGATGGCGATTGAAGAACAACATCGTAAACGCCTCAAGAGCTCGAGATGTTGGATGGCGCAGGAAGCTCAGCGGTGCATTGAGTTCTACCAAGCTAGGATGTCGAGCTTTCAACAAGAAAGTACGACAACGGAGTTTCAAAGAAGGAGATTTGGTCCTCATTTTCGGCGACCAATAATCCTCACTTCTAAAAAGAAAGGTAAATTCGAACCTAAATGGGAGGGTCCGTTTGCAATAGAAAAGGTCTACTCTAATAGTGCGTATCGCCTAATTACCCAAAATGGCGGCCGGCAATTAATCTTAGATAAATGGGAAGTTCTGAAGAAATACTACCCTTAGTATCTTGGGATAACCCGTTCGACGGGAAGTTCCTCGTGGGATGTTTCACCCACTTTTCTTGAGGATAACCCTAGATTTGTCCTCCATCATAATTTCCCCACCGATCAAATTCCTTGGCGGTAGGTCTACAAATTTTACGGTACATTACCAAAATCCCTCTTGATTCCTTCTATGAACAAGAGGCCCTCAAAATCCCTTTTACTCCGAGATAGAACATAAAATTCTTCCTCTCCAAGTGTAAGATCCCTTAAGTGATAAGCGGAAGGGTTCTATCCATCTATGCCTAGGTAGCGCCCGTGAAGGTATGCAGGGATTTTCAAACCAGGTTGTCCGTGAAGGTCGCTGAGTCTTTTCGATTCTCAAAGTGGAGATCCCACTTTTAGTTCAATCTTTCATCTTAGGTAGCGCCGGTGAAGGTATGCAGGGATTTTCAAACCAGGTTGTCCGTGAAGGTCGCTGAGTCTTTCGGTTCTCAAAGTGGAGATCCCACTTTTAGTTCCATCTTTCATCTTAGGTAGCGCCGGTGAAGGTATGCAGGGATTTTCAAACCAGGTTGTCCGTGAAGGTCGCTGAGTCTTCGATTCTCAAAGTGGAGATCCACTTTTAGTTCCATCTTTCATCTTAGGTAGCGCCGGTGAAGGTATGCAGGGATTTTCAAACCAGGTTGTCCGTGAAGGTCGCTGAGTCTTCGGTTCTCGAAGTGGAGATCCCTTTTAGTTCCATCTTTCATCTTAGGTAGCGCCGGTGAAGGTATGCAGGGATTTTCAAACCAGGTTGTCCGGTGAAGGTCGCTGAGTCTTTCGGTTCTCGAAGTGGAGATCCCACTTTTAGTTCCATCTTTCATCTTAGGTAGCGCCGGTGAAGGTATGCAGGGATTTTCAAACCAGGTTGTCCGGTGAAGGTCGCTGAGTCTTCGGTTCTCAAAGTGGAGATCCACTTTTAGTTCCATCTTTCATCTTAGGTAGCCGATCGAAGGTATGCCGAGATTTTCGTGCCAAGTTGTCCGATTGAAGGTCACTGAGTCTCTTCGGTTCTCGAAGTGGAGATCCCACTTTTAGTTCCATCTTTCATCTTAGGTAGCGCCGGTGAAGGTATAGGGATTTTCGGACCGGTTGTCCGAGAGTCGCTGGAGTCTTTTCGGTTCTCGAGTGGAGATCCACTTTTAGTTCCATCTTTCATCTTAGCGCCCGGTGTATGGGGATTTTCAAACCAGGTTGTCCGTGAAGGTGCTGAGTCTTCGGTTCTCAAAGTGGAGATCCCACTTTTAGTTCCATCTTTCATCTTAGGTAGCCAGAAGGTATCTTGAGAGATTTCGAGCCAAGTTGTCAGATTGAAGGTCACTGAGTCTCTTCGGTTCTCGGGTGGATCCACTCTGTTCCATCCCTTTTCAGGTGGCGCCGGTGAAGGTAAGCTGGAACTTATAGGTAGCGCCGGTGAAGGTATCTTGCCGAGATTGTTTGGATCAAGTCGTCCGGGAAGGGCGTCTGAACCCTCTTAATTCCTATAGCGGGCCCACGCTATTGGTTTCATAGAACATAAAGTTCCTCCTCTCTCACCAATTTAATCCTATCAATCAAAACTCCTTAATCCAAGATTCTTCTTGGGGTATTTTATCGAAGCCTAAGAAGGGATAAAGCCAGCGCCCTCCTGCAGCGTTGCGGTTTAGTCTTTCTCAGATTGAAGAGGACACGAGTTGGATGGGTATTTTATCCGAAAGAGAAGGGATAAAGCCAAGCCTCACAGCTTCTTAGGTTTAGTCTTTCAGATTGAAGAAGACACGAGTTCGATTAAGGGTATTTTATCCGAAGCCTAAGTAGGGATAAGCCTATGCCTAATAGGCATTCTTGGTAAATTCTTAGCCGTTTGGGTTAGTCTTGGCGTGAAAAATGAAGCCTAAATTATTCAACATCGTAGCATTAAGTCTTAGAGAGTTTCATTCTTTTAGCACAACGTTGTTGTGTAGAAGGCAGTTTAGATAATCTACATGCTAGCCCACTCAAGCGGTGGTTGGTAAAGGCTCATCAAACCCGTTGAGAATTGGGGGTTGGCCAATAACCTAAAGCCGACGCTTTAACAGCGTCGCCCGGTTTAGTCTTTAGATTGAAGAAGACACGATTCTAATTAGGGTATTTTATCGAAGCCTAAGAAGGGATAAAGCCAGCGCCTCACATCGTTGCGGTTTGAGTCTTTAGATTGAAGACACGGTCGATTACAGGGTATTTTATCGAGAAGCCTAAGAAGGGATGAGTCTCGTGTATCTGGCGTTTAGGGTGGTCTCTTGCGGTAAAAGTACAGAGCCTATGTATTCAATATCATAGCAACAAGTCTAGAAGAGTTTCATTCTTTTAGCACAACGTCCGCGTCTTGAGCGGACCCGGATAATCCATACGCTAGCTGACTCAAGCGGTAGTTGGTAAAGGCTAACAAACCCGTTGATGGTGAGGGTTTGCCAAAATCCTATAAGTATTATGGTTAATTATTTTGTAGTAAAAGAATCATAATAAAGAATAAAAGTAATAAATCTTATTCATTTGAAGTAAATATAGAAGAAGCTACCCTTGTTTAAACATCAAGTCTATGACAAAGGATTTGTTGCTCGGTGAGACACTTCACCATTGTAAGCTTTGGTGGAGTTCTTCACCAACTTCGATACGAAGGGCGCCTCCGGTATTCGGTGTCTTCGTAGCTGCCTCTTCGATCTCGGCCGGTTTGCCCGACCCGATTCGAGTTTCCTAGATGCGGCGGTGAGAGCTTCTTCCTTGTTGGCCTTAGCCGCTCAAAGCTACTCATCTTGTCTTCGGCATGGAGCTCTCCACGGCGATATTATCCTCTCGCTTCGCCACAATATCGATGCGGATATGGCTTAGGGAGAATATGTCGGCAACAACATTTCAGAGCGTGTTGTGATCTCTCGCATTTGGACCTCGAGCCGGTAAAAACACGAGCATCGGCGCCATGCCTCTAAGCGTCGGTCGAGTAGCTACGTATGAGGAAGCTCGGTGCCCGAGTTCTTGTAGTCTCTGAAGCTTTTCCTCCGGAGGGTAGGAGTCGTCGGCAATGGCTGAGCCATTTCGGGATAACCCATATCGTATCAAGGCCATCCAGGATCAAGCGGTGGCGGCTGATGAAGAAAGCCGCCATGAAGAACCTTTTCGATCACCGTGTTCACCAAAGAAAAGAATGGCGTACTTCAAATAGATAATAAGATGGGATGGATCTTCATCGGCATCAGCTCTCGCCGAATCATGGAGTCGAGATGTAGGCTCTACACAA
This sequence comes from Asparagus setaceus, assembly GCA_012295165.1. Lineage (NCBI taxonomy): Eukaryota > Viridiplantae > Streptophyta > Magnoliopsida > Asparagales > Asparagaceae > Asparagus > Asparagus setaceus. Next base: position 17,571,980 of record CM022710.1, read on the forward strand.
AAGAAAAGAGGACTTTAGAATCTTCAATCAAAAAAAAAATTGGTGAAAACATATTTAGTTAGAGGACTCTTACGTCTCCCTCCAGTGGTTCGGGGTGGCAAATCTATCAAAGGGGTACCTATCATTTGGAGAACTATCTCGACAGCCGACTCATCGGTGTGCTCATCTATCTCGCGGTGTGGTACCTGATTAAAGCGGGGAGAGGAGTGTGCCACTGAAAGAGGGAACTTCTCGGGCTCCTTTAATTATAGTTGTATTGGCCAAATGGTGGTCCTATAATTAATCGAAGAGAAACTTCATACCTTCTTGGGGATGGTAGCGGGTAAATCTTCACCAAGAGTATCACCATCCACGACCAGCCCAGCGTAGCGAGTCATCCATGAAAGTGTTCGTATAAACCGGCTTCCAAATCTTCCATTGAGAAGTCCGAAAAGAAGGCATTAGGAAGACGAATGCAACTAAGAGTTGACGAACAATAGGTAAAGATACTTACCTCCTACGGTGGGGTTAGCTTGCACTAGTCTCGGTTTGTGCATTTGTCTCCTGCAATCTCTCTAAAAGAAAAAAGCGAAAAGGCAATTAGTGGGAGTGCAATTAGAGCGTTCAATTCGCATTAAGTCACCCGGAGAGAGGGTTATCGATGTTAGATGTACGGATTCACGAATCGGGTCCTACATCGGCCTCCTCGCCATAGCTCCATACATTTATTGAGTAAAACTTGGCTCGGCATGGCGAGCTGAGCCAGCGAATCGTGGTTAGGAAAATCAAAGCGAGAATCATAATCCCTAAAGCCCCTGCATACAGCGAAATGTCGGTCTCAAAAGCGAAAATGTCGAGATTACATCACGGTGAATTGTTACCTCCGTCACTAAGCTGGATCATTCTTGGTCAAGTCTATATCAAAGGACCGAGGATTCACGAGATTCTTATGGGCTAACCTCTTACGTTTAACCCCTTGAGAGGGTCGAAATTCTTCTTCTTCATGAGATTTTCACGAAAATTCAGTTGAATGAGAAATCTAATGGAAAGGATGAGAAAGCGAAGGAAAAGAAATACCGAGGTTCTTCTCATGCTTCTGCGACCTCAGCTTGGTCCTCTCCTAAAGTCGTCGAGTTGTGGAACTCCTCCTCGGCCTCGCCCGTCGATAAGATTGGCGGCTTCCTCGAGCTTGGCGGCATCACGGGGAGTGTCGAGTGTCGGCTCATAGCGATGCCGGCTACCAGATATGAGATGGCCCTCACGGGGGCTGGGTTAGCTACTAATAGCCAACTACAATGGAGGAATGTCGATTCCAGCGGCCGTCGAGCTCGGGAGGCTGAATCGCACGGTACATCCCATGGCGCTCCACAACCATGCTCGAAGGCCATCCACAAGTCCACCACGAGTGCGGGCGTGGGTTCGGGTTCCCAACATAAAGTTGGTGCGTAACGAGCTGGCGAGCAAAAGCGACGGAAATAAGGCTCAATGAAGCATTCCTCCTTTACTCGGAAAGTGAGATACCACGGCGATGTTCACTAGCGGTTGGCATTAATGTCAAGTGAAGTATCTTTGTGTCTTGGCACCTCCTCGTCGACCAAAGACTCACCATATTGACCAGAGAATCGAGGAAAATATCTGAAAAAGATCCACCCTTTATGAATCTGCATCTGTTTCTTGATCTCTGTAAAGCCACGCCCCTTCCATCTGCAATCCTCTACCAACCGCAAGAAAGGAGTAGGCGAATCTGTGGAACCCGGTGCCACATCATGTGGGTGATGAAGAACAACCGGGCCATCAAATAGGTATATGGGAGCTCTACTCGGACGGAAGGAATACGTGATGATGGCTCGTCCTTTCTGAGTAAGCGCTGGACTATATGCATAATCCACGGTGAATATTGGCCACCATTACCGAAGGAGAGAGAGTTCCTTCTTGTGGGCAAGGCTGACTGCGGGTAAAGGACCTCCAAAGGTAAAGCATCATCGATTGATATGGAACCACACATTTCTTTGCTTGATTGCAAGATACGGCTAGAAGAGTTGTCATTTGGATAGGCTTTCTGCGCATGCCACGAAAGGTTGCAAACTTGGTCCACAGGGAAAACCATCTTCGGCGTGGTGGCGTATAAGAGTTAGCCTCGGACCTCGTCAGTTCATTAATCTTGAAGAGTGGCGGTGGCAGTTCACATATTTCCTCGCCGATTTATCCTCCAAATCTTTGGAACAAGTAATTGGCAAATTGCTTGAACTCACTGCGATTTCCTTTTGGCAAAAGGTTAGATTGGGCGAGCTATATGATAATGACAAGTGAGATCCCATAAAGTCTTATGCGGTTGGGTGTGTGTTTCTTGGCCGACTTCGTTCTGATGGGAAGGAAGTACTCGTCTGACATCTTCCCCATGGGTAAACCTGAAATTCGGTACATCTCATGTAAAGCCAGCCCAATTCGTGTGTTTGGTGAAAAGCGTATTGAATGCGGATTATAGAGCTTCGAATAAGGTGAAGAAATGGTTGGCTGATTGGAAGACCATACATGGTGGCACGAATGTGAATCACGAGCCGCAAACACAAAGTTCTCCTCCCATCGGTTGAGGGCGTAGTTGGTCGAGCGACCCCACCAATGTTTACGATGAGTGAACCCAACCGTAAAATCTATGACTAGATGGCGGCATCTCGCTAGCGTGGCGGCGATTCTTCAAAGTCGAGCGAGGAACAAAAAGCTCATCGCGGTGATGTGTCCAACCCCACAATTCGGGGCGAAGGCCGATGATCGATTCTGTTGGAACACGGAGCCAGTACGCTAGGTAATAAATCCGCAATGGATATGATCATGCTCCTCGGTCGGGCCAAGACATCTGGTGTCCGCGGCATGGCGTCGAGATCGGTCAATGAGGCGAGGTATCCGGGGAATATACAAAGAACCTCCGTCATCTGTGTTCAACCACCGCTCACTCTCGATAAAAGCTGTATCTGGATCCTTAACTGAGTCACCGAACAGATAATCTATTTTGCAAAGGTTGATGAAAGCGGTATCTTTACAAGTGGCGATCGGTGACCAATAATCGAGAATCGGAAACTCCCTCAACTCTGATCAGATAAGCCTCCGCTGATGTCCGGTGCAAATCGTGAGATAAAAATCACGGATCGCTACACGTGGAATAATATTCACTATGGCGTCCGTCAACAGCGTAAGTCGGAAAAGCTCCCGAGGAATAATCAAGAAATCGAGAAAATGATTAGTAAAAGTTGAATTCATCTTACATAGATTGAGTCACGACCTTATAACGGATACGATGATTTTATCCGTATCGAATACGCGGAGAACGATAAATATAGTCGTGTAAACAAAGCGACAATATATATCCCGTTCTGAGTAGGAGTACGGTATGAAATCGCTCCCATTAAAGATATCGAGACGGGTGATCTTTGAAGCCTCAATCCTCACGAAGGAGAATCTCGGCTCTTCCCAATCGCCTCACAAAGGAAGCGAAGCGAGGATACGCGATATATATGCGAAGATAATAATTTGGCGCACCACCAAAGAAGGAGGCGTGCATTCCGCCGCATGTGAGTCGATCGACTCCTTGGAACATGAGATCTTAGCGGCGACATGAGCTGTGAAAGAGGACGAATAAAGTCGATATGCGGTTGAAAAATTAGCAAATTTAGCATAAAGGACCCGTTGGTCAGGTCGTGGCTCGCTAACCATGACCGAGAGCACCGGCAGGTGCCAACTCAACAAGACCGGCGGCGCCCGGTATTTCGGCGAAGGCTGCCAGCGCCAGGCGGCTCGGTCGAGCCAGCACTCCATTCCGGCTCGCCATTCAGCGCCCTCGTTCTCCGCCTGGCGATTCTTTGTTCATGCACAAAACAAAACAAAAAAGAAAGAAAAGAAGAAGAAGAAAAAACGTCGTAAAACACTCGTGCATGTACCTCGTTGTTTGAGAGAGATGAGGCGGCAGAGACGAGATGAAAACAAGAGAGAGCAAGAGGGGGCCGCCTAGGTCAAGAAGAAGAAAGAGGGTTTGTGGGTATTTATAATAATCCCACATAGACCCAATCCTCTTTGAATAAGGAGTCCTATTTGGCAACAAGTAGGAATTCTAATGGAACAATTGGATATCCAAAAGGAACCAAATCGATTACTAATTAGGAACCTTATCGGATGACAAAATAATGCCAAATCAGTCCGTTGATTGGCCCTACTCCCTCATATATTTGGAAAGATCACGAAAGTTTATTCGGCAAGATAACACCTTGCGAAGGCCATCGACGCCGATCAACTCGTCGCCTAATCCTACTCCAATCAGAATTACGAGTATAAATTGTTTCCTAATTTGTCGAGAAGTTCCCGGAAGAATATTTCTATAAAAAATATTCTTAGGGATAACTCGATCGTGTGGATTGCATCGGCCGATCAACGCGTCGCCTAATCCTACTCAATCGAGATTACAGTATAAACTATTTCCTAATTTGTAGAAGTTCGGAAGAATATTTCTATAAAAATATTCTTAGGGATAACTTCGATCGTCTTGGATGCATCGGCCGATCAACGCGTCGCCTAATCCTACTCCAACTAGGAATACAGTATAAAGCTGTTTCCTAATTTGTGAAGTTCGAGAAGAATATTTTCATAAAAATATTCTTAGGGATAACTTCGATCGTCGCGGATTGCATCGACGCATCAACGCCGCCTAATCCTACTCAATCGAGATTACAGTATAAAGCTGTTTCCTAATTTGTAGAAGTTCGGAAGAATATTTCTATAAAAATATTCTTAGGGATAACTTCAATCATGCGGATTGCATCGACGCCGATCAACGCGTCGCCTAATCCTACCCAATCGATTATGAGTATAAAGCTGTTTCCTAATTTGTCGAAGTTCGGAAGAATATTTCTATAAAAATATTCTTAGGGATAACTTCGATCGTCGCGGATGCATCGGCCGATCAACGCGTCGCCTAATCCTACTCCAACTAGGAATACGAGTATAAACTGTTTCCTAATTTGTCGAGAAGTTCCCAGAAGAATATTTCCATAATAAATATTCTTAGGGATAACTCAATCGTGCGGATTGCATCGACGCAAATCAATGCGTCGCCCAATCCTACTCCAATCAGGATTACGAGTATAAACTGTTTCCTAATTTGTCGAGAAGTTCCCGGAAGAATATTTCTATAAAAAATATTCTTAGGGATAACTCGATCGTGCGGATTGCATCGACGCCGATCAACGCGTCGCCTAATCCTACTCCAACTAGGAATACAGTATAAAGCTGTTTCCTAATTTGTCGAGAAGTTCGGAAGAATATTTTCATAAAAATATTCTTAGGGATAACTCAATCATGCGGATTGCATCGACGCATCAACGCCGCCTAATCCTACTCCAACTAGGAATACGAGTATAAACCGCTTCCTAATTTGTCGAGAAGTTCGGAAGAATATTTCTATAAAAATATTCTTAGGGATAACTCAATCATGCGGATTGCATCGACGCCGATCAACGCGTCGCCTAATCCTACTCCAACTAGGAATACGAGTATAAACTGTTTCCTAATTTGTCGAGAAGTTCCCGGAAGAATATTTCTATAAAAAATATTCTTAGGGATAACTCGATCGTGCGGATTGCATCGACGCCGATCAACGCGTCGCCTAATCCTACTCCAACTAGGAATACGAGTATAAACTGTTTCCTAATTGGACGAGAAGTTCCCGGAAGAATGTTTCCATAATAAATATTCTTAGGGATAACTCAATCATGCGGATTGCATCGACGCAAATCAATGCGTCGCCCAATCCTACTCCAATCAGGATTACGAGTATAAACTGTTTCCTAATTGGACGAGAAGTTCCCGGAAGAATGTTTCCATAATAAATATTCTTAGGGATAACTCAATCATGCGGATTGCATCGACGCAAATCAATGCGTCGCCCAATCCTACTCCAATCAGGAATACGAGTATAAACTGTTTCCTAATTTTCAACGAGAAGTTCCTGGAGAATAAACCCGAGAAGTTCCTGGAGAATAAACCCGAGAAGTTCCTGGAGAATAAACCCATATTCTTAAGGATAACTCGATAACCCTTAATTTCCTCCCACCATAATATCCAAGAGAGGAATAATCTGACGAGGCATGAAAATCATGTTGACAGCAACGTGTCTAGTCTCGAAGAAACTTCTCCCATGTGGATAATCATATCCCACAACGATCAGCGTCGCTTTCGGCGATTGAAGGCTAGGGCGATGGTTGAAAGCCAAATGATCTCTGTTTCAACAAGGAATCCTCGGAGGATATCTCCATGAAAAGATTTGTCCTCCCGCTGTGGTTAAACCAACAACACACGTGATGATGGAAGAATTAGTCGATTGAGGGTTATGAAATTCCACGTATTGACACCGATAGCGTGTCGCCAACAAGGAGTTTGCCGACATACGGAGAAGTCCAAAAGTCTGATGGTTAGTCAAACAACAACCAACCGACACGAGTTACAAACAAAACTCACCCACTAGCTTCGAATCAAGATTTCAACAAGCGGTCAGACAATAAATGCAGCACCGTGACCTTATCAGAAATCCTATAAAGAACTGGATGATTCGAAAGAATCGAAGACTTGAAGCTAACTTTGGGACCCTCTCGCGGTGAAGGCGGGACCATCATGTCAAAGTATTCGAGCTCGCCTATAAAAGCAGACTGAAACACTTTGGAGGGTATCTGTGGCGTTGAAAAATACTTACAAGATCTCGAAACCAACTCGTGACGGGGAGTCGGCGAATGACAACCCATCGGATGATACGGACGTCGAATCGTTAAGACGCGAACCCGACGACAAACCCACAGCGTCACAAGCACGGTTTAAACCGGACCGTTAAGACGCGAACCCGACGGCAAACCCACAGCGTCACAAGCACGGTTTAAACCGGACTTGAACAGACGATCGGATTTCAGGACCGTTTAACCGGAACAAACCAAGAGTTATTCCCGGAACCAAATACAGACGGAACCTAAGTCCGGAGAAGACCAAGAGTCAGAATAGGCAGGACCTAAGCCCGAGATCGAGAAAAAACGGCGAAACGGCGAAACGGCGGAAAAAACAGCGAAAACGGCGAAAAACAGGACCTCAGCCAACTTGGCCGAGGTGGTTTCCACTTGGCCGAGGTGGCTCGGTCAAGTGGCCGAGCCACTTCTAGGCTCGGCATACCCCCCCATCCTATAAATAGGGGTGGTTTTCTTCAGTTCGGGGGAGGTTGGTCAGGCTGGGATTTCAGGGATTTTCGGAGATTTTGGATTTCCTGATATTTGTGAGAGAGCTCTCGAGATCTACGAGCCGCCGACGACAGCCCAAGCACCGGCGAGCACGAAGTTCGCCGACGCCGATCTTCAACAATGAGATAAGCGAATGCGGTCGCTACGTAATAGCCAGGATTTCTCCTAGTAGATCTCACCCACTCCGGCGATCCTCTCCTTCGTGAGTGTGATCCCCGAAGGCGATCCTCTCCTTCGTGAGTGTGATCCCCGTAAGGCGCTTCGTTTCCTTCGTGAAACGAGCCCTTCACGCCTCAGAGTTCCGAACCCTGTTTTCACCGATCGAATTGCGGTGGTCCACGGACGATTCAAGTCCCCGGCACAGGCGAAGAACCCACAAAAGCGAGGATCCCGTATAATAGAGATCCGAGCGTTTGTTCAGGAAAAAGTTGTAATCTTTTATTTTCATTGTACACCTTAAAATAAAAGGTGATTTTTCTTTGTTTGAATTTTGTTGTAGGCCCAAGAAGCTGTAAGCAAGTTCAAACGACAATGAATAACAAAACACTTTTCCCCGCGAACACCAGTATGATATACTCACTTTTACATTATTTTTAAATATGTAGCATGCTTTATCTAAAAGATTTATGTATTTATTATAAAATTTTATAAATGATACACTATTTCACAAACTCTATAACATTTTAAAAGTTTTAGACTTGCTATTTCAAAACTTATCAAACTCATCTGTAAAGTTTTAATTGTTTCCTTTTGTCTTTATCTTTCTTTTGGGTCTTGCTAAATATAATTTGAGCAAGTCCTAATTCTGTCATTACCTTAATGACTTTACATTATTTGAGAATTTAAAATTTGGTTATAAACTTATGATATCACTCATGTATATATTTTTTCACTTTTAGATTAAGGTTATGAATTTTCATAGATCCAAATTTATTATAATATTTTATTTATTATACATTGTAGATTATAACCTAAATGGCTAATTTAAAAATTCTAGACTGATCTAAAAATTCGGACTAATCTAAAAATTCGACTACTTTTAAGTTTCTAAATTAATTTAAAAATTCTGGACTAATTTGAAAATTCTAGACTGGATCTGAAAATTCTAGATTGAACTGAAATTCTTTACTTATTTAAAAATCCTAGACTAATTTGAAAATTCTAGACTAATTTGAAAATTCGGATTAATTTGAAAATTCTCGACTACTTTTAAAATTAGTCTAGAATTCTAGACTGATTTGAAAATTTGAGGTTAATTTGAAATTTCGGATCAGTCTAGAATTTTCAGAGTTTTAGAATTTTAAGACTATTCTGGTGTTCTCAAATTTGAAGTTTTTATATTAAAGTGATATAAGTCTTGGTTTTAATGCAATTAGAAATTGTTCATGTAGTTGTTTATACAGTTGAATTCCAAAACGAGGTTTGCCTTATGCACATATCCTACTTTCTTGCATATAGACAAGTACCTTATTGCTCAAGACATAAACAAAATCATTTCTACTGAAATTTTAGATAGAGAAAGAAATGTGACGTTGAATAATGCAGTACAAAACTACATAAGCCATGGACCTTGTGGATTTTAAATATTAACTCTCCATGCATGAAGGATGGCAAATGCTCTAAGCATTTTCCCAAGAAATTAGTTTAGGGTACCCGCATTGATGATTATGGTTATCTAGTATACAGAAGAAGGGAAGACGGCAGAATGATCGAAAAGAGTGGTGTTCTTCTTGAGAACCGCTTTGTTGTTCCATATAATCCCCACTTACTCATAAAGTACTAGGCACATACTAATGTTGAATAGTGCAATCAGGTATATATTTATTATAAAATTTTATAAATGATACACTATTTCACAAACTCGATAACATTTTAAAAGTTTTAGACTTGCTATTTCAAAACTTATCAAACTCATCTGTAAAGTTTTAATTGTTTCCTTTTGTCTTTATCTTTCTTTTGGGTCTTGCTAAATATAATTTGAGCAAGTCCTAATTCTGTCATTACCTTAATGACTTTACATTATTTGAGAATTTAAAATTTGGCTATAAACTTATGATATCACTCATGTATATATTATTTCACTTTTAGATTAAGGTTATGAATTTTCATAGATCCAAATTTATTATAATATTTTATTTATTATACATTGTAGATTATAACCTAAATGGCTAATTTAAAAATTCTAGACCGATCAAAAATTTCGACTAATCTAAAAATTCGACTAATCTAAAAATTCGGACTACTTTTAAGTTTCTAAATTAATTTAAAAATTCTAGACTGATTTGAAAATTCTAGACTGATTTGAAAATTCTAAATTGAACTGAAATTCTTTACTTATTTAAAAATCCTAGACTAATTTGAAAATTCTAGACTAATTTGAAAATTCGGATTAATTTGAAAATTCTCGATTAATTTGAAAATTCTGGACTACTTTTAAAATTAGTCTAGAATTCTAGACTGATTTGAAAATTTGAGGTTAATTTGAAATTTCGGATCAGTCCGAATTTTCAGAGTTTTAGAATTTTAAGACCATTCTGGTGTTCTCTAATTTGAAGTTTTTTATTAAAGTGATATAAGTCTTGGTTTTAATGCAATTAGAAATTGTTCATGTAGTTGTTTATACAGTTGAATTCCAAAACGAGGTTTGCCTCATGCACATATCCTACTTCTTGCATATAGACAAGTACCCTATTGCTCAAGACATAAACAAAATCATTTCTACTGAAATTTTAGATAGAGAAAGAAATGTGACGTTGTATAATGCAGTACAAAACTACATAAGCCATGGACCTTGTGGATTTTTAAACATTAACTCTCCATGCATGAAGGATGGCAAATGCTCAAAGCATTTTCCCAAGAAATTAGTTTAGGGTACCCGCATTGATGATTATAGTTATCTAGTATATAGAAGAAGGGAAGACGGAAGAATGATCGAAAAGAGTGGTGTTCTTCTTGAGAACCGCTTTGTTGTTCCATATAATCCCCACTTACTCATAAAGTACTAGGCACATACTAATGTTGAATAGTGCAATCAGGTAAATATTTATTAAATTTTCCATTGATTATCATATATTTGGAGAAATTTTCCACAACTCTGATCATTTTTGCAACTTTTTGGTCTAGGTCTATCAAGTACTTATTCAAATATGTTAACCAAGGACATGATCGCGTGACTGTTGTCCTTTATCAAAGAAATGAAAATGGTGACCATAAGAAGTTGATGAAATGAAAATGTATTATAATTGTAGATATATTTATGCACTTGAGGCAGCATGGAGAATTTTTGGATATGATATTTATAATAAAGAGCTAGCTGTTGAGCAGTCCAGCTTCCACCTTCTGGATGAGCAATATGTTGGTTTTGAAGACAACAATCCAATTGATTTGGTAGTAAATAAACTAGGGATTGAGCAATCAAAGTTATCACTTGGATGGAAGCTAACAAAGAATATCCAGAAGCTATGTCATTAACATATGCAGAATTCCCAGCAAAGTTTGTTTGGAAAAGGAATTTACATAAATGAAAACCTTGGAAGCGTCGGTTTTCCATTGAAAGAGCTTATTATATACCTCCTAGCAATGGAGAACTATATTATTTGAGAATTTTGCTGATAATCACATTTTTATTACAACTTTACACTCTCATTATCTAGTTTATATCAATAAATATACCACTAATAATACGTTTTATCTTAATGTGCAGGTTAATGAAGATTAATGAATAAAAGCTAAAAAAGAGCTCAAATTTCCACATTTTCTAACCTTTTATTGAAGCCCGGGATCAAGCTAAGCAATCTACAGAAGCCGACGAAACGGAAACGAGGATTCAATATGAAAAGAAATCAAGTGAAAATCATGTTCAAGATGATTAGCCACAAAAAAACGGCGATATCTCCCAAATTGTAAGGCGGAATTTAACATATAATATATGAAAATCGCCTATCTCGACGATATGGAGCTAACTGTATTTTTAGAATTTTGAGATTCCAATCGGTCGGCCAACCGATTGGTGAACGGCAATTACAGATTTGTGGCTAGATTTGATTCCTTTGTTGCCAAGTTTCATCCAAGAGTTCTCCTTCATTGCTATAGCCTATAAATAGAGGGGTAGAGTGAGGGTTTGAGGTGTGAAATATTTTGTAAAATCTCTATTTGGAGAGGAGGGTTACTCTTAATTGAGAAGACCTTCCAAAATTATAACTTTTGTTGCAAATTAATAAAAGAATTTTTCACCCCTTCATATTTATTTCTTTACTTTGTCCAAGGATCAAAAGGAGGATGAAGATGAAGATATGAATATGTGGGTTTGCCATTTATTTCCTTTCCTTTCTTGTTAGAGTAGATTTACTTCCATGCAATTTATTTTCATGCAATGTCTTTAATTCTTGTAATTAATTTTGATTTCTTTTTTCTTTTCTTTAATTAGCCTTGAGGCTTAAGATCTCTTGGGAATTACCCCTTCTCTAAGTGTGGAGCCATTAATTGGATCCCTAGAGATTGTTTGAAATTAGCTTTTACATCCAACTTATTCTTGTGAGATTGAGATTTGCTAAGTGGATCTACTCTAGATTCCACCATCTTTAATTATCCTCCACATTTTACCTTCTTTATTTTCCTCTTTATTTGTCGCCTTGTTTTTCACTTTTCTTTTATTCATGGACATCATAATTGGGGATCTCTAGAGATTGTTTGAAACTAGCTTCATATCCTACTCACTCTTGTGAGATTGAGATTAGCTAAGTGAATCTACTCTAGACTCCCTATCTTAAATCAATCCTCCATCTTTTATTTTCTTTATTTTCATCTTTACTTTCTTGCTTTTCATTTGTTTATTATTTTCCTTTATTCTTGATTCTTGATTTCATTGATTTTATTTCTCTCTCAACCTCATATTCCTTCCATGTGCATATAATCTCAAACCTAGTTTTGTTATTATGTGCATATAACCACAACCACATTCTCAACTTTATTTTCTCCTCTTTTGCGCATAATCACATTCACTCTTCTAATCTCTTCACATCCACATTCACATTATTTACCACTCCTAATTTGTCACACACAACATAAGAACCAATATTGACCAAAACTCATACTTTCACCTTCCTCGTGGGATTGATAACTTTTTATACTATAACTTGGTAAGTTGTATACTTGCAACTCTAGGAGGTAATTATTTATTTTCCTATCAAGTTTTTGGCGCCGTTGCCGGGGAAGGTGCTTTTTAGTGAGATTTTGGTTATTTTAGTTCTTTAACTTGTGTGTTTTCTTGTGTAGGAACTACTTGAAGCTTGAAGACAAGAGTTGAAGATTCAAGATTGAAGATTCAAGATTGAAGATTTGCTTTCAAAAAGGCTTACATTGCTTTTGCGTGGGTAACTCTTCTTTCTAGTATTTTTAATTCCACCCTTTAGATAGTTCATTCACATTAGAGACAATTAGGATTTTAAAAAAATAAAAAAAATTACCTTTGTCGACCCTAATAAAATTCACCCTCCGCTTGGACATTGACTAACAAGATAATAAATTTAAAATTCCACCCTTCTCTCACATTTGTTTGATTGTGGACCATAAAAAAATGAAAAGATTTTTATTTTTGCATCCTTTTTAGTTGCTTTTAATTTCTAGGATTGCATTGCATATAATAGTAGGAATTCACTTAAGTGATTTGAGCATCTTGACTTGACACACACTTGAAAATATCTTAAGGGCAAAATCCCCTAATCAAGATAAGGTGAGGAATTTCATCACCCTTTTCTTAGCCCACAAATCACTAATTCCTTACTGCACAAATCCAAACCTTTAAAAATTCAGTAGACGTTGGCCCCTAAGGATTCGAACTCATTAAGAAACAAGAATTCCTTAAGTGAACCGGTCCAAGTTTATTTAGATTAATTGATGTCTAAGGCAAGGTTTAGGGGTTGCATAAAGTACTCCGCAAGGAACGAGGTACTTAATTGATCTTTGATCTTCCTATAGTGCTAATTACCTGAGTAAACTTTGATCTTTTCACTAAGAGAATTTTTGGTTAGGAGCTGGTCTAGTGGAGTTTAGGCTTGACCCTAGAAGTTAGGGTGATTGAAAAGTATTTGCATTGATTTATTTTAGTTAAGTGTTCTTTTTTCTTTTCTCATCATCTTTTTAATTTTTTTTAATTTTCTTTCCTTTCTTTCCTTTTAAAAAAACTAACTTAGTTTTTCTTAGATTTTTTTTATAAAAAAAGACATTATTTCGGTGTATGCAAACTTAGATTAGGGATAATACAAATTGTTTAATTCGTATTGATTCATCTTTTCAAGCCTACGAAATGAACAACCCTAACCCACCCGTTCTTCAAGATATATGCTATCCAACTAGGAATGCAATCCCTTCTTGCATAAAGCTCCCAAAGTCAATGGAACAAATTTCAAACTTTGACCGCATTTCACAAACATGCTTCCAAATTCTTAAGAAATGAAACCGAAGACGCATATATCTTTATCTCCGAATTTGAAGAAGTTTACCTTGTGATTAAAATGAGAGACTTATCTAAGGATATGATTAAGCTTCGATTTATTCCATTTGCTCTTAAGGACAAAGCCAAGAAATGGCTGTATAGCTTGCCTACAAATTCTATCTCAACTTGGGACGAATTTGTCACCGTTTTTCTAAAGAAAACTTTTCCCTATCCACAAAAAGGTTAAGCTTAGAAACAGCATTCAAAATTTTAGGATTGTCCTGGGCGAGCCATTCTGGAAGTATTTTGATAGATTTAAGGATCTCCTCATTCAATGTCCTCATCATGGTCTTGAAAAGTGGCGATTATGCCAAATCATTTATGAAGGATTGGATTATTCTTCAAACACTTTCATAGAGTCAATGTGTCATGGGGATTTCATGAAGAAAAATGCTGACGAAGCTTGGGACTTTTTAGAGAGTTTATCCAAGAAACTATGTAGTGGGAACACTGTGATGACCGAATCTCATCAGTTCCCCAACTCAAATCCAGTGGTCTTTCCTTAGAAATAAATATAGCCTCTGAAGTAAAGATGACTACAATCATGCGTAGGTTAGAAGCTTTAGAAATCAAAGAACGAGCTCCAGCTTAAATCAATCAAGTTCCTGCCTCAGGTTGTCACAACTGTCTTTCTCCATCTCATGTTTCAGAGGAATGTCCTCTCTTAGAAAATAATCAACCACTAGGATAGGTAAACGCTGCATTTCAACGTCCCGGGAATGACCCATTTTCTCCAACATACAATCCAGGTTGGAGAAATCACCCGAACTTTGCATGGAATCAGGGATACTACTCCGGAAATTAAAATTTCACTCCCTCTTCAGCACAATAATTTTCTAGGGGAAACACAGTTCCTTTCGGTTCTCAAATAAATTTTCAACAACCAAATCTGCCATATCCAAATCAGTCTCTTCATCAATCTGTAAATCATTCTCCTCCAAACTCTGAACATGATAAATGTCTCAATGTTTTGGAAAAGGGTTTAGAAACCATAATTAAGGCCTCTACACAAACCACCTACTTGTTGACTCAAACATCCAACACTTTGAATACTTTTATGCAATCAACCGGACAAATTCTCACTTCTAACACTCAAGCCATAGCTAGATTAGAAACCTAACTTGGACAACTAGCTAGTGCTGTGAGTGAGAGAGAAAAAGGAACATTTCGAGTCAACCCGTGACCAACCCTAAGGACACGGGATCAAGTTCATCCTACCAAGCTCAAGTGAATGCAATCCATTTACTACGGTCAGGAAAACAAGTCGATAATTAAGTTAGAGTGCCTCCAAGTGAAACCCTTGAACCAGAATAAATTATCTCTCCTTCCGATGAATCTATCCAGCAATCACCCGTTTCCAATGACCAAGAGCCTGAACCCGAACCTGAGCCTAATTTTAATAGGTTTAAACCAGTTGCTCCATATCCAGATAGACTCAGGCATAGGAATCACTCCCCTCAGGAGGAGGAGATCCTAGAAACCTTCAAGCAGGTTAAGGTCAATATTCCTCTTTTAGATGTCATTGAACAAGTTCCTTCTTATGCCAAATTTTGAAGGAATTATGTACCAAAAAGAGGAGAATAAATATTCCAAAGAAAGTCTTTCTTGCCGCCAATATCAGTGATGTCCTCTCAAAGTCTATACCATTGAAACATAAGGATCCAGATTGTCCTACCATCCCATGTGTCATCAGTAACACTCGTATCGATAAAGCACTTTTAGTCTTAGGGGCAACTTACTTCCGTATTCGATCTACCAATAACCGGGTGTTGGGGAGCTCAAGCCAACTAGATGCATACTTCAGTTAGCTGATAGATCTGTTCAAGTCCCCTTGGGTGAGATAGCGGATGTGCTGATTAAGGTTGGAGATTTTATTTTTCTTATGGATTTCATAGTCCTAGAAACGCAGCCCGTTTCCAATCCCAAAGGACAGATACCTGTTATCTTAGAAAGAGCATTAGAAAGACCATTCTTAGCCACTTCTAATGCTCTCATCAACTGTGGAACTGGTGACATGAAGCTGTCTTTTGGGAATTTGATTGCTGAACTCAATATTTTCAATCTAGGGAACCATCTAGATAATCAACCTCTAGAAATAAATTACCTTCAGGAGGTAGGAGAAGAAAATAAATCAAACCAGAGTTTTGAGGAAATTTTGGTGTGGAATTGGAAATGTTAAAAGAAATAGGATCAGATTTGGTTTCTCAGAACAATGAAACTGTGTTTGATACATATTTTTCTGATATTACTTTTGAAGAACTTTTTGTTGATGAACTTAGAATCCTTGAAAATAAACAACAACCGAATTTTTATACCTCAACCATGAATCTTGGGTTTGAGGAAATTTTAAAAGAAAAATCGGTTGTGATAAAACAAACTTTCAAAACCAAGGAATCTAAGTTCAATCCAAAAATCAAAATGCACACCATAAATTCCTATTTTCAATTGCTGCAAAAATCATTGAAAACCTTGGAATGTTCAGAATTTTAGCACATTATTGATGATATCATTTTAAATTTCTTTAAAATCCGGTGTAGAATTTTCAGCAATAAGGTAGGATTTGATGTAGAATATGAGCTTTTCATGTTTAATCCTTCATTCTACATCTTTAATTTTTGTCTCATAATAATAAAAGAATTTATTCTTCTCTCATTTGAGAGTTTCTTGTTCTTTTGAAAATAAAAAAAAAGAAAAAATAATAACAAGGAAATGAAAAAAAAGAAGAAATTTTGACTTCATCCTCCTCATACCAAAGGTAATTGTAGATTTTTTTATCATTGTTCGAAGCCAGCCGAACAAATATAAGTGCTTCAATTTTATCTGCTTTACTGTGTGCATTATAAAGTTTGTATTGAGGACAATGCACAATTTAGGTGTGGGGGTGGGGATTAGTCATTTTTCCTCTTTATCTTAGTCATTTTTCCTCTTTTTCTTACCATTTTTTTCTTTTTATGTCATTTTAAAAAATATCGTCACTTGCCAACTTAATAGAGTTGATTAATAATTAATCTATTTGATAAAATTTAAAATTTCTAATCCTTAGTTAGTTTTACACTCAAGTTTACCTTTTATGATAACTCCAAATAAATTTCTTAAGAAATAATTTTCAAAGTAGTATACTTCACTTAAGTCTTTACTTAGAATTTTAATTAAAGTAATGAAAATTTTGCATGCTCATCTTAGAGTTGAAAATAAATTCTCAAGTTTTCTTGATCTAAATATTTTTTAAGACATATATATATATATATATATATATATATATATATATATATATATATATATATATATATATATATATATATATATATATATATATATATATATATATATATATATATATTAAAAAACTAACAAAAGAAGAGTGTGAAAAATGGGCAACAACTAATATTCTCTTAAAATCCAAGGTGGTTTTATCTTACTAAGCCTAAGTTGACCGAGTAATTAAGCCCAAAGAGTATTTTTATGCTTAATGACCTAAGCCCAATTGGGTTGGGATCCATTGGCCCAAAACTCATTAAATGGTCAATTAGAAAGCCCGATCAAGTAGAACAAAATCACCAAGGAATAAATAGTTATAAAAAATTTTATACTAACAATGTTTTTATATATATAGTTATATTTGTATATATGTTCTTGAAAATTAAATTGATTAAGAGACTTGAAAATTATTTAAAACAAAGAGTTAGCATGTTCTTTTCAAAAACTTTTAAATTAAATTTCTAAGTTAGACTTGGTTTTGTATAGCTATAATGAAAAGATTTTCTAAAGAAAATTACCTTGGAGTTATACATAAAAATATTTTCTTGAGTATAAACTAGCTTCAATTAGAATGTTAAATATATCAAGTGAATAAATTATACTTTGACTTCTTTAAATTGGTAAGTTGACTGAATTTTATGGGTATATTCACTATAAACCCTCACGAGACTACAACTCGTCCACTAGGGTAAACTAGGAGTTTAAAGGCTTGTTGTATGCGCTAAATACAACCGCGATTCCTGTGAAAGTGAGTTAGGAATTTTCTTTCTCTTTCAATTTCATTCTTTGCTAGAGGACTAGAAAAAGTTTAGGTGTGGGGGTATTTGATAATCACATTTTTATTATAACTTTACACTCTCATTATCTAGTTTATATCAATAAATATACCACTAATAATACGTTTTATCTTAATGTGCAGGTTAATGAAGATTAATGAATAAAAGCTCAAAAAGAACTCAAATTTCCATATTTTTTAACCTTTTATTGAAGCCCGGGATCAAGCTAAGCAATCTACGTAGTTTACCTAAATGAGAATCCAATATGAAAAGAAATCAAGTGAAAATCATGTTCAAGATGATTAGCCACAAAGAAACGGCGCTTTCTCCCAATCCGTAAGGTGAAATTTAACATATAATATATGAAAATCGCCTATCTCGACGAGATGGAGCTAACTGTATTTTCAGAATTTTAAGATTCTAATCGGTCGGCCAACCGATTGGCCAACCGATTGGTCAACCGATTGGTGAACGGCAGTTACAGATTTGTGGTCAGATTTGATTTCTTTGTTGCCAAGTTTCATCCAAGGGTTCTCCTTCATTGCTGTATGCTATAAATAGAGGGGTAGAGTAAGGGGTTTGAGGTGTGAAATATTTTATAAAAACTCCATTTGGAGAGGAGGGTTACTCTTAATTAAGAAGACCTTCTAAAATTATAACTTTTGTTGCAAATTAATAAAAGAATTTTTCACCCCTTCATATTTGTTTCTTCACTTTGTCCAAGGACCAAAAGGAGGATGAAGATGAAGATATGAATATGTGGGTTTGCCATTTATTTCCTTTCCTTTCTTGTTAGAGTAGATTTACTTTCATGCAATTTATTTTCATGCAATGTCTTTAATTCTTACTCTTTAATTCTTGTAATTAATTTTGATTTCTCTTTTCTTTTCTTTAATTCGCCTTGAGGCTTAAGATCTCTTGGGAATTACCCCTTTTCTAAGTGTGGAGCCTTTAATTGGATCCCTAGAGATTGTTTGAAACTAGCTTTTACATCCAACTTATTCTTGTGAGATTGAGATTTGCTAAGTGGATCTACTCTAGATTCCGCCATCTTTAATTATCCTCCACATTTTACCTTCTTTATTTTCCTCTTTATTTGTCACCTTATTTTTCTCTTTTCTTTTATTCATGGAGATCATAATTGGGGATCTCTAGAGATTATTTGAAACTAGCTTCATATCCTACTCACTCTTGTGAGATTGAGATTAGCTAAGTGAATCTACTCTAGACTCCCCCTATCTTAAATCAATCCTTCATCTTTTATATTCTTTATTTTCATCTTTACTTTCTTGCTTTTCATTTGTTTGTTATTTTCCTTTATTCTTGATTCTTGATTTCATTGATTTTATTTCTCTCTCAACCTCATATTCCCTCCATGTGCATATAATCTCAAACCTAGTTTTGTTATTATATGCATATAACCACAACCACATTCTCAACTTCATTTTCTCCTCTTTTGCACATAATCACATTCACTCTTCTAATCTCTCCACATCCACATTCACATTATTTACCACTCCTAATTTGTCACACACAACATAAGAACCAATATTGATCAAAACTCATACTTTCACCTTCCTCGTGGGATCGATAACTTTTTATACTATAGCTTGGTAAGTTGTATACTTACAAATCTAGGAGGTAATCATTTATTTCCCTATCATTTGCTCAATAAAGTTAAAGGGCGTACATGCTATGAAGAAATTCGTACTGTTAATGGCAATCTTTATCCTACATTTAAGGATGCTTGCTATGCTTTGGGATTGCTAGATGATGACAAGGAGTATATTGAAGGAATTGTTGAAGCATCTTCTTGGGGTTCTACATAGTTATTAAGAGATTTCTTTGCAACTTTGTTGATGTCAAACTCTTTATCTAGACCTGAGCTGTATAGGAGAAGACTTGGGAATTGCTTTCAGAAGATATTCTTCATTGACAAAGACCTTTATTGCAATATGATGGCAAGTTATTCATGCTAATAATTTTTAAAATAAATATGTTATTTACATTGCATAATTAAAGTTTAAAGGTTCCTTTTTTTCTATTTCTAACTTGCATAAGTTTTAAAGTTTCAACATCATCAATACTGTAAATTATGTGTGGAATGTGCCTTTGTCGGATTATTCTAAGTTAATTGAGCTACCATATATATTTGAAGTGGCAATTATATGCTTGAATTCATAATATATTTTTATTGTAGAATTTAGGACTGAATCTATATTGTAAAATGGTTATCTTACGAAATTATTATCTTTAGGAAATATATAAATTTACAAAGTCAGTATTAACATTTGAAGTTTTTGAGATTATAGGTTTTGGATTTTAAAGTTAAAAAATTTTCTAAGAAAATGTCAGCACAAAATAGTTCTGACTAAGATACTTCAAAATATTGTGGTTTGGATTTGATTTTGCATAAATTGTATAAGTCATTATTAAATTTGGTTTCACAAGTATTTCTCAAAACACATGTGTATCAAATTAAGTTAATTTTATATAACCCTCTCCACAAACATTTAGTAGTTTTTCAAATAGGACTCCTTAACTTCGATTATCTCTCATAACTCTCTAAAATATGGGGTGTCTCACAAAACCCCTTGAACTTTAACATTTTCTCACTGGATCCCCTACATGTAGCTTGCAAATAATTAAAATTTGCTTGAGAGAAAAAAAATCAAAATTTTATCATTTGTCACTTATAATTAACATACTCCTTTGAATGTTGAGTTTTCTTTTAGGAAAGTCTATTTATTTCCAAATTGCCAGTAAAAAATTTAAATTTAGGGGATTTCTATGAGACAACCACCCGGCTGATAGTTACATACTAGAATTCACATTATTTTATTCTAAAGACATATGATATTGGTGTTGAAATTTAATATTGTTCTCTAGATTTTTGTTGATGTTGGAATGAAATAAGAACTAATTTGTTCATTATTTGTTTTAGGTTTGTAGCTAAACGAGCAATTAAGAGATCTTACTCTTGCAGAAATTGAGAAAATTTTGAGAAGCAATGGAAAGAGCTTGAGGAACTATCATCCACCTCCTATTCCAGAATGTATTGCTGTCTCTGAATTTCAGAACAAACTAATTCAAGATGAGTTGCATTATAACAGAGAAGCTTTGGCAAGAGAGCACAGATAACTTCTAAATAGTTTGACTAATGAACAAAGACATGCTTATGATACACTTATGGATGCAGCTTTGAAGAATGAAGGGGAGTATTTTTCCTTTATGGATATGGTGGCACTAGTAAAACATATATGGAGAACTTTGACTTCTGCATTGCGTTCGAAAGGGGAGATTGTGCTTGTTGTGTCTTCAAGTGGTATATCATCCTTGCTTCTACGTGGTGGTAGCTCTATCAAGGTTTGATATTCCGTTATATGTATTTAAAAATTCTACTTGCAACATACAATAGGGTTCTCCTTTGGCTGAATTGTTGTGAAAGACAAGGCTCATTATTTATGGTGAAGCACCTATGGTACATAAGTACTATTTTGAAGCACTTGACAGAACCTTAAGATATGTACTTGGGTTTTCAAGTCCCAATAGTTTAGACAAACCATTTGGTGGGAAAGTCATTGTATTTGGTGGAGAGTTTAGACAAATATTACCAGTCATTCCTAAAGGCACTAGACCAAATATTGTATTTGCTACAATCAACTTTTCATATCTGTTGGATTTTTGTCTTGTTTTAGCTCTCTCAAAAACTATGAGGTTACTGTCGAGCTTTGCAAATGAACATATTGTAGAACTTAGGGAATTTTCTGAGTAGATACTGAATATTAGAGATGGAAAAGTTTGTGGACCTAATGATGGTGAAGTATTGATTGAGATTCCAGATGACTTACTCATCAAAGATTTTATTGATCCTGCAATTATGAAAATCACTTATCCTAATATATTGAAGAACCTGTTAGATCCCATTTACCTTCAAAATATTTCCATTCTTGCTCCAACACTTGAAATCAGGGGCGGAGCTAGGGGGCAGAGGGTGGCCATGGCCCCCTACCTTTTGGCTAATAATATGCATATTAGTCCTTATATCTTTCACATATTGAGATTACTCTCTCTACTCACCAAATTTGTTGTTTGATACTTAATAGCTACAATTATTATTAATTGGAGGGACTAATTTCAAAATAGCTTAGTATCAATTTTAAATATTTGAGGGACTTTTTCAAAATATGAAAGATTTAATGGGCTAATATTGAAAAAAAAACTATTTCAAATTAATCTCCAGCGAACTCATTTCTCGGGTGTTGTGAGTTTGCATTTTGGTCAAGAGTATTGTAATTCTCAATTTCTCATGATTATCATTTGAAAGGTATTTTCATTCCATGTTTCTTTTTATTCGAAGTTGTAGCAATCTGTAATTAGTTTCTATTTAATATTTTCATGTAAATTGTTTTACATTTAATAATAGTTCTATGAGATGAGCTTATATTTTCATGTGGCTTTTACATTCTATGTTGGCATTGTGAGTATGGTTCTTCCAATTTCATTAAGTTTTAAATGAAGAAATAATTTGTGAACTTGTATAATTTACGAATATTTTCAATCTATCGTGTGTAAAAGCATTAGAATTTGAAGTTTATGATTAAGGAAAACCAACTATAATTAGTACATTAAGAAAAAGACTTGAAAATTGGTGCATGTTGACTCATGATAGCTAAATATGTTGAAATGATTCGAGGATTCATTGAAATTTTTTTAAAACTACTAACCGGATTATTTTTTCACCTACTTACATATGTATGAAAATTTATTATGTACTATCATATTTTATCGCTTTTTGAGTAATGTGGTATCATAGTTGTACTTTGCCCCTTGAAAGAAAATCTTGGCTCCGCCACTGCTTGAAATTGTTGAAGTCGTGAATAATTACATCCTTTCACTAAGTCCAGGGAAGAAAGGGTGTACTTGAGTTCTGGCAATGTTTGTAAGTCAGATGAAGATGCTGATAGTCAAGAAGATTTGCACACTCCAAATTCCTTAATAGCATTAGGTGTTTTGGATTTTGAAATTTAAAGTTGTGATGCCAGTGATGTTACTTAGGAACATAGATCAATCTTTTGGTCTATGTAATGGGACAAGGCTATTCATTAGTTAGTTGGGAAATCATGTCATTAAAGCATGAGTTACATCAGGCATTAATATTGGCGAGAAAGTTTTCATTTCTTGAATGGTTTTGACTCCATCAGAGTTAATATGTCCTTTTAAACTACAATGAAGACAATTTCCTTTGGCTATCTCCTTTGCTATGATCATAGATGAAAGTCAGGGTCAATCCTTTTGAATATTGATCTATACCTTCCAAGACCTGTTTTCAATCATTATGTTGCTATTTCTAGAGTAAGAAGCAAGAAGTATTTCACAATATTGATTCATGATAAAAATAATCAGGCTTCAAATATGATAGACAATGTAGTATTTAAAGAAATATTTGAGAATGTATAGGTCAACTTGGAATAGATATAAAATTTCATGACTTGGATTAAACTTATTGCATTGCATAGTAGTTTTAATACAATGTTCAATTTTATGACTGAGCATTACTTGTTTAAACCCTTTACTCTGGTTGATTATTGTTTCTAAGTTGAGATAAATTATTTTTATGACATTTTTAATTATTTTTATGGAAATATAATTGTTTTGTTTTGTAACTTTTGATTTTTTTCAAATTATGATTTATTTTAAAATTCATGGTGTTTTAAAAGTTTAAATTTTTTACAAGTTGTGAACTATTTGTTTTGAAAATATATTTGTTTTGTTTTACAAATTCGACTTTGTTTAGTAAATTCTTGACTATTTAGCAAATTTTGGACTATTTTATAAATTCTAGCCTGTCTTGCAAATGCTGCACTTATTTGCAACTTCTGGAGTTATTTGTAATTTCTGGGTTTATTTATAAATTCTAGACTGATTTGCAAATTCTTGATGATTCACAAGTTTTGGTCCGATTTACAAATTCGGGCTGTTTTACAAATTTTGCACTATTTGTAATAAATTAATTATTTATATTTTCATAATATTAAAATATGATTTCGCACTAACATCTTATCTTTGTTTTAAGAATTTTAAAGTATTAGGCGACTTCATATAGCACCAAGAATAGATACAATTTTGACATCACTTTAGACAAAGAAACTTGGAGAATCATGATAAGATTTATCGGCTTATGGAATGTGTTGAAATTAAATTCTAAGAATCGGTTAAGTCCATCAAAATGCTCCTATTGGATGAAAAGGTTATATTTCTTACTCTTCTATTATTTTCTTATTGTTCATGTATTATTTTCTCTTCTATTTTCAAATATTGTTAATAACTTAATGCTCGACCATTCTAACAATTTATTATTTTAAAATTATGAATGAAGGAAGGAAAATTCAAGCAACAATGAGGAAGTCACTGGTCTATAAATTCAAATCACTATTGAATGAAGGAAAAAGCTACATGAATGCAAATTTTGCAGCTTGGAGAGAATAATGGAGATTATAGAGCTTCTCACCATACATATAGCGTGAACTTTCTCTACTCTACTTCAGTTAGATAATATGACACAACTATGATTCCTTCTTACTCATTTGGATTCATTGACTTTGGGGATATAATTGCTAAGCATGTTACTGAGTCATACTTAATGGGTGAGATACTTTTTTTTTATGGAATGTGAATTTACTTTTTTTCTTTTTGAACACTTTTTATATTTATTACTATGATTTTTGGAATCTGTGTTTTGCTTCTTATTTTATTAGATATCATGGGAGAGTTAATTTCTATTGGGAGCATTCAAGAAAGTGGATCTAATGGAAATAAAAGTAGAAGGTTGGCACGAGAACTACAAGATAGCAAGTGAGTATACTATATTAAATTTATGCATTACTTGCTGTAGTGTAATGAATTAATATTCATGGATGATTGAAAGGTTTTTTAATGCAGCAACATCAAATTGGAATGCACTTTGTGGGGCAAATATGCTAATCAACTTTCAACTTATGTAGAGAAATGTAATTCAAAAGTTCTTATAGTTGTGCATCAACTTGCAAGGATATAAAGGTAAGCCAATAGCTCCTTTTATTGTGTGTATATGTGTTTGTGTATTATCTTTTTATTTAGCAATATAACTCATACTATTACATGTTATGTCTAATATATAATCATTTTTTGTTAACTTAAAAATACAAAACATTCAATGATTAAAATAATTATTAAAGAAAAATATTGAAATTTCATTAAAAATAATTTTTGTATATTATTTTATCTTAATAATCACAATTTTTCTAGTATCATTTTGTAGATGAAGTTACTCTTACAAATTCAATGTTTGCATCCATATTGCTAATCAATCCAAACATTCCTGAAGTTATGGATCTAAAGAAGAGGTAAACTAATGAGTTAATACTTTTCTATTTATTTATATTAAGTTGGACATTATTATAAGTAAATTATATTTTATCTATAAGGCTCAAGCTTGGAGAAGATTCTTCATCTCAAAGATTTACCCAAATTTCAACTCAAGAAGCTTATTCATTGGAAGATGAATTTCTATCTTTAACTGAAAGGAAGACACTTCATAAAATCAGAGATGCACAATAGGTAATTAATACAATAAAGTATCTTGATGACTTGTATATTGCATAAATATATTATTAAGATTGAAGTATTTTATCATTGTAGTGAATCTATCAAATTAAGTTATTATTTGGATTGAATTAAAATGTTAATTTAATTTCCTACTTTACATATTGATACTTTGAGAGAGAAGGTAATTGTAGATGATATAATAATTTGTTAGTATTTTTATATCATTTTCTATCAATTTTATTAATTTTATACAGTAAATGAACAAATGTGTTATGCTTAGTATTGTATATTCTTACAATTCTGAATATTTATTAGTGATTTAAGTATATGTTTTCATAATTTTTTATCTAATCTATTTGTTTTAACACTTTGCTTTTGTGCTTGCTAATATGCAGACTTGCAAAATGTGTGACATTAAGCTTCTATTCAAAATATTCAAACTGATTACAATTGGTTTTATAACTCTTACAATAAGTGCCAAAAAGGTTAAAGTGAAGATGGTAAATCTTGGTGTGATGATTGCTCTAACCATCCAAAATTTGTTGTATTCCAAGGTACATCTAGAATTTTTGTGTACCAATTTTATTTCAATGATCTAATATTCTTGCAATTATTTTATAATCATAATTATTGTAACCTCAAGTACAAATATTAATTATTTTGTTTGTATTCTATTAGTTACAAGGTATAAGTTTTAGTTATTGGTCATCTTGGTAGCATCATTTGTTTTGTTTGACCATGAAGCTAAGCAAGTTCTTCATAGATCTATAGTTGAATTGAGAGAAAGATTAACAAAAGTAAACAATATATATATTCTTTTTCTAAAAATATATTCTTTAAACTATGTCATAAACTAATCTAGTTTAGTTATTTGTCATATTGACAGAAGGAGACGATGATTCATTTCTCAAGAGTTAGATACCTTTGTTAAAAGAGATTTTTATTCAAGATTGAAGTTTAAGAATGCAATCTCAATCAAAATAGGCCTACATATTATGTTGTTAAAATGACTAATGATGAAAGTTTGATAACTTCGTTCATAAATAGCTCGGACATTAATCGGTATAAAGTATACCTTTCTCTTCTTTATTATTTAAAATAGACTATTGAGTTATGTTTGTTAACATGTGTAATTGTTTTTATTTTAAAAGTGTAGTCCTTTAATTGTTCTAAGTAAACTTGAACTATAAACTTTTATCAACATATATCAATAAACTAAACTAATTACGTGCTCTAATGTTGAGATTTGAAATATGCATGCATAATTAAGGTAGAACTTTGATTTTCTTTGAATTTGTAGGAGAATGGAAACTAAGAATACTTCAATCATGCAGTCATCTTC
Organism: Asparagus setaceus; assembly: GCA_012295165.1. Classification (NCBI taxonomy): domain Eukaryota; kingdom Viridiplantae; phylum Streptophyta; class Magnoliopsida; order Asparagales; family Asparagaceae; genus Asparagus; species Asparagus setaceus. The sequence goes on from CM022710.1 coordinate 17,598,677, forward strand.
TAAGAAAAATAACTAACTTGATCATGTAAGTTTATATTTTTTATATATAATTATATACATTAAAGGTTTAGAAAGTTGTCTTATGAACATTCCTTCATATATATTTATCTTGGAAATTCAATTAGGTAACAAAAGCCTAAATTAAGTATGGATATTATGTCCTTGCAATACTGAATGTTTCATTTTAAAGTATTATATTCTTTCAAGAATTGTGATATATGTTAACCCTATTAATATTTTTAAATGTAGGACTCTGTTTCAATTACTTGTGAGAATGAAGTTGGTATTTATAACCAAGCAGAAGAACATCAAAATTTACGTGGTTCAATCGACCAACTTTGATCTATATTCATGGGCCAACAATATGAGAAATCCACTATGTGTAAGGAGAACTATAAGAGGAACCACTCAACTCTCATCTCTCAACCTCTCACCGCATACATAATCAACCTCTCATATCCTCTTCAAAACTCTCTTCTTACAATCTTTTGGATGGACAAAGACTGTGAAACTCTCTCTAATATTGTAGTCTTTTTCACAAACAAAGAATACGAAGCCCTCTCCTCTCACACACTATTCTTGAATCCGACTACACTCTCTGCTAACCCTAGATTACAAGAATAGCAGCTCTCTCCTTCTCCCCTTGATTTTTCCTTCAACAATAGAGGAATATATATAGGGCAACAAAAATCCTATCCCTAACCTAACTTCCTAATTAGAATAGGATTCTTCTTATCATGATGAGACCCAATCTCCTAATCATGATATACATCTAACCCTATTTAATTCTCATGAAGTTATACAAAGAATCAAAGACACAATCCCAACATCTAAGATATGGTTTAGAAAGTTCTAGAAATAACTAAAAAGAAAAGAAAATAAAAGAAAAAAAATTGTGTGTTGTCCTCATGTCTTCAGTGAGATGAAAGACAACTTTTCCAAGTCCTTCAAAATTTTTCTACCATCACTAAGTTTTTAACATAGTAATATAAATTTCTACATGCTTTTAAACTGACTAACTCCATCCCTTCCATCTCACACCATTAATTTCCAAACAGAAAAAACAGCTGTGACACACTCATCTTTGCTTCATCACTTTTTCCTCTTTTACTAGCCCCAATAAAATCTTTAGTGGAGCTGGTTGTTGACATTAATGGTGTACAAAATGGATATCAACCATTAAATATTTGTACAAATCTCAAAGTCCTTTAACCAAAAAGATGATAATCCTTTGGTGCACTATTATTACAATGGACCAAATCTACTGGATACTTTCTCAAACCTCTGAGCTCAAATCTCATCAGCCCAATTCACACCTCATTTTTCGCAGTTCAAATGTGAATCAATCCTGCAAGAGAAAAGACTCATTTTTTACTCTAAACAACAAGCACAATCCCAAAATACTCTGCTCCAAGTCTTAATCCATAGCTAATGTTGATAACTCAATTCCCTCACCCAATGTTTATGTAGAAAAGGCCCGATTTTTCTTTTTATTTGTTGAGCTACTTAAAGAGATTATGCATCTTGAGAATTGATGGAGATTAAGTTAGAACTTTTATTACCTTAATTTACTAGATGCCATGTTCATTTCTGGATATCTAAAGAAGCTCTTTTAGACTTCATAAATTATAGAACAAATTATATTGTGAAAGATCACATAAATCTTGTAGACCCACAAATTCACATAAATGTATGCATTCATTATTCAAAACTGACTTGTATGCCATATAATTGTAGGCAACTTTTTGAAGATAGTTATCAACTTGAAATCAAGACAAACAGATTGTGAAAGGTCACATTATTTCGGGTCTTTTTATAATTGCAATTAACTCAGATTACAATTGGAGAGACAACAATGAAACTAAGGAAAATTTATATTTCCTGGGGTTCTTTTTCTACGTACCGGTGGAGCGTCGATCTTGTACTCCGTTGATGAACCGAATCAAGACTTACGAGTCTTTGGCTGTTGGCGAGGGTCGAATCACTTGGAAGATAGCTCAGTCTTCTCTTTGTGATATTCCTCTGAGTATGTGTGTTTCTCTCCGTGTGTGTTGAATTGTGTGATCTCCTCTCCTTTTATATGCTAAAAGAGAGAGTTAATGGATCCTTTAATTGTTGATTAAGTGGCCATTAAAGCAGGAGATAGTAGGGGGCGGTTATTCCTTGAGAATAGCTCTCAATAACGGCTATTTGGGCGAGTTCGTGGTCTCGGTGAAGTTCGCTGAAGACGTGGGTGAAGGTCGCTGAGGGTGCGGGTGAGGGTCGCTGCGAACGTGGGTGCGCCTTCTTCAAAGGTGGGTGACTTGGTCCACTTGAGCTGATGTGGGCGGAGTTCATGAATTTGGCACAGAATTCGACTCCTAGCGAGGTTTGCTCAGGTTGTCAGGCGACCTTCGCTGTAGTTTGTTGTGAGCTTGAGGGCCCATTCGAAGTGTTTAGCCCATGGGCGTTCACTCCTTATATCCAAATTGGTCATCGGCCTAGGTGAGAATATATTTTGACCATCTACACACATAAACAATGTAATTTACACAAGGGACTTAAAAAGTATAAACACATGAGTGCGAACACAAAACATACATAACACAAAGTGTAAACACAAAATATGCATAACACAAAATATATGCATAACATGGTCACTATTGATGGGTTCATATAGGTCATCATCATCAAAGATTGCATAACATAAAATTTGGAATAACAAATTTAGGTTGCATATAACTATGGTTATTTTTCCCAATAGATATTTCCTCGCCTAGACAATGTTAATCTAAAAGTTAGATGCATAAGTCATTATATGTGCCACTCATCATAGCACCATTTAAGAAAATAGGGGTAAATATAATACCTTCAATTGATTGAAAACCCCATACATGCTCAAACAATATAGATTTCAACTTATGCATCCTTGCAATCATGCAATCTAAATCGAAACATATAAATAAAAGCCATATAGAAAAAGATCTACACTGGCATTTGAAAATAGAATCAAATAACAACACTTGTTAGAGTAAGTCATGAGATCATATATAAACACTGAATAGTATGCACTACACAGAAGCATAATGCTATAACATTGTACCACTGCAACATGAACATAACATCCCAACTTAAGAATTGTACCACTGAAGCAAAAAATATACACATAATAATTGTATGTTAACACTACATACATCTTAACTGGCAAAAAAAAGTTACTTTCTGCCTCACAAAGCAATATCAGACATCATGCACAGAGCAAAATAAAGAGCTTCACATTGCTCACTTCCAACTATATTCTAAAACACAAAAGAATACCTGCATGATACCCCAAATATCTATAAACTATTCAGAGCTCTACTAACCTCCTTATTAGACAGCTTTGAAATTGTCCAACAATACCTTCTGCCCATATTTAGTTTGAAATGCCTAGCACCATCTTCTTTTTGGTAAAAGGAATCATAATACTTCTCAAGGAGATCAATTTCATAATTGCCTTTATGTGCAAACATGGCTCTAGACAGTTTCTCAGTCCAGTGCATATTAACACACCTTAAAGATGGAGAAAATTGTTTTACATCATCTACCATTTGCCTCATGAGATCATTATCAATGTCTGATTTTCCCCTTATCTTTAGTAGAAGATGGCTTCTGGATATTCGAATTAACTGGAGCCTTACCTTTATCATTTCTTGGATATGGGGTGTCATCATCATACAAATTGTGCACAAATGAACTCTTATCATTTGGTAGATCATGGTTTTCTTCATCATCAACATTAATTGGCTTCCTACCACCAAAATTTTACAAATATCCTTAGCAAAATCACCTCTTGCCTGATCAGCACCTATGATTAAAGGTAGCTTATCATAATGCTTCAATGGCTTGTTGGCATAGTTCAACAGTTTACATTTATTCTTGTCCTACACATAACAACATAGAACACAAATAAGAAATACAGAAGTAATAATTTATAGATAGTATAAGTGAAATTCAAAATTTAAAATTTATACCTCCTTCCGACCTTCAATATTTATTGGATCTATAGCTATAGTTTAGTTTCTTCAGTCCAATCTGCCCCACTAAGATTACGACAATACTGTATGTCATTAAACCTAGTATGCAGACACTTCATGTGATTGTATACATTTTCAGTAATGAAATCATACCCAAAATGTTTATTCATTTCAATTGCTGCCATGTGAAAAGTTTATCTCCTAAAAGTTTGTAAGGTTTATGACTTTTATCTGCTTAGAATTGTTCTTCCTCTTACTTACAAGCTATTTCTTTTTGGTACCTACTGAAGTTCCAAACCCTTCATTAAAGAAAGCTCTCTTGTTTCTTGACATAGAGTTATTGCTTGTGTCACTAGCTAGAGAAAGAACTACTCACTAGAATTTGAACTTTGAAAATGTTATGTATAATTAGAAGGACAATTTAGTAAGTTCATGAAAGACATTTTATGTTGTTGAAAAGGGAAGTAATTACCATCAAAATTGAGTACATTAGAGAAAGCATTTGGTGGTTGACGGATATGAGGGGTCTGATAATGCATAAATCCAAGATTGTACCCACTACCGGCAGGAATGGTAGGTGTTGTGGTCATAGAAGAAGGATCTTGATATGAAATTCTACCATTGTTCATTTCAACACCCTTAAAAGAAGTTTCATCAGCCATTCCTATACAAGTTAACATGAGTCATAGTCCAAACAAGAAAGTTAAGAATTAACAATATAAAGAAACATGAAACTACAGCACATCATCACAATAATAACAAACATATGTTTTGAAATTTTAAATACAATATGACAAAGTAATAACAAAAGTAGAAAGTACACATAATTTAAAGTCCACATAGAGAAGATCATAAGCTATTTTCAGTTGTATCACCATGATGGTTGTTAACACTATAATCTAACTACATCTCCAAAGCTATTTGACCTCTACGAGCTTTTCACTCGTCTCTTGATTGAGTTTGCTCCCTTTGTGTTTGGGTTTGAGTGAAGTCAATAATTTCATCAGCAACTTCATTTCTCACTTCATCATCATCCTCTTCAAGGTCCACATCCACATTGAATATGTCATCATTTGCGTCAACAATTGCAATGTAGTTATGAAGGATTGTGCATGCTAATACAATATCAACTTGTGCTAGAAAGGGGTAGTGAGGTTTAGCTATTAGCTTCTTGAAACGATTTATCAAAGTACCAAATGTAGCTTCAATCTTTAACCTCAAAGATGAATGCCTAAGATTAAACAGCTCCCTTCTATTTCGAGGTGTTCTCCCTGTAAATTCATACAAATGGTAATGAATACCATGACAATAGGATATGGAAGCCTGGCACGGTTCTATACCTCGCATCACATAAATAATATTTGCATGTAATTTATATAAACATATGTGTGTGAGACATGTTTGGGAGATTATTGGTTAGTAATATTAAAATTTTCAATTATTTGAGGTGAAATTATCAATACTTACCATCATATACTCTCAAGCAATGTGCTTGTGGTCTAGATAATGCATATTGAAGAATTATAAAGTCATTTGTAGACCCCTCCCACCTTGCTAGTACGTATGTGAATAACTTGTTTGGAGTACAAGCTGCAAAACACATTTTGCGTGACCCCTTTGTGGCCTCGAAATCGCTCAAAAAGTCTACTTAGGAGCATAGCATCAACATGTGCGTTGTCTATCATGCCAATGCAATTTTATATAGTAGATCAAATTTAAGTTAACGTGTAATTTTATTACATGGAAAAGGTGTTAAATATTAAGGATATTGATATACCTTGAAATAAGGGTAGTAGAGATGGTCATTAAGGATCTCTTGTGGGACTTTATTTTGTGCTTGTCTCAAGTGTTTTCCACGTATGCAACAAATAGTTTCTAAAATTTTGTTGAAGTATCTACTAACTGTCTCCCCCAATCTAATAAAATGAGACCTCACAATACTATTTTTTACTTTATGGTCCAAAATATTCAATGTGATTGCTAGCTGCTCTTCTACTGTTACATGTTCGAAGTCTTTTAAAAGTTTTCTTTTCCTCATTATTTTTACAAGTTTGATAAAAGCCCCAGTTCTCATTCTGACATAAGTTTGATAACTATCACTAAAATAATAATATATGCAGTTTATGTGTTCAATTTTGTCTTTTTGATTCCATATCTTTTCTTCACTTGGACCATTACATATTGATCTACGTCTAGCTTGTATTCTCCTCATGAATGTAAGAACAATAATCATAACAGAAAAAGCAGCCCCGACACACATGCATTATGACAATAGTTTCCTCATCACCATCCATCTATAATACCCAAATTACTTAAAACCATATTGCATTATTATATGAAATCATGACCATGAACACAATTGCATATTAATCTTAGAAACTAAATATGAAACCCATTGGAGTACAACAATTATAACATGCAGCCACCTATAAACAATGTAACTTACACAAGATTGTAAAATGCAGTCACCTATAAGCACAAATTTTGAACAAATTTGTAAACATTGAGTGACATAAGTGACATATAATCAGCATATTAAATAGTATAAGAGTTGCAAATTATCAACATGCATTAATATATATTTCAATTTAATCTAACCCTATTTTTGGTGCATGTCAAAAAATTCTAACAAATCTAAACCATCAACCAAGTAGTAATATTCAATTTAAAAAAAATAACAAAGTCCTTGCATGTCAAAGATTTTAATTAAATCTAAACCATCAAGCAAGCAATAATCATGAATTAAAAAATTAGAAATTAACGAAGCAATGAAGCAGATCTAAATCATCAACAATGTATTAAGGAGATCTATACCATCAACTAAGTAGTATTTTGAATTAAAAATTAAAATTAACAAAGTTCTTGCATGTCAAGGAAATTACCTTGCAATTGTAGCTTAGAAAGTTAGCAACAAGAAGGGATGGGATCAAATATCAAAGAAGGAACAAGATAATTCAAACAAGCCAAGAACAGAAATACCCATATTAAAATCTCCAAGCAAGCAACGTAGAACAAGAATTAACTAAAAAAGGAAGCTTTTTTTAGTCATTTCATACTAGATCCTCAACCTCAGATCAAAGTCCAAAGCTCTTTTAAACATTTCTCACCAGTCAAAGGAGAAATTGATTAGTACTAGCCTCATTTTATGCCTAAATTTTATTAAAGGATATTAACGATCGATGGTGGCGGGAATGAAAAGACAAAGGAGGGAAAATTTTGGGAAAGATGGTGGTCACTGTAAATCCTAACCCCTTTTCCAACTTTTATCTCTCGCGAGAGGTGGAAAGCACATTTTTATTTGTTTATTCATGATAATTGAGGGTGTTGTCCTAAAAGATAAACCAATGGTTTCAATATCTAACTGAAAAACCAACAAATGAACCAAGTTGCAAGACCTCTTAAGATTTGAGGATCTATGAGCTATTTCAAAAACTTGAATGACTAATATCGAGTTATTGAAGACGTTAAGGACTGATATCTAAATAACCCAATGATGTCTAAATAACCCAATAGAAAGTTTTTTCTTCCATAGAAACCACCTTTAAAATAGAGTCATAATATAGAAACCACATTTCATTTTCAATTTATGCATAAACCACATTTAAAGTGTTTTTTGTTGCAACCCAATCACCTGAGCCCACTTTTAGGTAAATTTTTTTTTCCAGTTTTGATGTAATAGTTTAGTAGTGAAATACCAAATATACTAGAGAGAGGATCCCTAGTTGGGGTTAGGTAGGATCAATTACCAAAAACTTAACTGAAAAGTGGGCCCAGTTGGTTGATTGCTACGAAAAATATTTTAAAGGTGGTTTGCGTATAAATTAAATATTAAAGAAAGTTTCTATACAATGACCTTGTTTTAAAGGTGGTTCTATGGAAAAAACATTAGGCTAATAGCTTAAATACTCAGAAGCCACTACCAAGATTGTGTACTCTCACATACTTTTTGCAGGATATATGCACTCTAAGTTGTTTAAAATCGGCACTTGATTCTACGTATCATACACGAAAATATTTGGAAATTTTTTCGCATCTGCACAGATAGAGAGTGCGAAGTACTATTTTTAAGCAACTTAGGGTGTTTAAATGCTGTAAAAAATTAAGTGAGAGCATAGAAAGTGCGAAGAGACTGAATCTATACGGTATTTAAGTGCTATTTAGCCAAAGAAAAAAAAAAGAAGAAGTATTATGCTTCTTACCGCGCTCAAAGTAAATAGATCGTCGTGCTCACTCTTCTACTGATCTCCATTGAAGCTACGGTAGGGCTTTTTCTAAACCCTAAAAATCCCGGAAAAATAAAAAACCTTGAAAATCTAGAGTCAAAGCTTAGGGTTTTAAGCTACAATGGCGTACGTTCCTCCTCACAAGCGCTACTCCAAGGATTCTCCAACTCCGAAGCCCTCTCCACTCCCTCCCTCCGTGATCCCCCAATCTAAGCGAACCCTAACCCTAAGTGATCCCAAATCCAACTCCCGAAGGCGCCAAGATCACCAATCCTCCCCAAATCAAGGCCCCAAAATCATCTACGCGGCCGATTCGATCGCTCGATGGCTCGTCGCTGGATCCGCTGGCGATGATCCCATCCCTTCTTCGGTTCGATTGGAGCCGTTCGAGTGGAGGAATGGCGGGAAGGCGATGGTTATTGAAGCAGGAGAGGGTGGAGTGGTTGAGGAGCGGCCGTGGGTGAACATTTCGGAGAGAATTATGCCCGATTTGATCGATTGTTGCCGGGCTGCTATGGAGGGGTCGGAATCGAAGAGGGAGGCGCTCAAGCTCACGTTTGTTGCTCGAACGGGGAAAGTGCTGTTTCTTGGGTAATTACATGGGGAAACCCATCATTTTAAATTTCTTGTAGTGCATAATTTTGCATGCTCTTGAAAGGAAAATTGCGATGTTTGGGTTAGATGCTGATATTGTCGTACACAATTTGGCTGTTTCCATGCTCACTCTCTTTAATCAGCTTGGTCGTTGGGTGCGCGCGTGTTTTATTTTATTTTTTTTCGTTGGGGTGGGGTCTTCGACAGGAGCCCTTCTTACTTTGGAGCTATATAATGCCAGTGAAACTGATTTCATGTAATTTACTAGAATTTGGGCATGGGCAATGGTTATGCTATGGATCCTCGAGTGCTTGCTTTTAAGTCTTGTTGCTATAAAGTGGAATGAATAGATATACATTTCAGTTAGATGTGAATTCATGTAAGGGAGGTTCATGGGGGAAATATACTTAGAGGACAGTATAAGGTGATGGACTTGCTTTATAAAGGGATCCCTCCATAACATGTACACTTGGAAGTGCATCAAAAGTATCTTTATCCAGAATTCTAGTTCAGTATAGCTTACAGAAATTTTGTGTAAACAATAATATGTTTTTGGATCTACTTAGTATGGTTTATATGAATATTACTTCCGTATACTTTCTTATATCTTCATAACCTGGACAGTGTTGTGGTAGAAATATAGGATTCAAACTCTGGTTGAAACAACTATGACATAAAAGCGGTGGTGGAGCCAAGAAAGTTAGCAAGGGGGTCGAAAAAAGTTTAATAATTAAACACAGTAATGATTTTTTGGACGATTGATTAGCATCTACAAATCATTACATAACTAGAACTCCAAATAAGTACCAACCTTTCTTGAAGTTATAATATGCTTAGTTAACACAACTAAGTAAAAAGTAGCTACTATATTACCCGAAGTCCCAATAAGAATTATTTGTATAAAAATTATCCACATCAAAATTATCCGCATAAAAAAATATCTATACATCCACAATAGAATCATCTGCATCCTAGAGTTTCTCTGACAAATTTCTCAATAAACATTCCATGAGAAATAAGGATTGGATTTTGGCAAGGTTATCGATAGCGGATAGCGTCGCAGCGGTGAGGCATCGCTAAGGCTATTTGGGGCTATTGCGGTAAAATAGCGGTAAAAAGTGCAAAGTCAAATAGCGATCTAATTTAGATATGTATAAATATTTAAAAAAATTAAAGAAAATTCTATAAAATCTAAAAGTACATATTTGATGATTTAAAGAAATCCTAAACATGAAATAGACATGTAACCGTCACATAATACCAAAGACGGCTGGAGGAGGAGTCAAAGAGTCGTCTTCGAGAAGATGAGCTGAGCGGTGAGAAGACTACAGTAGTAGGAGCTCACGACGAGAGGAGGTGAGAGGAAGTGCTGAGGGAGGTGCCGAAGGCTATGAGAGGTGGTGGGAGTACGCCGAAAATCGCGAGAGGCGGTGGGATGCAGTGGTTGCGGGTCGGATTTAATTTACAAAAAAATAAACCTCAAGCCGCTTTTAAATAGCAGTCAAGAAATCGCGGGAGGCGGTGGGATGCAGTGGTTGCGGGTCAGGTTTAATTTTAAAAAAATAACCTCAAACCGCTTTTAAATAGCGGTCAAAAAACGGATTTTGCCCGCAATCGTTCGCTATTCACCGCTATGACGCGTTATTGGCCGCTTTTGCGAGCGTAAAGCGTATATTCCGCAATATGTCACCGCTATTGGGCGATAGCGGCCGATAGCGTCGCGGGAAGGGACCCCTAACGCTATTAGCGCCGCTATTGCGGGGCTATTTACCGCTATTTATAACAGTGGATTTTTGTTCAAATTTTGATCACATGATGTTAAAGATCAGTTAGTTCATTGAACATGTTCTAAAAAGACCAATAAAAATTTTGATGAAAATGAGAAATCTAATAGGATCAAGAGTCAAAAACAAAGAATAAATCCCAAAACTTGATAGAAAAAAGAATAGAAAATAACTTTGCAAACAACAAATTTAAAAGTAAACTCTCAAACTTAAAACCTCCCCTATAAGGCTATAATCTTACATATTTACATTTTTCAGGCTATTTCCTATGATCTTTCACATTTACATCTTTTTTGGGTAAGCCATCGGTCTTACATATAAACCAATTATCCCTTCTCTTGTAAATTTAAATTTTCAAGGGGGGTCCAAGGCCCGTTGGCACCCATTTGGCTCCGTCACTGCATGAAAGTAAAATATAATATTATTGGCTAACTAAATATTGTGAAAGTGACACTATGGAAGTCCAGTTACGTGACTTATGAAGTTCAACCTGATCTCTTTATCTCCTGCAGAAATTCAATTAATCTTGAATCCATCAGGAAGGCTGCAGTTTCTGAAGTAGATTCTAGAAGACAAGTCCGTAAATCATTTTACACGAATGTTCCTTGTGATTACATGGAAGATATGCAGAATATGGTATCACGTGACAGTGGTTTTGATTTCGACTCAGAGAAAGAATATTACAATGTGAAGGTAATGTAACAAGGGGTTTAATTTCATTAAAACGTTTCTATCTAAAAGTCTTGTACAGTTTTGTGGAATTGCAGAATGCTCCTTAATCATTTGGCTTACCTGTTTGATTTATGTTCTAATTTGTTGGCCAGATATTTGACAAATTCCAGCCAGAATCAACCGTTTCTTGCAAGTGTGCAGTCATGACTGATGGGGCACTTGAAATTCGTAAGGCAAGATCTCTGACCTTCTATTGTTATGTACTTATTTTCATGCCAATTGACATTATACCCCAGTGGAACAGTCCTTAAACTATGTTTCCTTTGTTTATACGAGTATGTATTGGCACTAATTACAGGATAGTAAATTAGTAATTCATGATATCCAGAGTTATACAAAATGATATAATGATTGTAGCGAAACTGATATAGGGCCCATGGTATTGCCCAATGGATAAAGACCAGTATTGAAAGCTATACTGTGAACTTTTCCTCAGGCACAATGTTTGGTGCAATATTTCAAGAAATATACAATGGAGCTCTGATTCTGCTTGTTTTGAGCATAGCGATGAAACTTTTCTTAAAGCTTAATATATGCAGGTTGTGCTATTTCGTTTGCAGCTTATGCTATTTTGCAAGAAAGTGAATTCTTTTCCACCTTGTACGCAGAAGTTTGTGCTATTCTGTATGCAACTTATTTTTCATTCTTTTGTCATATAGCTATCCTTCTCTTGAGATTAGGACTGACAAAGAGTAAACTTGTCATATGATTGGTAAAACAGGTTTTCTTTCTTGTCTTGCAGATCGAACTGAATCAGGTGCGCCACCTTGTGGTTGATATTTCTTGCCTCTTTAAGGATCTAGACTTAAGGTTGATGCTGGCTACCAAAAGAATACTGAAATCTTTGGATGTAAGTTTCTGATTGTATGAGCTGCAACTGCTATCAGTGTGATATTTATGGAAAGTATTGTGCCTGACAGCTAACTAATTTGTTTCAGGATGAGGAGAATGAGGCCATAAACAAACTAGTAAAGTCTGCTATAATAGATCCTGATGTGAAAGGGGACTGAGATGGCCTCTTGGAGAGGAAAGTGTAGCAGATAGGTTTAGTATTGTTGGGGTTTGGCACACCAAATTCAAAGCTTTCAAAAATCAGTCAACAAGGATTAAACTGAGACATGCTGATCGATTTGATCACAGGACTTCAACTGGTGAAGCTTCTAATGAAGTTATGCTGAAGCTGATCGGAATATCCAAGCACTTGAGGGTGAGTTGGTTTGCAATCAGAAGTTTAGACAATTAAACGATACCATGCACTCATTTTCTACTATTACATCTTTAGTTAGCTTTTTAAGATCATTCTTTCTTGTCCTTCCGACTAGTCAAGTATCTGCATGTTTTAAGATTTTGTTAATTCTTTAATAGTACCTTACTTAATTTGTCGTGCTTAAAACACAAAATACGTTTATTGAAGAAGGCTTGGATTTAGTTATGGCCATGCTCATGTTATTGATGCAGACGTTGATAATTGTAGTAGTAAGCATATTGTCTATGGTTATTTACCGACTGCATTTTATACTTAGGGATTTTGGATTGTCTATGATTCAAATTCCTTCTTGAGACATGTATTTTAGTAAATCTTTCCACCCCAAAAAAAGAAAAAGAAAAAAAAAAAGAAAAACAAAATAAAGAATGAACACCACTTGGGGATTTTGGATTGTCTATGATTCAAATTCCTTCTTGAGAGATGTATTTTAGTAAATATTTCCACCCCAAAAAAAAAAAAGAAAAAGAAAAAAAAAAAAAAAACAGAATAAAGAATAAACACCACTTCTCTTGTTTAGTAAATATATTTGGCCTATAATTTACATGGAAGCTGCTAGCAAAGTAACAGGTGAAACTGAGATACCTAACTGTGGCTTCACATAGATGGTAACAAAATGAGTGCTACAATGGACATGTGGGTATACTCTAAGACTAAGAGATATAAAATGAGTATATTTTATAGAATGTTATGGGCTGTTCTCATTGAGGTTCTGACCATGTACAACGGAGGTCACTATTTACCCTAATTAGAAGAAGTGATAAGATTATAGTTAATGGTGCAATGAAGACTACAGGTAGGCCTAAGAGTACTTCATTAGAAGCAATTAAAAATGTAATGATGTTATTATCTTCATAGTTCTTGTTGATTTCTTTGTTTTATAGGAAAAAAGTACTGACAAATATGCAGTTACTCGCATTATCATTAGATCATTTGAAAATTGTTTGACATGTATTCTCTTTTGAGCATCTCTTTGACAAGTATCTTTCTTCATTCTGACACAGGATGGGAATGTGGAGCCGGGCTGTATCAAGGAGATGGTTCAAGAGTCAGTAAAACTGATTTGGGACCGTTTTCTAAGCTATAATCATTCCTCAACTTAATCCTTGAGCTGCAAGGTCTTTGTTCTTGTATGTCTTTCGTAAATAAATGTTTCTTCGATGGTAGCAATCAGAGGATCCTAACTCTTTTAGCTAGTTGTATGTTGATTTTAGATTTTAGAATCCCCTTTCTTTTGTTGAATTCTGGATGATTATGAGTATTACACCAACACCATGATATGTAAATATGTCACTGGTTAAGAATACAGTGTGAAGATGAACAGAGTTCTTTAAAGATAATTAAATGAATGAATATCTAGAATTCCGTGCAAAATAAATGGGACCCTTAAACTAATTTTCATATATAACTAGTTCAGTTAATACACCAGCTGTATAAGTGAAGTTGTTCTGTGATATTTACAAGTGATTTTGAGCATAACAGGCTTCATGTGTCTTGAGGGGGTGTTTCATCATTTAATTCCATTCAAAAGTTAAGATAGTTTGAATATGAGCCCAAAAGTCAAGAGATTTGTTTCAAGATCTCTAAACTATTCTACTTTGCATTACTTAGTATAAAAGGATAAAGTGGAAATGGAGAACAATATGAGAATACACACGGTCAGAAGCTCATTTTGAGATGTGTGTTCAAAAAGCACTAGGACAGATTTAGAGTTTGATTCAAAAATTTCAAAGAATATTTGTAATATCCTGCATCTTGCATCAATATAAGGTACTAATGGGTAGATGAATACTTTTTTTAATTATATATTGTTCCCGGTTTCTTGTTGTAAAGTTTGAATTATATATTGTAGCATGAAAATAGAAGATGCATCTTTAATTGGCATTCTTGTAATCACTGGCTACAAAGCTCAGATCATTGGCTTGTACGGTTTAGGGTTACTTTCACATAACCCCCCGAACTTTGGGTAGTGTTGCACATAACACCCCCACCCCAAAAAAAAATTTTTTGTTTATTTCACTCACACAATCCTCCTTACCTTTGGAATGTTTCACAAAACCCCTCTGAATTCTGAACTTTTCTCATGGGACCCCTACATTTAATTTGCAAATAACTATAATTTCATTGAAAGAAAAAATTCCAAAATTTAGGAGAGAGGGTACATTGCTTGTAAATGATAAATGACAAAGTTTAAAAAAAATTTCTATAAAGATAGTTTTAGTTATTTGCAAATAACATGTAGGGGAGTTTGGTAGGAAAAGTTTGAGGGTTTTGTGAGACACCCTAAAATTCAGGGGGTTATGTGAGATAAACAAAGTTCAAGGGAGTCACGGGCAACACCCTACAAAGTTAAGGGGGGTTACTAGGTATTTGAGTTCATACTAGGGGGTGTATACGGTTCTCATAGTGCTCGGATATGATGGTTTTGGTATCCATATTTGCTTACCAATCACGGATACGGATATGGATATGCCTCGGTAAAGAAAATTCATATCCATATTCGCTAAAATCAAATACGGATACAAGTATGTATGCGGATATATATGTGAATATACATACAAATACAAAACGGATATGAGAAAACCAAATAATATAGAAAAAAATATAGTTCCTATGGTATAAGAGAGTTCATTAATGTGTTCATTATATCTAAAAAGCTAAGATTAGAGCTCTTGATCATTAAAATTAGTCTCAAATCCATTAATCTAAATATTAAAAGTCTCAGAGTATGATCAATAAATATTCAGATAATTTGGATACAAGTCCGGATATTTCACTATATAACCATATACGTAAGCATATACTATCAGTTATAGATTTTAGTAACCATATTTTTACCTCAACGGATACGATTATGGATATTTCTGCGGATATGGATATGGATGTGCACCCTAGCTCAGACACACTCAACACAGAATTATTTCTATTTTCTTTCTATTTCAAGAGCGTGCAGTGTGGAGTTTTGAGGTATTTTGATTAGGTTTTATTTCAGGCTAAAAGGTCTCCTTTGTTGATGAATGCCAATACAAAAAATTCATTGCCCTTGTCGCCTCGTAGGGCCTGTTTATTTCTACTGATTGTCGAGAAATCCATGGAGAACGTGGATCAAATTTCAATAATCAAGTCAGAACCAAAATTTTCACTGAAAATGTGTTTATTTTGATGAAGACCTCACGGACAGAGTTCACCGACGCGAGATTCAATTTGTTGTCATTCAGCAAATTTCGGCTTAAAAAGTTCTCTTCTCATTCTGGATATTTTATTTTTACTTATTTATTTATTTGTTATTTTGGGAGAACTCTATTGGTTAGGACTATAGTCATTATAACTCAAAGATTGAACCGACCCAAATGAGCTTGATTCAGGCAGTAAGAAATTTGCTTCTATTGTGGCAGTTTGTGGTTTTCCAGATATTCAATTAGCATTATGAGTTCATGATGTATATAGATTGAACATGACGATATTAAACTATATTTTTCTGTGAATTTCAGAATTCCCCAAATGGACAAACATCAAGATGGGTGATAGTTTTGTCTCTCTTAATAAGTGAAAGGAAATTATATACTGTTATTATCAAGGAAATAATGAAAGAACATGTAATCTACATAGAAGCAAAATACAAGTTTAAAAAGGGCTAAATTACCAGATTAGTATATTTAGTGGCACATATTTACCAATAACATATATTTAGTGGCTTCGGCGACAAAAAGGTATAAAAAGTGAGTCTATTTAGCCAATAAGACCTATCCAGTCACTGCAAGTTAAATTTGAGACCCAAATTATGGAATTTTTTGCATAAATACCCCTCAAATATTCTGTATTTACCTGACTGTTGATTTTTGAAGAAAAACAATCTCTCTCACTCTCTCAAATATTCCGTATTTACCTGACTGTTGATTTTTGAAGAAAAACAATCTCTCTCTCTCTCTCTCTCTCTCTCTCTCTCTGACTGTTGATTTTTGAAGAAAAACAATCTCTCTCTCTCCCTCTCTCTCCTCTCCCATCTCATCTCTTCCCCTCCTCTCCTTCCTAGCCGGGTTTGGTTCCATAGTGCTATTGCCTTGGAGTCATGTGTTTGAGTCATTACTGAAGGGGCCATGAGAATGGAGATCTATTAGCATATGAAGCGTAAGAGATGTTGATTGAGATTGGAAGATGGAACTTGAAATAAATGATACAATTTATGAGAAGGAGAATTAGATTTCTATTGGTAGGGATTGACGAAATATTGAAAGACCATGAAAGCTTTTAAAATGACATTATGATTTCATGAGCTTGCAATAGAGAGAATAGTAAGAGAGAGAAATTAGGGAGAGGAGGAGAGGGAGTAGATGAGGGAGGTGAGGGAGGGGAGGGGGAGTGTTGGTGGAAGAGGGAGAGAGAGTTAGGAGGGAGAGAGGAGGGGGAGGAGATGATGTGGGAGAGGAGAGGGGAGAGGGAGAGGTGTGTGAGATATGTTGTATTTTGCAAAAAATAAGATTTTGGGGTAAGTTTATAAATACATGATGAGATTTGAGGGGTGCATATGCAAAAAAACCCGTAATTTGGCGCTCAAATTTTACCACCAGCGACCGGATAGATCGTATTGGCTAAACATGCTCCTTTTTTATACATTATTGTCGCCGAAGCTACTAAATATATTTTATTGGTAAATAGGTGCTACCAAATAAACCAATATGGTACCAGTATATATTCTATCAAATCTGATTGACAATTAAATTTCCATCATCACATGATTTGAGGTATGCAATAAATATGTGAAGAGTATGCAAACTATTGAAAGGTATTATATGCTTCTTGTGAAATACTTTGTAGAACTTAACAATTTATTCCTTGAGATTAGAGAATTTTGAGAGCTAGAGAACTTTTCTTTTCACTTATTATTTTGCTTCATGCATTACAACTATATATACATATATGAGTTATAAGACTTTAGAATAACTCTAAAAGTCAAATGGGGAGAAGTAAATTTATGAGTTTATGGACATCCATAAATAGGTTCATAACACTCCCCACCCCCCCCCCCTGGATGTCCATCATACAAGTAATATGCCTCGTTAAAACCTTACTGAAAAAAACCCAGTAGGAAAAAATCCTAGTGAAGGAAAAAGAGTACATAATTCCTTGAATAAACTCCCCTGTTAAAAATATCATTTGAGATCTCTTAATCGCCGCATCCCGATCTTATGCAATAGCTTCTCAAACGTTGAAGTCGGTAATGCCTTGGTGAATAGATCTGCAAGATTATCACTTGAACGGATTTGTTGAACATCAATATCATCATTCTTTTGAAGATCATGTGTGAAAAAAAACTTTGGTGAAATATGTTTTGTCCTATCTCCTTTAATGAATCCTCATTTTAGCTGTGCTATGCATGCAATATTATCTTCATACAGTGTTGTTGGAGTTTCTTTCTTGAAAGACAAGCCACATGTCCCTTGGATGTGTTGAGTCATTGACCTTAGCCACACACATTCTCGACTCGCCTCATGAGTTGCTATTAATTCTGCATAATTTGAAG
The DNA here is from genome assembly GCA_012295165.1 of Asparagus setaceus. Classification (NCBI taxonomy): domain Eukaryota; kingdom Viridiplantae; phylum Streptophyta; class Magnoliopsida; order Asparagales; family Asparagaceae; genus Asparagus; species Asparagus setaceus. The sequence continues at coordinate 17,616,790 of CM022710.1, forward strand.
AAGTAGTAGCAATAATCTATTTTGTAGATCGCCATGATATAGCTGTATCACCATACGTAAATATATATCCTGTTTAGGATCGAGCTTTGTGTGGATCAGATAAATACCCTACATCTGCATAATCAATTAGTTGTGCTCTAGATCCTTTTGAATAAAACAATCCCATATCAATTGTTCCTTGAAGATATCGAAATATGTGCTTAACTCCGTTCCATCGAGTTGGATAAGAACTATACCTTGCTAACAAATTCACATAGAATGCTATGTCTGGCCGTGTATTGTTAGCAAGATACATTAATGCACCTATTGCACTAAGATATGGTACTTCTGGACCAAGAAGTTCTTCATTATCCTCTCGAGGTCGGAAGGGTCCTTATTCACATCAAGTGACCGGACAATCATTGGGGTACTCAGTGGATGTGCTTTATCCATATAAAATCGCTTCGGGACCCTTTTTGTATAATTTGATTAATAAATAAGAATTCCATTTACTAAATGCTCGATCTGCAAGCCGAGACAAAACTTTATTTTTCCAAGGTATTTCATCTCAAATTCCTTCTTTAAATATTCTACTGCCTTTGAAAGCTCTTCAGGAGTTCCAATAATATCCAAGTCATCAACAAATACTGCAATTATGACAAATTCAGATCCAGATTTCTTTATGAAAATATATGGACAGATTATATTATTCTTATAACCTTCTTTCAATAAATATTCACTAAGACGGTTATACCACATACGTCCGGATTGCTTTAATCCGTATAAAGATCTTTGTAATTTGATTGAATAATTTTCCTGGGAATTTGAATTACATGCTTCTGGCATCTTAAATCCTTCAGGGATTTTCATATAGATAACGTTATCAAGAGAGCCATATAAATAGGCTGCAACTACATCCATTAGACGCATATCAAGTCTTTCTTTTATTGCCAGACTAATCATATATCGAAATGTAATTGCATCCACCACGGGAGAATATGTCTCCTCATAATCGACTCCAGGTCTTTGGGAAAATCCTTGTGCGATAAGTCGTGCTTTAGACCTCACGACTTCATTTTTCTCATTTCTTTTTCGTACAAGTACCCATTTGTACCCAACTGGTTTTACATCTTCAGGTGTTAGGACTACTGGTCCAAAAACCTCACGTTTTGAAAGTGAGTCTAATTCTGTTTGAATTGCTTCTTTCCATTTTGGCCAATCATTCCTACGTCGACATTCTTCGATGGATTTTGGTTCAATATCCTCGTTATCTTTCATAATAGTGAGCGCTACATTATATGCAAATGTGTTGTCGACAACTATTTTTTTTTCGGTTCCATTTTCCTCCAGTTGTGACATAACTTATTGAGATCTCATCATCTTCATTAATTTCAGGTACCTGAACTTCTTCTAGAGTTTTATAATTAGTTATGTCATGGTTCTCTTCTGGAGTTTTATCTATGTCTTGGTTCTCTTCTGCAGTTCTTTCTCCTTTAATGGGGCTATCTTGAGTATTTGCTCCTTTCTTTTTCGAAGATTTTTATCTTTGAAACCGATTGGTCTACCACGCTTCAGGCGTGCTCTAGACTCATTACTTATAATATTAATGGATTGTCGTACTGGGACATCAATCCGGATTGGAGCATTTACAGCTAGTATATGTGACTTTGTCACTCTCTTTGGGTCAGTAAATGCGTCTGGCAATTGATTTGCTATATTTTGCAAATGAATCATCTTTTGAACTTCTAGTTCACATTATTTTGTGCGAAGATCAAGATGATTTAATGATGATGTATTTTATGTAATTTCTTTCACCAGCTGCTTATTTTCTCCCCCTAATGTTGGAAATTTTGTCTCATCAAAATGACAATCGGCGAACCGTGCCGTAAAAATATTCTCGGTCATTGGTTCAATGTATTTAATTATAGAAGAGGAGTCATATCCAACATATATTCCCAACCTCCTTTGAGGTCCCATCTTAGTGCGTTGTGGTGGAGCAATTGGAACATATACCGCACATCCAAAAATTCTTAGATGGAAAATATTTGGCTCTTGACCATAAGCCAGTTGCAAGGGAGAGAACTTATGATAACTTGTAGGTCTAATGCGTACAAGTGTTGCTGCGTGTTGCTGCATGTAAAATAGCATGTCCTCAGACCGAAATGGGGAGTTTTGTTCTCATGAGTAATGGTCTAGCAATTAATTACAGATGTTTTATCAATGATTCTGCTAGACCATTTTGTGTATGAACATGTGCTACAGGATGTTCAATAGTTATTCCAATTGACATGCAATAGTCATTAAAAGCATGCGATATAAATTCTCCAGCATTGTCAAGACGAATTGTCTTAATTGCATATTCTTAAAATTGTGCTCTTAATCGAATTATTTGAGCAAGCAATCTCGCAAACGCCAGGTTGCGAGTTGATAATAAACATACATATGACCATCTTGTAGATGCATCTATAAGCACCATAAAATACCGAAATGATCCACATGGTGGATGAATAGGTCCACATATATCACCTTGAATACGTTCCAGAAATGCGGGAGATTCAATCCCAACTTTAATTGGTGATGGTCTAGTAATTAATTTACCTTGAGAACAAGCAGCACATGAGAATTCATTAGATTGAAAAATCTTCTGGTTTTTCAATGGATGCCCATGTGAATTCTTAATTATTTTTCGCATCATTATTGATTCTGGATGCCCCAATCGGTCATGCCAAATAATAAAAGTATTTGGATCGGTGAACTTCTGGTTCACTATGGCATATGCTTCAATTGTACTTATATATGTGTAGTACAAGCCAGAAGAAAATGAGGGTAGTTTTTCTAATACACATTTCTTACCCGAAACATTAGTTGTAATATAGAGATATTCGACATTATTCTCATTTACTGTCTCAATATGATATCCATTTCGGCGAATATCTTTAAAGCTTAATAAATTTCTTTGAGACTTGCTAGAGAATAATGCGTTATCTATAATGAACTTTGTTCCTTCAGGGAATAGTAAAATAGCTCTTCCAGAGCCTTCAATTAGTTTTGCACTTCCGGATATTGTATTAACACCCGCCTCTCCCATTATCAAATGAGCAAAATATTTCTTATCATTAAGTATGGTGTGCGTTGTTGCACTATCTGCGAGACACATATCTTTATGACTGATCTTGAATCCAATTGAAGACTCAGGAATATCCATATTTTTCTTCATTTAACGAAAGTAAAATATATTATAAGAAATTTTGCCAATGAACATAGAATATTAGTATATTTAAAGTTTCGTATTAAACTCATAAGAAATCATATAGTAATAAAAATACTGGAGAGTAACTTTAGTTATTCTTGATATTCCCGTCACCAATTAAATGATCAATTCTACCTTCAGGGTTTTCAAAGAAATCAGCTACATCCAGATATGTTATATCAATAGGATCATCATGCTCAAAATCTTTATTTTAGTAGGCAAAATTTGCCTCTACATCTTTTCCTTTTTCCTTCTAGGACGCTTGATATAGCTCAACAAGATGTTTTGGTGTACGACAAGTACGTTACCAATAACCTTTCATGTTGCAAATATATATATTTTCTAAACTCATTGAATACTTATTTTGTTCGCTTTTACCATTCTCTTCAATATTGTTCCACTTCTGGTAGTAAGATTTATTCTTATGAGTGGAAGAGTTGTTAATATGACCACCATGACCATGATAGTTATCTCGGCCGTGTCTATAATCATGACCACAACTTTATCCATTAGTCACATTCACTTCGTGGAATGGAGTATGAATAAATAACATATCATGTATGCTTAAAATTTGTTACGCCTATCTAAGCTTCATCAATGTCAATAATTCATTTAACTTAATCAAGTTATAAATATTATTAGTAGTAAACTATAATACTTATTTCTTAGAAGAAAACAATAAGCATTTAATTAAACAAGCTCATCTTACTTCTTGAGATGTCCAAATCAATATGAAAACATATATTATAAATTGTTGAAAATTCCCTACAGAAAAGGTGGAATTCAAATTGAATTCTTTTGATTGTGGATACAAATATCCTTGTTAAACAAGGTTTAATAAAACACATAATATTAATGCATTAAAACATAATGATGGTAACAAAAGATATTGCTAAGAGCATAAACAATAAATATTAAGAATAAAACTAAATATATACTATTTTGTAAGATACTAATTCTTAAAGATTTTCCAATCCATACATGTATCTGTCATGCTTTCTACATCAAAATAGAATATGTGGAAAATAATGACCAAATTCAAATAAAAGATACAAACAAGAAAATATGGACTAGTTGTGAATTAGTGTTCGCGAGAAAATTTGAAAAATGTAAGATCGGAGTTATTCTCTCTAACTGACTTAGAAAAAGAATGAATACAATCTCTCAAAGTAATCCCTCTCTAATTGACTTAGACAAAAGAAATTATAAAATTTCTCGATCGGTTGTCCGATTTACAAAAGAAGAAAAGATCAACGGAGATCCTCCCCTTTGTTTAACTTGGGTTCTTCACGGTAGCAATGAGAGCTTGAATCTTGTATCCCGTTGACTATCCGAACGTCTCGACTCGTGGAACAACGTTGAAAAGAACTTGCAAAGCAAGTTTGGAACTCTAACGAGTTTGAGAACTCCGTAAAAGAATTAACCAAGGCCAAAAAGCTTTCCGAAAAGCTCTTCTTAAACTCCTCCAAGCTGATCTCTTCAAGCCGAATGCTCCCTCACCAAGAAAAATCCAATTTCCCAAAAGAGAAGCCTCCCCGATCGATCCAAAAAACTCCCCCCCCCCTTCAGCTGTTATTCCAGCTATTTATAGGGGTTTAAGGGGTGTAACTGACCCCTTAAATCTCTCCTTAATGAGGGTTCAAGGCCCTCAAATCGCAAAACGGTTTTGGAACCGCATAACGCGGTTTGAATGGGTCAAATACGAGGTCCGCTGCTCAAAATGACCTCGCTTTGACTTAAGAACGCAGCGGTGAGCTCGCATGATGAGCTCGCTTTAAACTTGTAAACACGTGATGAGCTCGCTTTGGCGAAGCTCGCTTTGGCGAAGCTCGCTTTGGCGAAGCTCGCTTTGGCGAAGCTCGCTTTGGCGAAGCTCGCTTTGGCGAAGCTCGCTTTGGCGAGCTCTGCGTTTTGACTTAGAACGCCGTGGTGAGAACGCTGGTAAGCTCGCTCGACTTAGAACGCCGTGGTGAGAACGCTGAGGTGAGCTCGCTCGAGCTTAAAACGCTAATTTTATTTTTGATGTTCTTACAGACCCCCTCCAAAGTTTTCGAAAGTTCGCGGTTGACTGGAATGAGCTTTCGAAATACTTTGGATATCTTCTTTGTTCGATTCTGAGAAGGTATTGCTCCTCATTTTTAAAGAAATTGTGTTCTGCTTTTGTTCACACTAGTCGTTACAAGGATGAACTCTGGCGTTTTGAAGTTGAAACGCGTGGCTGACTCTTACGTCTTTAAGTTGAGACGCGGTGTTGGCTTTTTGTGTTTTGGAGTTGAGACGCGGGGCTGACCCTCACGTTTTCAACTAAGCATTTTAGACTTTTTTAAGGTGCCAAAAGTATAATGTTAACTTGGCATGCCTTTCATACTTGTGGTTTGAATAAGATTTTGAGGACCTATCGCTCTATTGATGAGAGTCGATAAGTTTAAGGTTTTGTCGGGGGACAAAATATGAAACATGTGATTTGTGATGTGAACAAGGCTTACATGGCTTGTGGTATGAACAAGGCTTTGGGATTGTGATGTGTACAAGGCTTTGGGCTTGTGATGTGAACAAGGAACAAGGCTTTGGGCTTGTGGTGTGAACAAGGCTTTGGGCTTGTGGTGTGAACAAGGCTTAGGGCTTATCATCTCATTTAGCAGGGTTGATAAGCTAATTGTGATTTAAGCGAATTCGAGGACTTATCATCCTATTGAGGATGATTGATAAGTTAATTGCGATTTAAGCAGATTTGAGGACCTATCATCCTATTGAGGAGGATTGATAAGTTGATTGTCAGAGGTGTGAGGTTAACGTGACGAGGATACGTTGCGATCGGAGCAACTTTGAGGACTTATCGCTCTATTGAAGAGAGTCGATAAGTTGATTGTCAGAGGTGTGAGGTTAACATGACAAGGATATGTTGCGATCGGAGCAACTTTGAGGAGTTATCGCTCTATTGAAGAGAGTCGATAAGTTGATTGTCAGAAGAGTTCGCCTTGCTAATAACGAGACGAGCTAATCTTAACTTTGTGGGGAGGTTAATCATCAGAGGTGTAATGTTAACTAAACGATGCTTTGTGAATTTCGTGGTTGACAGAGGTATTCTATGACAACTCAGAAGATTTATTACTCATAATCCAACGAACAACCCCCAGTCTTGAACAAGTGCAAGGGGGAAAAGGGGTAGGCAGGACATATCGCCAAATGGGCCACTATCCGTCAAGTCGTTCATTGACATTGGAGTATACCGACTATGACCAGAACAGAGGCACATCACATGGCAGGCCGCTATTTGAAGAGTTTGGTGGGGAAATTTGGAGGAAATGGATTATCAGAGGTAATTGTTAACATGATAGCTTTGCGGACCTGCCATCCTATTGAAGAGGATTATTTTCAGTGTCCGTAGTATCTTCTCCTTCTGGCTGAGAAGATTGGGCTTGATCCCATTACTCGCTTTCTTCTTCAGCTTTGATTCTGGCAATAATTTTTTGAGCCTGTTCACCTTGAGAGATTAACTGTCTCCAGGAACGGCATTCTGCAACTCCCATTCGGGCTAGGAATTTCGTTTAAAAGTTGTGTCGACAGGCTTTCACCAGTGCATATTGCGTCATACCTGTCGGACATCGAAGAGCCACGCTTCGGAACCTCTTGACAAAGGCTTTGATGGACTCTCCCTTCTTTTGCTTAGTGGCAAGCAGGGTATGGACAGAGACTTCAGTGTCGTCTTCAAAGAATCTTGATAGAAAGAGTCTCTAGATCTGTCCATTTCTGAATACATCCTGCGGGCAATTTCATAAACCATTTAAAGGCAACCCCCTTGAGGGTGCCAATGAACAAGCGAGTTAGTATGGCGTCGTTTGATATCACATTCCCAGTCTATGACTTGAAATGATAGATATGTTGGTTCGGTGACCCCTTGCCGTCAAAAGCTTATAGTGTCAGGGCCTCGAATTTTGAAGGATAAGGAGCCGTCCCATTTAGCGGGATAAGGCCTAACAACTCCCTCGTCCTGTAGTTCGCTTCTGTTAGCAATAGCGTTAAGACGAGCTTCAAATTCATCCATTTTGGCCGACTGAGGATTTTGTTCATTCCCAGCCCTCTTTTCTTCTTCAGATGAAGATTCTATGCGATGAGCTTCTTGATCGGAGATTTCATTCATTTTTCCTTTCCGCTTTGAAGATTGACCTCTCCTTCGTGATGATTCTGGTTGAGGTATTGGGCCAGACATCTGAAATTGAGCTCTATCCGCAATAATTTGGGCCATCATATCTCGAAGTTGATCGATGGGCTCTTGTTGTGATCGCAGGTGTTCGCGGGGAAAGTTGGTTTGTTATTCATTGCTCGTTTGAACTTGCTTACAGCTTCGTTGGCCTACAACAAAATTTCAAACAAAAGAAAATGCCTTTATTTCAGCGCATAATGAAAACGAAAATTACAACTTTCTTCCTTTTATGAACAAACACGAGGATCTCTATTTTCCGATCCTCGCTATGCGGTTCTTTGCCTCGTGCCGGGACTTTTGTTCGTCCGCTGACCACCGCCGCAATTCCGATCCCCGTGTAAAACCCGGTTCGGAACTACAGACGAGGGGCTCGTTTCATGGAAGGAAACGGTTACCGAGGGATCACACTCACGGCGAGAGGATCGCCGCAGGGATCACACTCACGGCGAGAGGATCACGAGCGGGTGAGATCTACAAGGAGAAATCACGCTATCCCCGAGATTAAGACGAAGCTTAACCTAGAGGGTATCTCGAGTTCGACCCGAAGTTTTCTTACCCCGCCATTTGTGGATTCGACGCCGATCGGACTTGTACTCGCGGCCGAACCAAGGCTGATCTGCCTCGTGGATCCGTGGAGAATTCTTCGAAACTCCTCGAAAATCCCGCCAAAGCCAAAGACAAATCCTCAAATCCCAAAATCCCCCATCCGAATGGGCAAGACCCCCTATTTATATACAAAACAAGGGTGATAGCTGCCGACGGGTGGCTCTACCAATTGTCGGTCGGCTCGCCGTTGGTCGAAGCCTTCGCCACTTGCCGGGCACTCGCCAAGTTGGCTCGAGTCTACCAAAGTGGCCGAGCCACCTTGGCCACTTCTGTCAGGTGCCGCCAGGGCGCCCGCCGCCTCGGCCGCTCGGCCGACCACGATTCTTCGCCGATTCTTCGGTCTTAGGGCTTAGTTTTGCTCCTGATGTCGCCATTGTGTTCGAAGTCCGTGGTCCGATTAACTTTGGAGCTCAAGCGGTTCGTTTGCATCGACGGACTGGCACGGTTGATTCCGCCTCGTCAACGCTTGAATTTAGCCAACTTCGCCTCGTTGAGCTTCCGCCGTTTTCTTCCACGACGCTGCCGTTATTGCTCACAGACCGCCGACTCACTTCATGGGTTCGCCGACTCGCTTTACGCTGCTTTTGCGCGAATCACATCGACGCTCGGTCGCGCTGCCGGATGGATCGCCGGCTATCAACCCACCGCTTACGAGTCTTGTTCTACCGATAAGCAATTTTAACGCCACAGATACCTCCAAAGCCGCCTCACCATTCTTGATGAGTCCGGGATGCTTTGACATGATGAGCCCTTCACTTTAATTGGCGCGGATAGGACTTGTGAATGACCGGCGTTGATCTCTCCATTCCCTTCAGCCTTTCCGCTTTTGTAGGATTGCCAAGGCATTATGGTATCGCATTTTTGTCCGACCGTCCGAGATCTTGACCGTAAGTCGGTAGATAAATTTTTGAGATTAAAGATTTGATTCCTCCACCTCTCTGTTCTCCCGCTTTGTAGGATACCCGGTGTTAGGTGTCGCATTTATTGCTTGACCATTGTCGGAATTTCAAACCGAAGCTAATTGAGTTCATTTGCGCTGACTCGGTCGGTGGATTGTCTTCCAATTGACCATCGAGGTTCCTCCGCTGATCGGGAATTCTTCAGGATCCCAACCGCTGATCGGTGAATCTTCGCCGACGACGCTGCTGGTTGGCGCCGCTATCGCATTACCAAGCCAGCAGTGTTCATCCCCTGCGGGAGGTATTCTTCCCCATTGTTGATTGGTAGGCCCTCGGCCGATGCATGAATCGCACCGATACGGGAGGAGTCCTTTCGAGGTAGAACGCTGCTGTCCCGGCCGATATAAGCCCGCCAATTTTATTCCTCCTTGAGGTCCCGGGAGGAAATTGAGGGTTATCGAAGTTATCCTTAAGAATATGGTAATATTCTCTAGGAACTTCTCTAAGAACCGAATTAGTTTATACTCGTAATCCTATTTGGAGTAGGGCTAGGCGGCATGGGAGAATATCTCGCGCATTGAGTCTGCCCCACATTGCCGACAGCCTGGGCGTGATGCCCCGCGCCATTACCGACTCGAAGTTCACATGCCGGCCGTGCATCATTTGGAGACCGGCCGTCAAGCTTCGCCTTCTCGCGGGACACTTTTGGTTTTGTGTCGCTGCCGAGAAGCGAGGATGGTAGAGCTCGAACAGAACCTGCGGCGAGGGGAGAGCCTCGATCGCCTTGAAGTCGACGAAGGCCAACAAAGAAAAGACTCTCGCGGTCGCGCCCGGTGAAACTTGAACTCTCGGCGTGCCGGTTAATATCAAGAAGGAGATCATGAGGCCCTTAATGGCAGCCGAGGAGGCTTTCGTGGTCGAAGCTCGGAGGAACTTCGCAAGCTTTCTCAATAAAGTATTTGTCGCCACAAATCCGCCGCTTAGAAAACTTGTGTAACTTCAGCCTTTTATCGATAAAACATATTTCGCCCCTTTTGTGCTCTATTATGATTCTTTTATTTCGCCGTAAATAATTAACCATAATACTTATAGGATTTTGGCAAACCCTCACCAACGGATTTGATTAGCCTTTACCAACTACCGCTTGAGTTAGCTAGCGCATGGATTATCTCGATCCGCTCCGCACGCGACGCTAGGCCGAAGAATGAAACTCTTCTAGACTTGTTGCTATGATATTGAATACATAGGCTTCGACTTTTTACGGCAAGAGACCACCCTAAGAACGCTGCGGTGAGGCGCTGGCTTAATCCCTTCTTAGGCTTCTCGGATGAAATACCCCGTAATCGAACTCGTGTCTTCAATCTAAAGACTAAACCGCAACGCTGCGGTGAGGCGCTGACTTTATCCTTCTTAGGCTTCGGATAAAATACCCCGTGACCAACTCGTGTCTTCTTCAATCGAAAAGACTAAACCGCAACGCGTATGAGGCGTTGACTTTATCCCTTCTGCTTCGATAAAATACCCTAATCGAACTCGTGTCTTCTTCAATCTAAAGACTAAACCGCAACGCGCGAGGCGCTGGACTTTAGGGTTATCGCCAACCCCTCAATGGATTTGACTAGCCTTTACCAACTACCGCTTGAGCGGGCTAGCGCATGGATTATCTAGATCCGCCCGCGACGCGGACGCTGTGCTAAAAGAATGAGACTCTTTAGACTTAATGCTACGATGTTGAATACGTAGCTTCGGCTTTGTCACGAATAGACTACCGCTAACGCTGTAGGAGCGCTGGCTTTATCCTTCTTAGGCTTCGGATAAAATGCCCCGTAATCAACTCGTGTCTTCTTCAATCGGAGAAAGACTAAACCGCAACGCTATAGCGCTGGCTTTATCCTTCTTAGGCTTCGGATAAAATGCCCCGTAATCAACTCCGTGTCTTCAATCTGAGAAAGACTAAACCGCAACGCTGTGGGCGCTGGCTATATCCCTTCTTAGGCTTCGATAAAATACCCCAAGATGAATTCGCCTCTTTGACCTGAGAAGGATTGAACCGATTCAGATTGATTGAGGTGGGAAAGGAAGAACGATTCTATTTTCCAAGGTGGAGAGGAAGGAGGATCTTGTCTCCTATCTCCTGTAAGGGATGAACAAGAGAGGAAGGTTTTGTATCCCATTCTTGCCGGAGAGGAAGGTTTTGTGTCCTATCTCCGTGTGCTCACGAATTTGAAATAAGAGAGGAAGGTTTTGTATCCTATCTCTTATTGATGGAGAGGAAGGAGGATCTTGTCTCCTATCTCCAGTGCCGGAAAGGAAGGATTTTTGTCCTCGCTTTCAAAGGAAAGAGACTCAAAATGGGATCTCCATCTTGAGAATCTTGAAAGATGAAACTAAGAGTGGGATCTCCACCGAGAATCTAAGACAAGAGAGGAAGAATGTATTCTATCTCTTGCTTCAAGAGGAAGGATGTGTCCTATCTCCGTGAAGGTGGGAAAGGAAGAATGTATTCTATTTCCGATGAGAAACTAAGAGTGGGTCTCCACCGAGAATCTGGAAGGGTATGGATAGCTTTCGCTTTGTAGGATTGCAACTGCATCTGAAGTGGACCTCTCGTCGGGAAGGAATCGAGAGGGGAATTTGTCGGTGGTTGGACCAGGAGATTTTAGTGGGCCCACCGCCAATGAATTTGATCAAGTGAGAGAATTTTAGAGGAAAACACGATAATTTAGGGTTATCCTCATGAATATGAGTGAGATATTCTCTCGAGGAACTTCCCATCAAAACGGGTTATCCCAATGTATTAAGGATAATACTTTTCAAAACTTCCCATTTATCTAAGATTAATTGCCTGGCCGCCATTCTGGTGATAAGGCGATATGCACCGCTTGAATAGACCGGGTCTATTATAACCGGCCCTTCCCATTTGGGTTCGAATTTACCTTTCTTTGGAGGTGAGGATTATCGGTCGCCGAGCAAATGAGGACTAGATCTCCTCCTTAAAGGTTCTCTCGTCGAACTTTTTGAAAGCCCTCACATTCTAGCTTGATAGAACTCAATGCATTGTTGAGCCTCCCGCCTCATCTAACATCTCAAGCTCTTCGAGGCGCTTTTGATGTTGTTCTTCGCCGCCATCTGCAAGGGCTTACTGGCGACGGAACTCGATTTCCAACGGAGAATTGCTTCACACCCAGACCGAGAGTACGGTAGCTCTCGTGCCAGACGCACCGCAGCGATATGCCCGTGAAAGCTCCGAAGTTTATCCTCCCGCTTTGTTATTCTTCACAAGCTTCGGCAAAATCTTGATGATCGTTTTGTTGAACGCCACCTAACCCATTCGCCGGATTATAGGCCGCCGACGCAGACATCTTGTATCTTGAATTTTTCGCAAAACCTCGATGAAGGAATTGCCGATAAATTGGGGACCGCTGTCATGCACGATCCGTTTGGGACACCATGTCGATAGATGACATGGTGTTTGATGAATCGACGACCTGCATCGCCTTGACCTCTTTAGTGGGATTGCTTCACCCACTTGGAGAAGTAGTCCGTGATCGCTAGAATAAACCGATCTCCTTTAACCGACGGAGGAAAAATGGGACCTACAACGCCCATTCCCCATGTCTCAATGGCCGATGTCAAGGATGCAAATGCCCGGCGTCGATGCATATAATTTATGGAATTTGACACGATGGCATTTCGAGCGCATCGATCCATTAATCATTGGGCCAAAAGTAGCCCATTCTCCCGATTCATCGAGAGTTTGGGACCAGGCTGGTAAGCACTCACATTCACCTTCGTGCCCCGGCGGATCTTCGCTTCTTGTTTGAGAGGCATCGAGTAAAGACCATCGCACTCGACGATATAGCATCCGGTTTTCGTGGTCGTAAAGAATCTTGGAGCTCTTTTCATTGACTCTTCTCCTTCACGCCTTCCGTAGAATACCATGTAAGACGTAATCGATGATAGAAAGCCAACCCGGCTCCAACTTGGTTTGGGTTGCATGTACTTTTGTAACTACCTCCTTTTCTTGTGCCTCATCGTGATAATGGTACGTAAGAGTTGGTGAGTCCCGACCGTAACTAGTTGCTCGGTCTCTAAGGTTGTGCTAACGATTACGCCTAACGCCAGCAGATCCGATGAGCGCTTTGGAGGCGGATATATTCGATGAAGAATTCTTCAATGAATCGCCATTTCAACAGCCTATCCGATGATAGGGATTAGATCCGATTCCTCGACTTCGTGAGTCACCAACGAACCCGCGCTAACTATCGGGCCAGAATCTCCATACGCCGAGATATTCGACTTCAGCCTCTTTGGCTAAGTCCGATAAGTAGCTGCTGTATTCGCTACGCTATTGGAACGTGGTTCGTGAGTGAATAAGCACGGGCATGACATGATTCCCTGGAAATCAAGACAACTCCGACTCGAGATTTTAGAACCGGGTACTTGCTACATTAGTGGCCCGAGAAGTTCGGCCAAAATACAATCGCCATATTTGTTGGTGCGACGAGTGTTGACTTCCGACTTCATCCTAAGATCATCATATAACTCAATCAAGGCCCGCTGTCGGGTCAAGTGCGCTCAAGAGATCGAAATCGCTTGCCCTTTGACCGACTTTTGTTGTTTGAAGTGCAGTCGATTGGGACAAGCAAGGCCCATTTCGCCAAACGCCAACTCATTGAAGCCGGGTTTATAAATATTCGGACCGGATTTACGCTAGAGATAACATAAATCGCCCGTCCGACTAAATAGTGTCGATTTTCTCAATCGCCAACACTAATGCAGTAATCGCCGACATTCGATATCGAGACTCTCAGACCACTAATGTTCGCTCGTAATACATCGCTGCTCGCGGATCAGCTGCCGCCGCCCCGCGCAGTAAGGCTTTAACGAAGTGATCCGCTGCCTTGACGAGATCGAACGGTTTTCCGACCGCGTGCAACAAGAACAGAGGTTTAGCGAGATACGATTTAATCTCTTCAAACGCTTTTCAGCAGCGCCGCCCCAAATAAACGACACGCCTTCTTGTTCAACTTGGAGAACGGTTGGCACTTCCTGTATAGGTTCGATATGAACCGGCCGATGTACGCTAATCGCCTCTTGTAACCCCCGAAGTTCTCTCTGATCTGAGGTTGCAACTCTTGAATTGCCTTCACTTTGTCGATCAACGGGATTCCTTTGTCGGTGACGACGGCCAAGGAACTTGCCACTAGACATCCCAAGGAAGGATTTGGCAGTGGTTCATCTTTAGTTGATGAGTCCAAGATGAGATCAATACCGCTCCAAGATCTTTGATGTGATCTCCTTGTCACGCTTTTACTTACCAAATCGCCGACGAGCATTCGACCGCCTCAAGATGATCCCGAAAATCTCGCCATTGCTCGCCGTATGTTGCACCGTTTTGCCAACGGCATGACCGTAGCAAAATATACCGATGCTCAACGCCGTGGTTTTAGGCCATCGGTGCATCTTGATTTGATTGTAACCCGAAACCATCCATGAACGACATTCTTTCAAATCCACACGGTTGTCGACTATGACATCGATTGGAAGAGGAAGTCGCTTTTTGGGCAAGCAAGATTCGATCTTCAGAATGGCTGCATCCTCGACGAACCATTCTTCTTCATGACCGGACTATATTCGCCACCCAACCGGATGTTGAATTTCCTCGATGAATCCCATTCTATGAGTTTCTTCACTTCACGATTGCACTGCGAAGATTTGTGGACTAAACCGCCTTTGCGGTTGCTTGACGTGTTTGACATCCACCTTGATGTTGAGGCGATGTGTCGCTACATTAGGGTCGAAGTCCCGCATGTCCTCATAACTCCAAGCCAATACATCGATATATTCCCTGATTAGGGCTTATCAACTCTTTCTTCCCGAGGGAAGGGTATTGTTTATGAGCTTAGGATCCTCATCACCCATATTAACCTGACTACCTCGCCCTAGTGGGGGTTCTCTTTGTTCAATCTATCCCCAAACCGCTCGAAGTTGATGGATCCATGGTCTTCCCATGTTGGCATATCTTCATCACCCTCAATAGTAGCAGGATCGATCGTAGCCATATTTGACATCAAAGCCTTGAAAGCTTCTCCCACGTGTCAATCCCAAGTCAAGAATCGCACTAATGTCCGCCTCCCTTATCGTGGATTATCATCACTAGCCATGAGCATTCATCTTCCTCGAGGAGGATTCTGATCCCAATCCTCTTCTAAATGCATAGTTATCCCGCTTCCTTTTGGGACATATGCCGCTTAGGAGGGACTCGAGGACCTCGCCTCAAACATAGACCTTCTCCTTGTGTCAAGTCGCACCCCCACTTTTTCATGATACCTGTCTCCGACTATATCTGAATGTGTTGAGGATAGGCCCTGTCATCTTCATCTTCTCCTAAGAAATGATTCGGCGTTGGAACCGTGATCTCCTTTCCGTAAACCAAGTCTTTTCACTACTTGATCTTCGGGATGACGAAAGTTGTCCCAAAGGAGTTCTCGAATTGCTTGTGTAAAGCAAGAAGACCGAAGTTGGTAAGTGCAACTCGATCGTTGTATAAACCGCCATTACATCATTCAAAGACAAAGGGTACTCTAAATCGCCATTTATTGATTCATCGGAATTTGCCAATTACAATGTTCATCCGACGATTCTTCATCGCCAAGATTGATTAAGGGTACAATGTCTTTAAAACAAAACCACCACTATAATCAAGTCTGCCGAATCGCCTTCTTCACCGTCCGTGTTGGGCCGATGATTCGCCGACTCATTACCGTAGAGGAGAGAATCAAGAAATAATTCTCCACCCCTTAAACGGCCGCTTGTCCACACCACCGCCTTGACTCATTATTCGTGGTTCACATTTGAGACACCGATGAAGAGTAGATGGGACTATAACGCTACCGGGATCCGCCTCACCCAAACATATAGGAAGTCTCGGCACAATCACATAAAGGTGACTTCGACTTTAAATTCCCATCCGGCACTTTATCCCGATTTACCAAGCGCCGACCGGTGTTAAACCCATAGATCATTGTCCTGGATGCCACCATCGGGTGGGATTCCAAGGTGATACATGAGGCGCAGGGCATAATGCTCATACGAACCCGGATCGACTTGGATCCTGTTAACTTCACTAGAGCCAATATACCCGGTGAAGTATAGCGCCGATCGTGTTTGAATCTCTCGCCGCATATCCTCCTTTGTAAAAGTAATGCGGGAAGTGCGTTGCTGTTGCATTGTTGCGTATTCTTCCTGAATCGCTTGATCCGAGTGAGAAACACCTCGAGTCACCGATTTTGTAGAGAGCTCGTTTTGACAATCGGAGCAACTCGTAGAGAGTTATTCGCCGGATGTTCGCCAACCGGCCATGACGCCGAAATGGGTATGGAGAGCCCGATGTTCGCCTATCCCTCACACCCGCGATTGAATCGACCGCCGGAGTTGAGCTTCCCCGACCTCGAGGTCGCTTTCCCTTTGCTTCACCGCTTTCTCTCGCGACGAAAGTGAGAGGAGTCGGTCACCCCCCGCCTGACAAAGTTGTCTTAGCGCTTTGATTTGAGCCTCCTGATATTTGTAGCTATATTCGTCCGCTCCTAGTAGCGAAGACTTCACTCTTCAGAAATTGAAGGTGGCTACTTTTTCATCATTCTTCTCTCGAATTGCCAAGCAAAGATGGCATAGCTTGCTTTTTCCCTTGGACTTTTATGGCCAGGATGTAGTCCATCGATCGCCTTCCAAAGAAGTCGTGGTGGACCCAAAGGATTTCTCCGCTTGTCGCCGAGCGGTAACGAGCCCCTTCTTACGCTGTCCGTGAGGATCTTCATTCACCATCTTCATTCCTACCTTCACAATCGGGCGCCGGTTGGAACCAATCCAAGGAACCGATCCAAGCTTATAGAGACCGTGATTTGCTCCCACCTTCTTCTCTTTAGAGGGTTTTGGAGTAATGACTCCAACATCGCATCAAGGCCTCGATCTTGTCCTGAGATGGTAGCGTAACTTTGTAGGATGATGTACCGCCTGCGGGTAAGCACAAGCACTTAGGATCTCAGAACCTTGTTTGCCTCCTCTTGGTTTACAATTGGGGCAACCGGATTTTGTTGTTTTCCGTAAGGTATTTGAAGATGCTCCTAACTTCCTCGCCCTGAACGAGTAAGTCTTGGGAAACCTCAACCGATGGTTTCGACAGAGTTTGTTGGCCATTGAGGTCGCTGACGTGGTGCACGTTGTTGCGACCGCTGTGGTTGCGCTCAACGCTTGATTAGCCGCCTCTACTGCTTTGCCGGCGCTTTACCTTTGCCACGGGACAAAGTTTGCAGGAGCATCCACTAGGCTGACCTCTCCGCTTTCTTCCTCCTCGTGAATCGCCGCTTGCTCTCCACGTATCCTTAAATCTTTCTGTGTCTCTCGACGGTGCAGCTTCCCATTGCTTCCAACACGCCCAATAACGACTATGACAAGTTTGAGAATGAACTTCTCCGCTATCGGTCTCGCAATTCATTGTCTTTATCTCAACCTCTTGACGGTTATCCATCATTTCTTCGTTTTCGCTTTCGCCCAACAAAGAACCGATGGATACCTCGTGTCATCATCAAGAAATTGGTGAGAAATACATATCCTCCATCCTATTAACGCCCTCGGTTTGAGACGGCGTACCAATCGGCAAGGCAGCCCGCGGGGTGCCAACGAATGACCGAACCATCAAGGGCTCGTTGTCGAGATAACACCTAGATGAGACTTGAAGTAGATCGCGCCGAGTGGGCATCCCTTCCCGCCAAACGGTGTAAAGTTGATGAGGTTGAATTTTGCTGATACGGATTGATTCCCACTCCCTTGTAAGGACATGGTATACCCGTTTTCTTTACCTCTTGAGCGGAAATCAAAGTATTGATTTTGCTCGAGGTCTTTTATTTTTCTCATTTTCCCTACGCCTCCGCTCGTAAACTGGGGAGGAATGACGTGTTATCGCTAGCGCTTTGTCGAAAGCAAAGACGATCACCGCGTTTTCCTCCTTCCGTCTGCCGCTATCTTAAGTTGACATTATTGCGACGACTTGGCTCGCTTTGGCGGTTCATTATCGCCGGATCTGCTGGTCATGCATTGCTCTCATCTCCGCATGGGCAGCCCATTTCGCTTAAAGTTATCCTTTGCTTGTTAGGGCCTTTCAAGCATCCGGGACACTTGATCCGCGATCATGAACGCCGCAAGGTTGTCCTATGTCGGAATTGTATTATCGAAGCCATTAGGAGCCGCATCCGACACTTCATCATCTCGAGGGTAATCCTTCTCGATCTTGCGATAATTGTCGTTTAACAATTCCTGACCGCAATCGAAATTCGCTAGCGATGCCCCGAACGCACGTGACGACGCCCTCTCGCCGGTCATATTGATGGTAACACTCGCATTCATCACCCGAGGTGTCCACCTTTTCTACGGAATCGCCTTGACTTGTCCGCATTCTCGCCGAAGCCTATCAAAGACCGACTTTTCCGAGTCGTGGCGTTGCACCGATAACACCGCTTTGATCGGGCTGGAGCACAAGCAAGGCATGTTTGATTCTCATGCTCTTCGATTTACTTGTACCCCCAAAGACGATAGTACAACTCGCCTAAGATGAATACCGAGCAACCTATCGCTTGGCACAACTTCTCGCATAACGCTGTCATCGCCGATGAGAGCCGCCTCCTTCGAGAACAAATAGGCTTTCATAAGTCACTCCGCATAATAACGCCAAAGTGTGAATTCGACGCTCTGACTTGATTTGAAGCCCGCAGCAAAATGTGTTTCTTTTTCTTATCTTTGTGGTACGACTGTGATCGAGTGACCCGATTCCTTTAGCGACCTAGGCTTATCCTTGACGGAAGCCCGCCGGTCGTATGCAGAGTTAGCTTCACGAAAGTTCGGGTACGACGCCGAGGTGACTTCGTGTCAACGCCACTTTGCCAGGTGCTCACAATTCTCGATTTGAGCACGGAGCGTGAGTTGGCCCGCCGCGCAGCTAGGCTTGATGTCGGTTCGCCGGGTTGAAGCCTCGACGGACTTGGGCTTCCAAGCTAGCCGATTTGTCGACGACTTCTGGCCGCCTCTCAACTCGCCGCTTGTTGCACCAAAGCTCGCGGCTTGCGCCGAGCGCTACGCTGGCGCCTCGACACGCTCCTCGCTGCGGAACGATTCCGCTTGACTCGACTCCATTCATTCGCCACCAGAGGAATCGGCCACGCATCTCGACTTCAACCTCGATAACTTGATCTTAGATCCGCCCCATAGCGACCCCATCCATTGATTCTTTTGCCTGGCTAATTGTTTCGCCAGCCGACGCCGCCTGACGGGCCTCTCTTGAGAGAGTCACGACGCTATTCGAATCCACCCCGAAGACAGTGGGTTCTCAAGGTTTGGCCGCTGTTAGCCGGGAACCACCGCATTCCAGCCTTGACACGTGGTGGGTGGATTTTCTTGCCTCCCAGATTCGAGCCGATCGGGTCTTCCTTGCAGCAGACCATCTTGGACTTGCGGGGAACCGATCTCGACGAGGAGGAGAGGTATTCTTCATACTTCTCTCGGTCGAACTCAACTCGACTCCTCCAATGACCGGATCGGATCCGCGGTTACACACGCTCTTGTTGGCCGCCTGGCTCCCACCCGGTCGCCACCATTTGTTCGGGGAAAGTTGGTTTGTTATTCATTGCTCGCTTGAACTTGCTTACGCCTTCGCTGGCCTACAACAAAATTTCAAACAAAAGAAAATGCCTTTATTTCAAAGCGCATAATGAAAACTAAAATTACAACTTTCTTCCTTTTATGAACAAACACGGGATCTCTATTTTCCCGATCCTCGCTATGGGTTCTTTGCCTCGTCGGGACTTTTGTTCGTCCGCTGACCACCGCCATTCGGATCTCCGTAAAACCCGGTTCTCGAACTACAGACGAGGCTCAAGCCAAGGAAACGGCTACCGAGGGGATCACACTCACGGCGAGAGGATCGCCAGGGGATCACACTCACGCGAGAGGATCGCCGAGCGGGTGAGATCTACAAGGAGAAATCACGCTATCCCCCCAGATTAAGACGAAGCTTAACCTAGAGGGTATCTCAGAAGTTCGACCCGAAGTTTTCTTACCCCGCTGATAGATCCGACGCCGATCGGACTTGTACTCACGCCGAACGGCTACTGACGCTCCGGATCTCGCGGAGAATTCTTCGAAACTCCTCAAAATCCCCAAGCCAAAGCCAAATCCTCAACTCCAAAAATCCCCATCCGACAGAAGACCCCCATTTATACAAAACAAAGGGTATACAAGTCGGTTTGCGGCTCTACCACTTGGTCGAGCCAATTAAGTCAAGCGAGGTGGTTCGCCATGGTCGAGGCACCGCCAGTCGAGGCACTTACCAAGCTGGGTCGAGGTGGCTCTACCAAAGTGGCCGAGCCACCCTGGCCACTTGTCGAGGTGCTCGCTGCCGCTGGGCGCCGCCGCCGCCTCGCCGCTTTCTCCGGCCGCATTCTTCGCCGCATTCTTCGGTCTTCCCGCTTAGTTTTGCTCGTGATGTCGCCATTGTGTTCGAGTCCGTCCGACAACCTCGGAGCTCAAACGGTTCGCTTGCATCGACCTGACTAAGCACGGTTGATCTGCCTTCGCCAACGCTTGAATTTAGCCAACTCGCCTCGCTGAGCTTCGCCGTTTGCTTTCCACGACGCGTTGCCATTGCTCAGACTTCACCGCACTCACTTCATGGGTTCGCCGACCGCTTTACTGCTTTGCGGCGAATCACATCGACGGCTGCTCGGTCGCGCCAGTTTGATCGCCGGTTATCAACCCACCGCTTACAGTCTGCATCGATAAGCAATTTTAACGCCACATAAAGGTCTCTCTCGTATTTGTTGGCGACACCGCATATTTTCAGATCACGTCGATACTCTTCGAGCCTCTTCTTGAGATCTTCAAGATTCTCCGTCAGATAGACTGCGACTCACATGCTCCACTTAAAGAACTAGAAGATTGGGAATCAGAATGGCCGAAAGTGCTCATCGCCGTCTTATCCCTTTAGCTAGCTCGATAATCCACAGAGGTATAACTCCCTTCGTGGTTCTGGATGTGTTGGTAAATTCCTTCAAATTTATCCGAGATTTCAACATTTGAGAACGATTGTACCCTCATTCATCCGAATCGAGGTCGATGACTTTCCCTCGCTAACCATATTGACTGAACTCTAGGGTATTCATCCTCCAAGCTTAATGCTCATTAGTGGGTTGAATATCGATGAAATGGTCGGCATGAGCAAAGATTGGCACCTCGAGGGGATCAGAGAAATCAATCGCTCGATTGGCATGAATGAACGATTTGTTGTATTTTTCTTCGATAGGAACTCTCTCAAATCCTGCAGACTGAGAAGAGTTACTCACTACCGTGAGGTTTGGCTGGAACCCGGTCTATGATTAAAGCGGGACTAGCTCTTGTTGAATTTGGATCTTGTTGAGAACTTTTTAATCTAGTCAGCGAAGTATTCATCGGTTACGTATTGGGTCTCCTTGCTTGACCCAATATTGCGTTTAAGCTCATGTCGGTTGCCACGAACTTCGACTTGACACATCAGCCAAAAGCGGGAGGGTGCGTGTTTGAAGTGGGAAGCCGGACTTGAGGTGCATTTTGGTTGAAGCAGCGGGTCTTAGATCTGCGTTTGGATTACAAGCGTACTCACGAGTTGCGTTTTGTTTGAAGCGCACCTCACAGTCTGCGTTTGGATTACGAAAGCGCCTCACGAGGCTGCGTTTTGTTTAACGCACCTCGAGGTCTGCGTTTTGTTTGGGAAGCACCTCACGAGGTCGAGTTTGGATTCTAAAAGCACTCACGAGAGCTGGCGTTTTGTTTGAAAGCGTCTCACGAGCTCTGCGTTTTGTTTAAAACACACTCTTGAGAGCTACATTTGGTTTGGCGGCCTACGCAGTCTGCGTTTTGCTTGGCTTCTGAGGCTCATGTTTGGGCATATAACCGAGGGTTGCGTTCTAAAATAGAAGCGAGTTCATGTTGAGGCTCACAAACCTGAGCTCATATTGATTGGAGGATTGGCTCTCGGAGTTGTGCTTTCGTCGTTGGGATCTTCTCCTTCGTCGGCGACATTTTCTTAGCTTGTTTAAAGGCTTTATAGCGATGTCACCATCTGTACTAATCGGAGTTAATGTGATGATAGGCCTCTTATGACGTTGCCTTAGGTTTGGAGCGCGGGTCGGGGCTTCTAACTTCGATTGGCGAGTTCGATTGAAGCGAGGCCTTCTCCTTGAGAGGGGCGTATGAGCAGTTCAACCTCGAGGAGACACTCCTTTGGCGGAGCCATGGATGGGCTTTAGTCTTTTGAGACTTTGCGGATCTTAGCATAGCCTTGTGCTAATGGATCGAAGGAGAGTGTGATGAGGACATCTCGGCGCGTTCCGCGAGATTTCGCCAGAGTTTATCGGTGCGGGGGCGTCGTTTCGAGTTCTATGGGTCCCGTGATTTAGTTTTGATTTTTCGTGTTTTTTAGATTTGGTAGATTATATTTGACTTTTAAATTCTATTTTTATTTGGTAATTATTTATTTGGTAGATTTGTGAGAGATTTGATTTTTGTAATCCTATATAAACCCTATCAGAATCGTAATCAAGGAATGGAATTAAAGTAAAGAAAATCGTTAACTCGATTCGTGTGAAACCTTATTTTTTCGTGAAACCCTAGCCGCGCCCCATCTCCTCCCCGACCGCAACCGCCTCGACCCCAGCCCACAAAATCCCCAGCCTAAGCCCCCGTCCGTGACTTCCGCCGCCATCATCGCCGGTTGCCGCCCAAGCCCTTGTCCGATCCGCCGCTCGGCCGATCCCAGCTCCGTCCGACTTTGTCGCCCCGAGCCCTCGTTGCCACCCGCGTTGCCGCCTTGCCTCCCCCGCCGCCTGCCGCCGCCGCCTCCCCGCCTACAAGACCCCTTATCGCCGGTTTAAAGAAGTGAACGAGTTGATCGCTTCCGAAGAGTTATTAGAGCTTGGTTCAATTGAATGGGTTTGGTTTATTTGAGCCGGTTCACTTGGTTTGGTTCCGTTGGTTCACTTGCATCCGATTTATCGAGTCGCCGCGACCGCTTCGGCTCCTTATCGAGCCGTTCAACTCGACGAAGGTTTAACTTTCTTTCGCCTAATATTTTCAAACTATTAAGGTATATTATTATCAATTTTATTATCGCTATGACAGGTCAGATTCTCGCTTGATTAGTGAGTGAGTGATTCTCGTTGATCACAGACAATTTAATCTAAATATTACAAGTCGAACTTTATTACAAGAATAAATTATTACAATTATTTTCTCAATAATTTACAAGGTCATAAACCGAAAGTACATTGTAATTTTTGTTTAAAACCATCATCCGCCGCTTTATTTTTGAGCTCCTCGCCTAGATCGATCGTCGATTTGGTGAAGCATTGTCATTGTCGATATCATACCGCACACACATGTTTTTCACATCATTTTTGGTATCAGAGCGTGGTCTAGGTTAGGAAAATTTAGACTAGTTTAATTGAGTCTTATTTATAAAAAAAAAAATTAGTTACCATTCAGTTCATTTAGTTGTTAGCGCATACCATTCACCTCATTTAGTTGTTAGCGCATGCCCACTCACGACGCCTACCATATCGAGTAAGAGAGTCAAGTGAATCATCTGGTGAGTCCAGCATGTCAGGCAGTGTAGATTCCGAAATCCTTAAGAAAATCGATTAGCTAGCAGGACAATTAGGTGTCATAGCTCAGAATGTAGAACTACCCGTGAGACCCTGACCGATTTTCAAAACGTAACCAACGAGCGGTTCGCTAGGCTTGAAGAAGTGCGTGTTGCAACTCCGCCACCGCAAGATCAAGGACATGGTCATATCATTCATCGCCCTCTCCATCACCCCGTGCCTGATCCCGATGCGCAATACCTGAGGAGTATTAAAGTCGGAGCACCAACCTTCGATGGCAAGCTCGACCCGCAAGCTTTCTTGGATTGGCTGAAAAACATGGATCGCTATTTCGACTGGTACGCACTGACGGAGCCTCGAAAAGTCAAGTTTGCCGCAATGAAGCTTACCGGACCAGCCTGCCAATATTGGTCCAACCTCGAGATGCTAAGGCATATTAGAGGCGAGTTACCAATTCTAACGTGGCGAGAGATGGCCGATGAACTGAAACGAAAATACCTCCCGCCATCGTTCTATCAGAGATTACTTGACAAGTGGCATCGCCTCACTCAAGGAACCAAATCTGCAAAGGAGTACATTGCTCAATTTGACGAACTGTTTACCCGATGCAGCACCATCGAACAAGAGGCACCAATGAAGGTCTTATCAAAGTTTCGAACTGGATTGAGAAGCGACCTCCAAACCAACTCTTTGTCGAGTAGATACCCTTGAAAAAGCCTACGCTTTAGTTCAAGATTTAGATGAAGCTAAATCTCACCAACCTCATAGGAATCAAGATTTTCGATCCTATTCCTCCCAGACTTCCCGTGCCATTACCTCTAGTCAAACCCAGAATCGATCTAACCCTAATTCTTCCCAGCCTAAAGTCAACCCCAAGGGCAAGGATCCCGAGAAAGATTTCTCCAAGATTGGCCCTCACATCAAATGCTACAAGTGTCAAGGGTATGGACATGTTTATTGGTGCGGAGCCGTCACAAGATCTCTATCATCGATGGCCATATATGAACTGAGCTTAACGACGATGAATTTGTCCATCAAGTTGATGATGATACTGATGATTTTGAGGAGGACATAGATGATCACATTCTAAGTTGTCTTAGGCAAATTAGATCCCCCACCATATCTGTTGTTAGATCGTCTCGACCGGCTTTGATGATTGGAGGCGTACTTTTATTTTCCCCGTTCACCAAGATGGCGATAAAATTGCAAAGTGATGAGTGGATAGTGAAAGCTGCATTAATGCGGTCTCCTCGAGTTGTGATAGCCAAGATTGGTCTTAAGGCGTACCCACCTAATCCATACAATGTATCATGGATCAATGATACGCACTTCATGTCCAAGAAAGGTGTTTAGTCCCTCTTCAATTAGCCATTTACAAGGACCAAGTTTGGTGCGATGTTAGAAGATGGATGTGGGTCATTCTTGGAAGACCACTGTTGTTTGATAGCGATGTTCATATCTTGGACGGTCAAACATCTTTGTTGTTCGACACGATGGGAAGAAGGTCAAAATCCTTCAGTTCAGCCGAAAGTTAGTGATAAGCATCCCACTCAACCAAATCTTCCAAAGCGTCAACTTTGATTGGAGCCAAAAGATCGGCAGAGAGTTAGCAAATGGAACCCCATTTTTTTCATCCTGTTGCTAGAAACTCCTAAGAATAGCCCGATATGATCCCTCTAGAAGTGGCTCCTTTGTTGGAAGAATTGGCGTTTTCCACGAGGATGTAGGCGGTCAAAAATCCTCTGGGGAGGTCACGAGCACCCTAGTTATTAAAGCTTCAAAGCGAGGCTGTTGGTAGAGGCGAGAGCTAGACCATACAAACTTCAAGCGAGACTTCGTCAAAGGCCCGGTCGACCTCTTCTGAGGTTACATACGAGGGGCGAGTTCAATCATAACACGAGGCTCGCCGCAGCGAAGCTCAGGTCATATGATGAGATTAAGCCCCAACACAAGTTTGGCGAGGCTGCGCCTGATATCAAAGTTTGGCGGGGCTGGCCCACAACTTCAAGTTTGTAAGTTCTCCATTGACGAGGTTAGCCAGCGGCGAGCCCTCTTGTCGGGCGAGGTGGCCCAGTAGCGAAGCTCTCCCTTGGGGCGAGTTGCCCTGACCTGATGAACCTGCCATTCAACAGAGTTAGCTTCACGGCCGATGAACCTCGACATTTATCTGAGGTTACCTCTGGCGGTGAACCTCGACATTTATCTGAGGTTGGCTGCAGCGGTGAACCTGCGCCATTCAAACAAGGTTAAGCCTCTGATAGTGAACCCGCCACTCCACCGAGGTTAGCCTACGGCGGTGAACCGACGATTTCTGAGATTAAACTACGGTGGAACCTCGACATTCAGCGAAGTTAAGCCCGCGCTGTGGCTTCGCCATCCAACCATTTCATATAAGGTTGCTTCTCGGTGGCTTCGCCATCCAACCATTTCATCAGAGTTGGTCTCTGGCCGTGGCTGGCTATCAACAAAATGCATAAATGCATCAGTAGAGGTTAGCCAAACAGCGAAGCTCGTTAGCAAACCGAGTTCACCCAAGTAGCGAACCTCGTCATTCAATCAAGGTTGGCGCCGGTCAATGAAGAAGCGGCTTCGTCACCTAAGCTTCATGACTTCATGGCAAAACCAGCGGCCCACGAAGGCCACGAGAGCCCACGATAAACCGTGGGTTAAATGGTGGGCATCAATTATGCCCACTAACCCGCTTCCACAATTTTATGATGGTTACATGCTTAGAGCCCAATAAATGGCGGTGAGCGCTATTAGGAAGGGACTTTGGAACTTTTGAAAAACCCGGCACTTGGCGCAAGAGAGATTGAGTTCTTCATCAATCATCAACAACTTTGTCTTGTCGAGTCGGAAGCGGATCTCTACGTGAGCATTGAGTGAAGCCTTCTTTCGCCACCAGAACCCATACAAAGAAGTCAAATCAATCTTCTCTTCCTCATGTCGAGAGAGTGTGATTGTAATCTTTTCTCAAAGTCAATCAAACAAAACTTTTCGACTCTGAGAAGATGGCGACCAGTAGAACAACCGTTCATTAAACCGGCTGGTGGTGGCATGTCCAGACAAAGGTTGCGGTTGGAACGAGGTTCAAACCTTGGTCATCGAATTTGATCAAAGTAAGTCTGAGAATTTCTTTCCTCTGGGGCATCTAGCCGGTGAAGACACTTAAGTGTCGCCCGGAGTCTCGTATGAGACCCTTGATAACCTGGCGAGAATCCTCTCGAGTGAACCTCGACAATCGACCTCTGTCTCTCAAAGACAAGGCTTCAAAAGTCAACCCGGCCGGGCTAAGAAATGGGTTGTTAAGCAGCCCAAGTCCACTTCGGATGATGTTAGCCAAGTTTTGGCTTGAGCCTGCATGCACGTGAGAACCGGACCTTCTAATGGTCCACTCTCGAGGCGATGCCGGACAACGTCGGCCGAGAACCAAGCTTCGCCCGGCGTGCTCGAGCTTTGGTCTCGTTGGATGATCCACTATCGTCAGAAGAAAATAAGCGAACCTCGTCATCATCGGGGTTCATTCAAAACAAGGCGAAGGTTAAGCCCCAGCTGCGAACCTCGTCTACAGGCCGAGCGATGCGCTCTGCTGCCGAGAGCCAGTCCAAGTGGCGAACCTGCGTGCCCTGGTCAGAAGTGGGCGTGCCCCTGGTCAAGTGGCGAACCTCGTGCGCGCAAGCCCAGTGGCGAACCTGCCTGCTGGCGAGGTCCCCTCAAAAGGAGCGAGCCTGCGTCCAAGCGAACCTGGCCTACATCGTGGGAGTCCCTTGAAGGGCGAACCTCGTTTGAATGGAACCTGCGCCCGACAACATGAGTCCCCTTTAAAGGGATGAACCTCGTCCAAACAATGAACCGCCAACATGGAGTCTCTCTAGGCAGAACCTCGTGAGACAGCGAACCTCGCCGTCAAAATCAAAGGAAATGGCAACCTCGCGGGTTAAGCCAAACTCGATCGAAGCCTCTCTCATATGAGGCTGCGTCTTTCGAGAATCAATGGGGGTACACCCACTATTGATCTCGTGATTACCTCACTGCATAAGCGTGATGCTAGTCATATGCAATCTCATTGTTCTTTGTGAAGCTTATTTGATCTGGCGCCCAATGTTCATCGGCGCGTCGACTTCGGTTTTGGCGGTTGTCGACCCGTCCAACCCGGGCAGCGATTCCACCATAAAAGCGGGCAACCCGCGATGGTCATGGAGTGACTATCAACATGGTTGGGAGGCGAGCAAGACCCCAACGAAGTCGAGTCGTCGGACCCGAATATTCCCGAGTTCGAGTGCGTTAATCAATAGCCAAGCCCTATCGAGGCACCGTCTTAGCCCGATGCCGGCGTCAATCCGTTTGACTATAGCCTATTGGTAGGGGTACTTCGAAGAACATGAGAACTTCGGCATTGCTCGTCTCAACCGAACGATTTGGTGGCCGAGCCGATGTCCTCATGGCGAGCGAGAGGAAGAGATGACACGAAGAATAGAAGAGCAACAAGCTACTATTCTTGCACAACAAGAATCTATCGGTTTAGAGATGATGATGGAGAAACTTGTGGGCAAGAAAAAGATGGGCGAAGGAGGATCCAAATCGAAGCAAGAAGACTACGAGAGGAATCAAGATGTCCATTCGATGTCATCTGGCGGAATCGAACCAGCGTACAAAGAGCAAGATCATGTGTTGGGGATTTCCAAAAGCGGTGGATGCTCTGAAACTCAAGGACAATCTAAGAATTTGGGGTGGCGAGGCCATATCTATAAATGGGGCGATGTCCCATATCCTCGAAATTCAGCAATGCAGTGCGGTTCGGCGGAAAAAGTTCTCGGTCACAACACATCTACTTCCAAAGCATAGGGCATATAGCGGTAATGATCCTATTATGACCCGATTATTCATTAGCACTCTTAAGGGAATTAGCAGCCGAGTGGTTAGAAGGTTAGAGCACAGTTCTATCAACTCTTGGAAAGATCAAAGGCTCTTTATGGCCGATTTTTCGATGATGACGAGGTGTCTATGGCCACTTGTTGGCGAAAAGCAAAGAAGGCGAGTCTGTCGGCACTTTGTCAAGAGATTCGAAACCAATCTTTACACTCGGGACCAAGTCCGGAAGGGCGTTCATCGCGATGTCGCGGAGCCGACCTCTCGATCAACATACTTTCTAAGATGGACGATTGAGCATACTCTTGGAAAGAATTGGTGAGGCAAAGCGAACAAGTTGAAAATATGATTAAGAGGATCGAGGAAACCTCGGGACTCGTCCTAAAAAGGGGTAACGAGAATAATTTTACTCCTCAAAAGCAATGAAGGGAAGGAGACTCTGTGTGGAAGCCCAACCTACCGAGATCCTTCAAGCGAAATCAGCGTTCCCGGTAGTCTTGGAAGAAGTATGATTTTAAGGATGACGAGTTATCCCAATCCTCAAAACTTTACTTAAAATGAACAAGATCGCAGCAGAATAAAAGCTGGGAGGAAGCTTCAGGGCGGATGATCCAAAATCTGCATGTACCATCGAATGGTACACCATCCAGCAAGTCATGTTACATATTGAAGGACAAGATCCGGTCTTGCTAGAAGCGGTGTTATGACTCTGGGGAGGATCAAAGAAGGTGTGCGCAAACATGGTAGCCCTCAATTTGGCGATTTTCGGAATTCAAGTATAGGGCGGTGTAAAACCGATCCATCAGCGAAGCCAAAGTTGTGAACTTTGATCTCCGCGGAAAGCACAATGTATGGTCATTACACTCGCCCGAAGGCGAAATTATGTGAGTTCATCGACTTGTTATCGGATGAACAATGAACTTTTCAAAGTCGAAAGGAAGTCTTATGCGCCACCTCTGGCTGCGCGGAAAAGGGCGAGTCAATGACTCTACCGAGCAACAAACCTTGGTCGCGCATCACATACCGCGTTAGCCAGTGAGAAAAAGTTCTAAAAGTACCCGAGTAGCGCGATGTAGCGACAAAGGCGGTTGGTGGGTCCAAGACAAGGAGATCGCTACAACAAAGCACTTTCGGGACATGGAAGCGAAAGAGAAGCTCCTTTCGGTTCGGCGTGTTAGCCCAACTCTCAACATCGGCGAAATTACTTTATTTGAGCTCTTGCGTCTCTCTCAATCTACCGGAGCTCTGCGGCCCGGATAATAGGCGTTCCTCGCTCATTTCGGAAAATGGTTTGTGCCCAATGTCATCAGTCTTCAAGGGCCAATACCTTGCATTACTTTTCATCGGAGGACATGCAAGTAGAAGAACCCAAAACGATGGCGTTGTACTTCCGGCTATACCGGATGCTCAAACCCAAGGACAATCTAAGGAGTCGGGGTGGCGAGGCCATATCCTATAGAATGGGACGATGTCCCATATCCTCCGAAATTCAAGCCGCTTAATCGGGTGCGCCGACGGAAAAGTTCTCCGTCACAACACATCTACTACTTCCAAGCTAAAACCGGCATATAACGGTAATGATCCTATTATGACCCGATTATTCATTAGCACTCTTAAGGGAGTCGCCTTCGAGGTTCAAGGTTAGAGCCTCGGTTCTATCAACTCTGGAAAGATCTCGCAGCGCTCTATGGCCCGATTCGATGATGACACCGAGGTGTCTATGGCCACTTTGTTGGTCGAAAAGCAAAGAAGACGAGTCCGGCAACACTTTTGTCAAGAGATTCAAACCAATCTTTACACTCGACCAAGTCTCTGAAGGACGCTCATCGCATGTGCAGAGCCAACCTCTCGATCAACATACTTTCTAAGATGGGTGCGTTGAGGCATACTCTTGGAAAGAATTGGTGAGGCAAGGCTAACAAGTTGAAAATATGATTAAGAGGATCGAGGAACCTCAGACTCTCGGCCCCAAAAAGGGGTAACCGTAATAATTTTTACCCTCAAAAGCAATCAAGGGGAAGGAGACTCTAGTCATGGAAGCCCAACCTACTTCGAGATCCTTCAAGCGAAATCAAACGCTTCGACACAAATTCGCTCGAAGAAGTATGATTTTAAGGATGACCAGTTATCCCAATCCTCAAAACTTTACTTAAAATGAACAAGATCACGCCCGAAATAAAGAAGCCTGAGGAAGCTTCAAGGACGGATGATCCAAAATATCGATGTACCATCGAATGGTACACCATCCGACGGGTCATGTTACATATTGAAGGACAAGATCCGTGTCTTGCTAGAAGGTGTGTTATGACTCATGGAGGATCAAAGAAGGTGTCTCCAAACATGGTCGCCTCCAATTTGGCGATTTTGCGGAATTCCAAGTATGGACGTAAAACCGATCCATCAAGCGTAGCCAAAGTTGTGAACTTTGATCTCCGCCAGGGAAGCACAAGGTATGGTCCCTACACTACCGAAGGCGAATTATGTGGGTTCATCCCGACTTGTTATCGATGAACAATGGACTTTTCAAAGTCGAAGGGAAGTCTTGTAACGCCACCTCTCGCCAGCGGAAAAGGAGCGAAGTCAATGACTCTACCGAGCAACAAACCGCCCTGGTCGCATCCCGCATCACAGCTGCCACCCGAGGCGAAAAGAGTTCCTAAGGGAGTACCCCGAGGTAACGCCCGATGTAGCAGCAAAGGAGCCAGCTGGTGGGTCCAAGACAAGGGAGATCCGCTACAACAAAGCACTCAGGAAGGACATGCCCGAAACTTCGAAGGCTCCTTTCCAGTTCGACGTGTTAGCCCAACTCTCCAACATCCCGGCGAGAATTACTTTATTTGAGCTCTTATGCTCTCAATCTACCGTAGAAGCTCGCTGAAGCGCCGGGCGGATAAAAGCTGCTCGCCATTTCCTGAAGGAATGTAGTTTGTGCCCAATGTCATCAGTCTTCAAAGGGCCAATACCTTGCATTACTTTTCATCGAGGACATGCAAGTGAAGAACCCAGCACGATAGGCCGTTGTACTTCATCCGGTATATGGATCTGTCCAAATCAACCGAGCTCAAGTTGACCCGATCTCGCATTGAGTATCATCCCATTGAGAATTATACAACATCTTGGGATACCACAGACCGTTAGCAACAACCGGACTACCATCTACGGCTTCAATGCTACAAATTTCGCCCCTTGGGCAAGATCAAACTCAAATGCCAAATAGGAGACTTGAAAACGATGTTACCCGCTATGTCATCGACGCGATACATCTTACAATTTGCTCTTGGGTCGACCTCGATCCATGAAAATTTGATCGCCCCATCTACGCTGCATCAATGCATGAAGTATGTAGATGAAGAAGGGATGGTTAAAACATTGGTCGCGAAGGCAACCATTCAAAGGTGTGGAGAATTATTTTACTGATTCTCGCCCACTACCTTGAGGAAGGCCAACCGATGAACCACGATCGAGGACTATGACAATGAAATGAAGTCGACATAGAGTCCAAACAAGGAGTTGTTTTCAATGATGTAAAACCCTTTGTAATCGATCTGAATGATCCTGATGACGACATAGTCGATTTTAATGAAAATTATGATTTAGCTTACGCACCGGGTGTTAAAAGTCATACTGACTTGATGTCAGAAATTCTTCCACGGTTGTATGTCGAACTCAGATTGCACATGCCCATTCAGCCATTTATGACAACTCAAAGGCACTTTAATTCTTCACAAGCGGTTTTGTGATACCGCCCAGAATAATGGTCGAAGACATTATCTTTGGGCAGTCAACAAACCATTGCAAGCCGAGGTGGAACAACCCCAAGCAAAAGAAAAAGAACCCCAATTTTCATATTTCTCGCCGACGACGCAACATCTGATGAAGAAAATGGGATATGACTTCCTTCACAAAGAAGGGCTAAACTACGGAAAAGGTATCAAAACGCCGATCCGATCTTATATCCCTAAGGCCACCGATGATTACTATCATAAAACTCAGAAGGGTGGGATATGAGTCACCGCATCATGGCATGTTATGACCGAGGGTGAGTCGATCACTCATCTTCAAGCAACTTCCCCGATTCGACGCCGCGATAGGACATGAATTTAAGTCCTTGATGGCCAATATGACCTCACCATCCAATAGAGATCCAAGAAGATGATCTTTACCGCTATTGGAGGATCCAATGAGTCAACCGGGAATGCAATGGGAACATCGTTTTGAACAACGGAACCACCCACTTGATGATAAAATAATCCAAATAAATATGGGGGGAATCTAATCAAAACCATATTCATAGCGATAGTTGTGGTGAGAAGAAAGAGAGCCTTATCGGCTTTGAATGCGAGAATATATCGATGTCTTAGCATGGAGTTATGAAGATATCTGCAGGGTTTAGACCCTCAGTGGCCATGCATCGCCTTAACATTAAGCCGGAGCTAAACTGTTAAACAACAACAACGGCGATTTTCCCCTCGGTCATGAAAGCCATCGAGAAATCGAGAGGTGATCAAAGCGAGGTTCATCCAGGAAGTCGGACATATCCGTGCTAAATATAGTACGTGGTAAAAGCGGACGAGATCCGGCCGTCGTTGATTCACCAAGGCGTAAATCACGGCATGTCCAGAAAGACAATTTCCCTCTACCAATTCGGACATTATCGCCGACAACACATGTGGATTGAGAGGATGTCTTTTATGGATGGCTTCTCGGGGTACAATCGGATCAAAATGCATCGATGGCGAAAAGCACAGCTTTAGAACACCAAATAGAATATCTTGTTATCTGATTATGCCTTTCGGCTTGAAAAGCAGCGGGCTACATACCAGCGATGCCGTGACCACTATTTTCGAAACATTTCACGGAAAAGCGTGGAATGCTACGTAGGCGATTTAGTAGTTAAGAGTAGTCACAAAGGTGATCACTTGCATGACTTGAAGACAACATTTGAGATAATCTGCGGGCACATCGGTTGAAGATGAACCCAACAAGTCTTTTACAGGGGATGTCAAGTGGTAAATTCTTAGGGTTGAGTAGTCCTGTGAGATGGTATCGTCGGCCAGGACAAGATCAAAGCTATCCGAACTTCCACCTCCAAGAAGCCTTAGGGAGCTTACGTGGTCTCCAAAGGCGTTTGCAAACATTAGTTCATTTCAATTTATGAGGGAAATGTCAACCATTCTCGAAGCTCATGAAGAAAGGTGTATCGTTAGTTTGGGATGAAGATTAGGGAAGGCATTAAGATCAAAACATCTTTCTAATCCCCATGTTAGTTTACTTAAATCGAGGAAGCCCTTCCGATTTACATCGGCTGAGTATCGTTGCGAGTCTTTAGCACGGAGCGATGACAATGGCCCGCGAGCAGTGATCTATTACCTCGGTGGGGCGGCCGAGGGCGAATATCGATATCCTCCCATTGGAAGGAATGTTTGGCTTTGGTCTTAGCCATCAAAGATGCGGCACTATCTCGTGGGACGGACTATACATGTCATATCCAAAATTAACCTATCACGGGTATTCTTACCCGACTGGCGTTGAATGGTCGAATGGCTAGATGGGCATTGTTATTATCTCGATCACGACATTCACTTCAAACCTCGGAAGCGATGAAGGGTCAAGGCGTGTGCGATCTTATGGCTAACCACCCATTGAAAGGGAAAGTCGAATTATATCAAGACATGCATGAACCTTATGAAGCTAATCGGTCTCTAGGAGCGATTATGGCGATTGTTCTTTAGCCAGAGATGAGCGACCCATAGCGGCCGTTGTAGCGGGTGGGGGTAGTGCCGATATCTCCCAAAACCACGTGATACCATGGTATGCATTCTCAACCATATACCAATAGCGTGCGGATACAATGCGTTATTGATTGGTCTCGACATAGCCAAACATATAGGTGTGAAACATCTTGAAGCATTTGGGGATTCCGCGACTAATCGTTAAACAACTAAGAGAGTATGAAGTCGGGCACGAGGACCTTATCCCTCATCATGCATTTTACCATAGCTTTAGTGACTCCTTTGAAAGCTTTTACATTGATCATGTACCCGTTTGCAAAATACTTATGCGAGATCTTGTTGGCGTCTCTTGCGGCTCGCTAGCCATGAGAATGCTACTCGGCGAGGTTAGTGTGTCCTGATGCGGCAACTATTTCGGCTAGAAATATGCATTCTGAATCAAGCGATCGAAGCGAACCTAAGCTTCATGAAACGAGGTAGCGGTTCCGATCATCGATTATGTCTTGCATGGGATATTACGAAGACATAAAAGAAGAGAATCAATTAGTCGGCGAGCATCAAGATTTTATGATTCCCAATTCTGGACTTTGTATAGAAGGTCATATGATGGGTTCTGCCCGATGTCATCAACTAAGGAAGCGAGCAAGTCTTGAAAGAAATGGCGGTGTTTGCAGACACACCGGCGGACCTAAGTTATGGGACGGTGCGTGGGCTTCGGTTATTATTGGCCGACAATGGTAAGGAGGATCTTGGTAACTTCGCTAAATGATGCCATGCATGCCAAATACATGCTAATTACCTTCACCAACAGCGGAACACTTGCATCCCACCGCGTCACGGCCATGAAGCGTGGGGAATGGATATTGTTGGTCCCATTTCTCCACCTTCTTCAAAGGACGTCGCTTCATATTGGCGATAGCGATTATTTCTCAAAGTGGGCGGAAGATTCAGTTGAGATTGGTCAAGAC
This sequence comes from Asparagus setaceus, assembly GCA_012295165.1. Classification (NCBI taxonomy): domain Eukaryota; kingdom Viridiplantae; phylum Streptophyta; class Magnoliopsida; order Asparagales; family Asparagaceae; genus Asparagus; species Asparagus setaceus. The sequence goes on from CM022710.1 coordinate 17,651,984, forward strand.
AAGTGATGTGATCAAATTTGTCAAACATCATGTCATATACCGATCTGATTGTCTTGAGGCGGTGTCCACGATAATGGTCCATGAATTTGTCGAGTCATGCCTTCCGCGATTAGCGATAAATTTGAATCGAATCTAGCGTCCAGCGACTTACTACCGTGCGAATGGACAAGCTGAAGAAGCTTTTAATAAGGCGATCATCAAGATCCTTACTAAGATGGTCTCTTCAAATAAGAAGGATTGGAGCGACAAAGGCTGGGGCCAAAGCACGTGGGCTTACCGTTACAACGGTTAGCTGCCAACGAGTACCTCCCCATATTCTACGGTTTATGGTTGTGAGGCCATTTTGGATTAAATTCAAATCCCATCGCTTGAATGGCTATCCACCGGAATGACAACGAGGAAAATCATCGTCGGCGCCGCAGAAGAACTTGAAATCTTTGGATGAAAAATGACTACAGGCTCAGGCATATCGAGTTGTACGGACAGTTCTAAAGCATTTGACAAGAAAGTCGGTGTACGTTATTACTCAGGAAAGGCGACCTCGTACTTCGTATCCGGCGCCAATGATTTTGAATTCAAAAGAAAGGAAATTGAACCAAAATGGGAAGGACCATTAAGTAGTGGAGTCGGTCTACTCGAATGGGCGTGCCGCCTAACCAATCAAGAGGCGACAAAATCATGATGCTTATCAGCGGTAAGTTTCGAAGAAATATTACCCTAGTCAATTATCTTATGGTTTCTAAGTATTGACTTACCAAGTCAATATTTTATCTTTCACGATATCCACTTTTGGCCTCTGAGTGATGTGATATTCTAATTCTCCGGCGTTTGTTATTCATACCAAATGATGTTCGTCATCCCTTATGGGCTTACTCAGCGATGAGCCAATGTTTCAATTCCGTGAACAATTTGTCACCTAATTTTGATTTATCGAATGATGTGTCTTCATGTTAATCCAATGGTCATACTTTCACACCGAACAATGTGATTGTTTTCGATCCGGTCGTTATACTTCTCGTCGAGCGACGATCATTTCCATATAGTCTCTTGTCGGTGACTTTATGTTAGATAGTGGTTAACCAAGTGATACACTATCAACTCCCTCACCGAATAGTGGCCTACTATGCGATGTGCTCCTATTCAATTATAGTCGTTATCTTTATGTCCTGAGCGACTCGGTTAACCAGTCATTTCCTTAAATGACTTTGTTCTGTCGAGTTGTTATACTTTCATGTCAGCGAACAACGGTGCTTTACGATCCGCGATCGTTATGCTTACGTGTCAGCGATTTGATCCCTCCTATCACGGTTTTATTCGATGGTAGCCTACCACGCGAGATGTGCTTTTATTTCAACCACGGTCGTTATACTTTTATGTCCTTCGAATGACTTAACTTCTCCCACAAGGTCATTCCTCTAAATGACTTTGTTCACAATCCACGGTTGTTATACTTTCATGTCACTGAATAACTTGATTCCTTTACGGTCACGATCATTGGCACTTTTATGTCGTTGAATGATTTGATCACTCCCACACTATTTTATTCCCGAGGTGGTTTACCGCATGAGTTGTCCTTATCTTTTAATCCAACGCCTTGAACGGGCTAAGGATAGAGGGGAAATTTTAACGTTGCCTAAAAGAACCTCCTCGAAAACTCATCATACCGAGGGGAAAAGTATGGCTAGTCGGGTTCAAACAAGCAACCCGGTAAAGACATACCAAGTCCGTTGATATTCGGGGTTTGCAAAATCTAAATTGCAGATATAAATGACAACAAGAAAACATTAAATGGACTCTAAAGTTAAATTTTATAACAAAATCAAGGGTACATGAGTTACAAGTTCCCAAGAGTTTGGCAGATCTTAAAAGTCATGTTTGTATGGAGATGCTCTAATGCCTTTTACCCGTGGAAAGCGGACGGCTGTGGAGCAGAGCCGAAGTCCCAATCCGCGGCTTTGCCAAGAGCGGTTTTAGCCATTGTTTCCCGAGCGTCAAGGAAGATTTCGGTGATCTAAATTTGTGGCTTGAGGAAGATGAGCAACATCAAACTTCAACAATTTGTCTATAGGGTCTCAAGAACCCAACCGGCTTCCGGGCCAGATACGCCTGCATCTCCACCAGATCATCGATGACCGGGACGAGATCCTGGGATGTGACAAGTCACTCAAAGGTCTAATCTCTAATTTGCCACGGATGCTTGGATTAAGAGAAAACGGAAACAAACGCCAGGGCTCTGAGTAATGGCGAGGTTCGTGGCCTTGCCCTCATATCTGAATTCTGGCGAGGTTGGAGTCTAAGTTCGCAATAGTCTAAGTAGAAAAATTCAAAGTATTCCGCACTTCACAACCCTCGATTCAAGTCCTAAAACTTTGAAGGGTCTTGTAGATAGCCAAAAAATCCTCTAGGCGAGGTCACGAGCACCCTAGTTGTTAAAGCTTCAAGGTGAGGCTCACGGGTGGCGAGGCTAGACCATACAAACTTCAAAAAGCGAGACTCGCCAAGACGAGGCTCACCTCAAACACAGGTTCGCACGGGCTGAGTTCAATCATAACACGGGCTCGACGAGAAACGGCTCAACAACATATGATGAGATTCGCCCCAACACTTAAGTTTGACGAGCTCTACAAGATTTGCGGCTACAGCCCACAACTTCAAAGTTTTGGGTTCTCCATTCGGGACGAGGTTCGCCAAGCAGCGGCCTCTTGTCGGACGAGGTTCGCCTAACGAAAAGCCTTTTCAGACGAGGTTGGCCTTTACGCTAGCGAACCTCGCCATTCAACCGGTTCGCTTATTGCCAGGTGAACCTCGACATTTATATGATGGTTCGCTTAGCCAGCAGCTCGAACTCCTCGATGAGGTTAGCTACCATAATGAACCGGCCATTCAACGGTTCGCCTACGCCAGCGAACCTTCGCGACTCAACCGAGCATGCCAGTGAACCTCGACATTTATACGAGATTTCGCTATAATACGGTAACCTCGACATTCAAGCAAGTTCGCCACGCAGCGAAGCTCGCCATCCAACCATTTCATATAAGGTCACGTACAGCCGTGGCTTCCATCCAACCATTTCATCCGAGGGTTCGCCAGCAGCCGTGGCTCGCTATCCAACCAAAATGCATAAATGCATCCAAGCGAGGTTCGCCAAGCAACGAAGTCGCGGCAAACCAGTTCACCCAAGTAGCAACCTTCGTCATTCAATCAAGGTTCGCCATGTGGTCGAAAAATGTTTATTTGATTGAATGAATGTTTTACAATCAAATTCTCTCGATACAGAGGAAGATGGCGATGGACTGCCGACCTTTATTTGTCATATATAGGGTCTCGAAGAACCCAGCCCGGCTGGCGAATATCGGCCCAGATCTCTCCGCGAGATCATCGATCACGAATCTGGGCGAAGAATCTGAGATGTGACAAGTCACTCGAAAAGGGTCTAATCCCTAATTTACCCGCGTGGATCGGGATTTAAAATGTCAGGCTTGAAGCGCCAAGGGTGGGTGAGTCACGAGGTTCGTGGCCTTGCCCTCATATCTGAATTCTGGCGAGGTTGGAGTCACGAAGTTAAGCCAATAGGCTGATAGAAAAATTCAAAGTATTCCAGACCCGCTGCTTGATTCAAGTCACGAAAACTTTGAAGGGGTCTTGTAGGCAGGTCAAAAATCCTCTGGCCGAGGTCACGAGCACCCTAGTTGTTAAAGCTTCAAGGTGAGGCTGTTGGTAGAGCGAGCTAGACCATACAAACTTCAAAGCGAGACTTCGTCAAGGCGAGGCTCGACCTCTTCACGATTGCATACGGTGAGGAGTTCAATCATAACGAGGCTGCTTCGGCGAAGCTCATTGATCATATGATGAGATTAGCCCCAACACTTAAGTTTGGCGAGGCTGGCCCTACGATATCAAAGTTTGGCGAGGCTCGCCCACAACTTCAAAGTTTGGCGAAGTTCTCCATTGAGGCCGAGTTGCCATGGCGAAGCCCTCTTGTCGAGCGAGGTTAGCCCAGTAGCAAGCTCTCCCTTGAGGCGAGTTAGGCCTACGGCGGTGAACCTAGCCATTCAACAGAGTTAGCCTACGGTGAACCTCGACATTTATCTGAGGTTAGGTAGCGGTGAACCTCGACATTTATCTGAGGTTAGCCTACGGCGGTGAACCTGCGCCATTCAAGCGAGTTAAGCCTACAGCGGTGAACCCGCCACTCAGCGAGGTTCGCCACACAGCGGTGAACCTCGACATTTATGGGAATTAAACTACGGCGGCGAACCTCGACATTCAGCGAAGTTAGCCCGCGGTGGCTCGCCATCCAACCATTTCATATAAGGTTAGCCTCTGGCCGTGGCTTCGCCATCCAACCATTTCATCAGGGTTGTCGGCCGTGGCTTCGCTATCAACCAAAATGCATAAATGCATCGTAGAGTTCGCCCGAGCAACGGCTTCGTTAGCAAACCGAAGTTCACCCAGAATAGCGAACCTCGTCATTCAATCAAGGTTCAGCCATGTAGGGTCGAAAAATGTTTATTTGATTGAATGAATGTTTTACAATCAAATTCTCTCGATTCGAGAGGAAGAGGAGATTGATTTGACTCCTCTTTTGTATGGGTTCTTGGTGGCGATAGGATGCTTCCCTCGATGCTCGCGTCGAGATTGCTTCGTTGTTGTCGGACCAAAGTGCGAATGATCTTGAGGTGGCCGACGAGGAGCTTGATCTTTTCTCCTGCCCGGTTGATCTCCCCAATTCCAAAGCTCGGCCAAGCCCCTTTTAATGGTTGCTCACCGCCATTTATAGGGTTTTCTAGCACATAGCGGTGTGCCCTCATTGTGGAAGCGTGGGTGAGCGTGGGCATAAGCGATGCCCGACCAGTTCACTGGCTGTCGTGTCCCTCCCTCATGTGGAGATGATGGCTTATAAATAGGCAAGGAGAGGCATGGCCACTTCCTTGATTTGTGGGATATGGCCATGCTCGGTTGAGGGAAACCCAACTGGGATGTGACCCTTGTGGGGAACCATGCTCTCGTGGGATGTGACCACTATGTGACATTTCCCATGCTTCAAGTGGCGGTCTTGGTTGGATGGTGAGCTTGGCGTTGTGGCGAACCTCGGTTGAATGTCGAGGTTCACCGCCGTAGGCGAACCTCGGTTGAATGTCGAGGTTCACCGCCGTAGGCGAACCTCGGTTGAATGTCGAGGTTCACCGCCGTAGGCGAACCTCGGTTGAATATCGAGGTTCACCGCCGTAGGCGAACCTCGGTTGAATGTCGAGGTTCACCGCCGTAGGCGAACCTCGGTTGAATATCGAGGTTCACCGCCGTAGGCGAACCTCGGTTGAATGTCGAGGTTCACCGCCGTAGGCGAACCTCGGTTGAATGTCGAGGTTCACCGCCGTAGGCGAACCTCGGTTGAATGTCGAGGTTCACCGCCGTAGGCGAACCTCGGTTGAATGTCGAGGTTCACCGCCGTAGGCGAACCTCGGTTGAATATCGAGGTTCACCGCCGTAGGCGAACCTCGGTTGAATGTCGAGCCTGCGGCGCTGGCGGGCCTGCGAAATGTCGAGGTTCACCGCCGTAGGCGAACCTCGGTTGAATGTCGAGCCTCGGCGCTTGGCGAGCCTCGTGCGAATGTCGAGGTTCACCGCCGTAGGCGAACCTCGGTTGAATGTCGAGCAATGATGTTGGCAGAGGCTGAGCCTGCGCTGCAATGGCGAACCTCATGCGAATGTCGAGGTTCACCGCCGTAGGCGAACCTCGGTTGAATGTCGAGGTTCACCGCCGTAGGCGAACCTCGGTTGAATGTCGAGGTTCACCGCCGTAGGCGAACCTCGGTTGAATGTCGAGCCCGGTTGGCGAACCTCGTGCCTTCTGAAGGTCATAACTTTCAAACCGTCGTCGAATTAGGCGAATTATATATGGAAATCGACCATCTCGGCGAGGCGAACCCAATGCCACGGTCATTTTGCCCAGTTCCTTTTGGTTTGAGAGATATCAGTATTTCGTCTATTTTGTAAAGTCAAACATCCGTAAACTTATCCTTTAGGTGGGCGACTCCACTTTCGGATGGACTCTTAAGCTCTTTGCTCATTCGAGTTCTTTGTGTAAGGCTTAAGGTAATTTTCGCCTACAAAACCCCCTCCAAAGTTCGGACTTGAATGCGGTTGAATGGAGTCGGAACACTTTGGATATGAAGACTTGTAAGATGGTGGCGTGCGAGGCGGGCGAGGAACTTTCTAACGAACACGGTAAATTTGAATTCTTCACTGCGACTAATGATGGCCCTCACGATTTTTAGCAAACCCCGACTATCAGCAGTTTGATGTGCCTTTACCGTTCTGGTTTGAATCGGGCTAGCCATACTCTTCCCTCGGTATGGTGAGTTTGCGGAGTTTCTTTTAGGCTTAGTACTAAAATCTCCCTCTATCCTTAGCCGTTCAAAGTTGGATTAAAAGATAAGGGCAAATCGCCTGGTAGGCCATCATGTGGAAATGATCGAATCGTTGATGACATAAAAGTATAACGATGGCGATCAAAAAGCAATCAAGTTGTTGATTGCGTGAGAGTATAACAACAAGGATTACTTAACAAGAACATTTAGAGGAATGATTTTGTGGGGTAGGCGAGTGGATTAGGGGACATGGGAGTATAACGACTATGGCTAAAATAGAGCACATCGCATGGTAGGCCACTATTCGGTGAGGGAGTCGATAGGGTATATTGCTTGGTTAACCACTATCCAACCCAAAGTCACTTTCGGACAAGTGGCGATATGGAAATGATCAGTCGTTGATGGCGTAAAAGTATACTTGGCTGTGATGAAAAACAATCAAGTTGTTCGTTGACATGGGAGTATAACAACTATGATAGGGTAGTAGATATCGCTTTGTGGTGATTTGACAAACCGGCACAACACTTGGTAGTCCACCGCCAAATGACAATGTGGAATTGATCAAATCGTTCGGTGACGGAAAGTATGGCGACATATGACCAAGAAGAATCTAGTTGTTCGGTGACTGGATATATAACTGTGATGGGAATAGAGGTATAACGACTTGATTGGACAACGTCATTTGCGGGAATGATGGTGCGGACTATCAGAGGTGATTGTTAACATGACAGTTATGTGGACCCACCATCCTATTGACGAGGATTGGAAGGGAAATTTGTCAAAGGTGATTGTTAACCCGACAAGAATTTGTTGCGTTCGGGGCAACTTTGAGGACTCACCATCCCATTGAATAGGATCATGACAAGATTGTCGCGACGGAGCGACTTTGAGGACTTACCATCCCATTGAAGAGGATTGGCAAGTTGATTTGTCGGAGGTGTAATATTAACATGACAAGATTGTCGCGTCGGAGCGACTTTGAGGACTTACCATCCCATTGAAGAGGATTGGCAAGTTGATTTGTCAGAGGTGTAATATTAACATGACAAGATTGTCGCCGGAGCGACTTTGAGGACTCACCATCCCATTGAAGAGGATTGGCAAGTTGATTTGTCGGAGGTGTAATATTAACATGACAATTGGAGTGGTCCCGCCATCCCATTTGAGAGGATTGACGAGGAAATCTTGAGGGAACTATCGAGGTGATTGTTAACATGATAGTTTTGAAACCCACCATCCGATGGATCTTTGGTCCTCTGGCGTCGTGCGTATAAGTATCAACGATCATCTTTGGTCGATTGTAGCCAAGTTTGCGGTCGGTCCCACGGCTTGGTTCCGCGTTGGCGAGCTCGGCAGATGCCATCAGGGGCTTACTTGAAAAGAGTTTTGATGAGGAAGCGGTCGCCACCACCAAGTTATCTTGGTCGTCACTTTCTCGAAATTCAAATAACTCTTCAACCTCCATACGCTTGAGCACGCCTCGACTTGTTCTCCTTGGTTAAGTCTTTCCACGGCGAGCTCTGACGGCCCATATTAGGCAGAATGTTGATGGAGAGATTGTCCCGACACATCCGATGAGAGTGGCCTCGGAAATCGCTCCGCGGGCACCGCAGTGATTGGTTCCTGAATCTCTTGACAAAGTTGCTTACAGACTCTTTCTTCCTCTGCTTTAGAGCTAGCAGGGTTGCCATAGATACTCCTGTGTCATCGTCGAAGAATCTGGCCATGAAGAGCCTTTCCATGTCCTTCCAACGGTGATGGACCCGAGGTTCTAATCTGAAACCATTCAAAAGCAACCCCTTGAGGGTGCCAATGAACAACCGAGTCACAACGGATCATTTCCCATTATGTGTCGGTTTGTGCAGGAAGTAGTAAATGTGTTGGGTAGGGGAACCCTTGCCATCGAGCTACGGGAGGTCGATGGTTTGAATTTCGAGGATATGAGACATTATCCCATTCTATAGGATATGGCACGGCCACCCCGGCTCTTTAGATCGCCCTTGGAGCTTAAGGGCATCCAGCTGCTTTGGAAATCATGTAACTTATGATCTACGCTTTTCATCACAGCGGATTGATTCGCTTGGATGACCTTGGTGGACATCATGATCCCCTCATAGCCTTCGCCGATTTGAACCTCCGACGAGCTTCTCCATCATTACTTCTAAGCGTCGATGGACTCTTGTTGAGCAACAATGAGAGCTTGTTGCTCTTCGATCTTCTTTGCCATCTCTTCCTCTTTATCACCATGAGGACGCCGGCTTGATCACTTATATCGTTGTTTGAAGGTTGAGATGTGGCCATGCGAGTTCTCAGTTCTTCCACGGGTACCCCAAGCCAATTGGCTATAGTCAAGCGGGATTGCTCGGAGCCACGGCAGTGCTTTGATGGCGCCTTGACCATTGATTATCGCCTGTAACCACAATACCTTCAGGCAGGCGATTGGGTACTGTTGGGGTCTTGCTCCGCTTCTCCCAATCATGTTAATAGTCACCTGTGGGAATGACCACCGCAGCGCTTGTTTCTTATGGCGAAACCGCCTTCGCTGACGGGTCGATAATCGCCAAATACGTAAGGTTGATGTGTCGATGAACATCGGCCGCATGGCGTAGATGAGCTTCTCCACAGCGGCAATGGTATTGCATTTGACCGCATCACGCTTGCGAAAGTGAGATAATCACGGAGATCGAAGTGGGTGTACCCCGGTTGATCTCGAAAAGCGAGCCTCATATGAGAGAGGCTCTTTGAGTCAGTTTGGCGAACTGGCGAGGTTCCGCTCCTTTGGTTACGGCGAGGTTCATATTGGCGACAAGGTTATTTGCCTGCTTGCGAGGTTAGTCTGTTTAGAGGAGACCTCATGTTGGCGGTTCATTGCTTGGACGAGGTTCATCCCTTTAGAGGGGACCTCATGTTGTCGGGCGAGATTCTCCACTCAAACGAGGCTCATCCTTCAAGGGACCTGCGTGGCGAGGTTAGCCACTTTGTGAGCTTATCCCATTTTGAGGATCTCCGTTGGCGAGGTTAGCCACTTGGGCGGGTTAGCGGTTGGGGCAAGGTTATGGTAGGCGGCGTTAAGCCTTGTGGGCGTGGTTAGCGGTAGGGGCGTGTTGTCTTGTTTTAAATGAACCCCCGATAATGACGAGGTTCGCCGCTTGAACGAGGTTCATCTTGTTTAGAATGGACCTCATGTTGTCGGAGAAATTTGCCACTCGGACTAGGCTCATCTCTTTCAAGAGGACCTCATATTGTTGGCGAGGTTAGCCACTTGGACGAGGCTCGCCGTGTCTCGAAGCGGACTTGTTGTTGTCGAGGTTAGCCACTTGGACAAGGCTCATCCCTTTGGAGAGGACCTCACATTGGCGAGGTTAAGCCATCCGGGGCGAGGTTAGCGGTAGGCGGCGTTAGTCTTGTTTTGAATGAGCCCTTAGATGAAGACGAGGTTCACGACTTGGGGTGCAATAGCGAGGTTCGTGGCGTTCCTCCTCGATTCGACCCTCGGTTCGTTTGACCATCTTTGACGATAGTAAACCCGCCCAACGAGACCAAAGCTTGAGCCCTACTGGCGAGCTTGGTTGTCGTGGGCGGTGCAGCGTCGTGAAATTGGACCCTTGGCAAATCCTTCCTTTCCACGGGCGGGCGAGGTTCGCTGCGAAGCAAGGTTTGACTAATGGCTTCCGAGGTTGTTGGTCGCTTAACCATCCACTTCTTAGCTTTGTTGGGCGGCTTTTGGCAATGTCGTTGAGAGGCGGTGATTGTCGAGGTTCACTCGAGGAGATTCAACATGAGCCATGGGGTGAAGTCTCATATGAGACTCGTCGACACTTGCATGTCTTCACCGGGCTAGATGCCCTGCAGGAGAGGAACTCCTCATACTTACTCGATCAAACTCAAGGACCAAGGTTTGAACCTCGGTTCCAAGCGTAACTTTTGTCGATTAGCCACCACGGTTCATGGAATGAATGGTTGCTCCCTGTGGTAAGCCATCTTACGTAGAATCGAAAAATGTTTATTTGATTGAATGAATGTTTTACAATCAAATTCTCTCGACATGAGGAAGAGGAGATTGATTTGACTCCTCTTTTGTATGGGTTCTTGGTGGCGATAGGATGCTTCCCTCGATGCTCACGCCGAGATTGCTTCGTTGGCGATCGGACCAAAGGCTGCGAATGATCTTGAGGTGGCGGCGAGGAGCTTGATCTTTTCTCACCTTGGTTGATCTCCCCATTCCAAAGCTCGGCCAAGCCCCCTTTTAATGGTCGCCACCGCCATTTATAGGGTTTTCTAGCACATAACGGTGTGCCCTCATTGTGGGCGTGGGTGAGCGTGGGCATAGCGATGCCCGACCCGGTTCACGGGCGTCGTGTCCCTCCCTCATGTGGAGATGATGGCTTATAAATAGGCAAGGAGAGGCATGGCCACTTCCTTGATTTGTGGGATATGGCCATGCTGGAGTTGAGGAGAGCCATACCCACGTGGGATGTGACCACCGTGAGGGGAACCATGCTCTCGTGGGATGTGACCACTATGTGACATTTCCCATGCTTCAAGTGGGCGGTCTTGGTTGGATGGTGAGCTTAGCGTTGTGGCGAACCTCGGTTGAATGTCGAGGTTCGCTGGCGTGGCGAACCTCGGTTGAATGTCGAGGTTCGCTGGCGTGGCGAACCTCGGTTGAATGTCGAGGTTCGCTGGCGTGGCGAACCTCGGTTGAATATCGAGGTTCGCTGGCGTGGCGAACCTCGGTTGAATGTCGAGGTTCGCTGGCGTGGCGAACCTCGGTTGAATGTCGAGGTTCGCTGGCGTGGCGAACCTCGGTTGAATGTCGAGGTTCGCTGGCGTGGCGAACCTCGGTTGAATGTCGAGCCTCGCCGCATGGCGAGCCTCGTCGAATGTCGAGGTTCGCTGGCGTGGCGAACCTCGGTTGAATGTCGAGCCTGTTGCTTGGCGAGCCTCGTCGAATGTCGAGGTTCGCTGGCGTGGCGAACCTCGGTTGAATGTCGAGCCTCGCCGCATGGCGAGCCTCGCTCAATGTCGAGGTTCGCTGGCGTGGCGAACCTCGGTTGAATGTCGAGCCTGTTGCTTGGCGAGCCTCGTCGAATGTCGAGGTTCGCTGGCGTGGCGAACCTCGGTTGAATGTCGAGCCTCGCCGCATGGCGAGCCTCGCTCAATGTCGAGGTTCGCTGGCGTGGCGAACCTCGGTTGAATGTCGAGGTTCGCTGGCGTGGCGAACCTCGGTTGAATGTCGAGCCTCGCCGCATGGCGAGCCTCGTCGAATGTCGAGCCTCGCCGCATGGCGAGCCTCGCTGAATGTCGAGCCTGTTGCTTGGCGAGCCTCGCTGAATGTCGAGCCTGTTGCTTGGCGAACCTCGATGCGCTGAAGAACGGTCGTAACTTTCAAACCGTGCGTCGAATTAGGCGAATTATATATGGAAATCGACCATCTCGGCGAGGCGGGACCAATTGCCCCGGTCATTTTGCCCAGTTCCTTTTGGTTTGAGAGATATCAGTATTTCTGTCTATTTTGTAAAGTCAAACATCCGTAAACTTATCCTTTAGGTGGGCTGACTCCCTTTCGGATGGACTCTTAAGCTCTTTTGCTCATTAGGATTCTTTGTGTAAGGCTTAAGGCAATTTTCTTGCTACGTCGGTCGATGAAGAAGCGGCTTCGTCACTTCTGAGTTCATTTCGCCATAACAGCAAAACCAACGGCCACGAAGGCCACGAGAGCCACGATAAACACGTGGGTTAAATGGTGGGCATCAATTATGCCCACTAACCCACGTTTCCACAATTTTAGCATGATGGTTACATGCTTAGAGCCCAATAAATAGCCGTGAGCAGCTATTAGGAAGGGACTTTGGAACTTTTGAAAAACCCAGCACTTGCGCGCAAGAGAGATTGAGTTCTTCATCAATCATCAACAACTTTGTGCTGATCGTCAACGGAAAGCGGATCTCTACGTGAGCATTGAGTGAAGCCTTCTTTCGCCACCAAGAACCCATACAAAAGAGAAGTCAAATCAATCTTCTCTTCCTCTGTAATCGAGAGAGTGTGATTGTAATCTTTTTCTCAAAGTCAATCAAACAAAACTTTTTCGACTCTACAGAGGACCTCCTGGATCAACTTCCCCCGATGCGTGACATCCAACACGTAATTGATCTAGTCCCGGGAGCAACTCTTCCCAATTTGCCACACTACGATGAACCCCAATGAACACGCAGAGTAAGAGGCAAGTTGATGAGCCGCTAAAGAAAGGCTTTGTGAAAGAAAGCATGAGTCCCCTCGTATGCCCCCGACATCGACGCCAAAAAGATGGAACATGGCTAATGTGTGTGGATAGCAGCGATCAACAAGATCACGTGAAATACCGCTTTCCCATTCCCTGCTAGATGATATGCTTAACTTAATGTCCGGAGCCACTATCTTCTAAGATTGATCTTAAGAGTGGCTACCATTAGATTCTTATCCGGCCCTACGACGAATGGAAAACCGCCAAGACTAAAGACGGATTATACAAATGGATGGTCATGCCCTTTGGCCCGACTAATGCTCCGAAAGCACTTTTATGAGAGTGATGACTAGTACTCACTCTTCACCGAAAATTCTTGGTGTTATACTTTGATGACATCCTTATTTACAAGAATTTCTGAGCAACACATAGACCATCTGCGACAAGTTTGTACCGTGTTAAGAAAAGAACAACTCTATGCCAATCCTAAGAAATGTACTTTTCTTACACAAAAAGTTATTTTTCTAGGGTTTGTAGTCTCTTCTGAAGGAGTATCCGCTGACCCTGAGAAAGTTAGAGCTATCGAAGAGTGGCCCGAGCCCAAGAACATTAGAGATGTTCGTAGCTTCCATGGACTCGCTACTTTTTATCGTCGGTTTATCAAGGGTTTTAGTACCATCATGGCCCCTATTACCGATTGTTTGAAAAAGGGCGAATTTGAGTGGTCAAAGACCGCTACCAAGACATTTGTGGCGATCAAGCAAAGAATGTCGCAGGCACCTGTAATGCGCCTACCGGATTTCTCTAAGGTCTTTGAAATTGCATGTGATGCCTCTGGTATTAGCATAGGTGGAGTCCTATCTCAAGAAGGACATCCCATTATTTACTTTAGTGAGAAACTGAATGACACTAGGCAACGTTATTCCATCTACGATAAAGAATTCTATGCGGTGATACAATCCCTTCGACACTGGCGACATTACTTGTTACCGAAAGAATTTGTCATATACTCTGACCACGAGGCCCTTCGATATATTCACTCTCAAAAGAAACTGAATGCCAGACATGGTCGATGGGTTGAGTTTCTCCAGGACTACACCTATACGATCAAACATAAAGCGGGAGTAGAAAATAAGGCCGCCAATGCACTCAGTCGCCGCATGCATCTTCTTTCCATTATGAACGCGGAAGTAGTCGGCTTTGAGAAAATCAAATATCAGTATGAGTCGTGTCCCGATTTTTGTGAAGTTTTCGCTTTGCTGAATGATGGAGTGACCCGTGAAATAGATGGTTTTCTCCTGAAGGATGGATATCTTTTTCATCTTCGCAAGTTGTGTATTCCCAACACATCTCTAAGAGAATTTTTAATTTGGGAACTACATGCTGGAGGCCTTGCAGGACATTTCGGGAATAGCAAGACTGTTGAGGCAGTTGAATCTCGCTTTTATTGACCAAGTATTAAGCGTGACGTTGTTAGGTTAGTGGGTCGATGTCACACCTGCCAACTGGCTAAGCAACGTAAACAGAATACGGGCTTATACACTCCTCTCCCTGTTCCAAACTGTCCATGGCAAGATGTCAGTATGGATTTCGTGTTAGGACTTTCCAAAACAATTAGAAAACACGATTCCGTCCTTGTTGTTGTGGACCGATTCTCCAAAATGGCTCACTTCATACCGTGCTCCAAAACCTCCGACGCTTCTCATGTGGCCAAGCTATATTTTAATGAAGTTGTTAAACTGCACGGGCTTTTGAAAACAATTGTGTCTGATAGGGATGTTAAATTTACAAGTTATTTTTGGAAAACCCTTTGGCACAAAATGGGAACTAAACTTCAATTCTCAACGGCTTTTCATCCTCAGACTAATGGTCAAACTGAGGTAGTTAATAGGAGCTTAGGTAACCTTTTGAGAACGCTAGTTGGTGAGAATCTTAGAGATTGGGATCAACATCTGCCTACTGCTGAATTCGCTTATAATAACTCCGTGAATAGGTCTACGTGTATCACCAAATTGAGGTCGTATGGGTATAAGCCTAAGCAACCTATAGATCTTGTCCCCATGTCTGCACATCATAGAGTATCTGAGTCAGCATCTGCATTTGCATCACGCATTCATGACTTGCATAAAGAAATCAAACAAAAGATCGACGACAACAATGCCAACTATAAAATGCGTGCAAATATAAAAAGGAGGTTCAAAGATTTTAGTGTTGGTGATCATGTGATGGTCCGGATACGTCCGGAACGGTTTCCTCCGGGAACTATTAAAAAATTGCATGCACGAAGTGCAGGACCTTTCAAAATTCTCAAGAAAATTAATGATAATGCTTATGTTCTTGACCTTCCTGAAGGTTTTAATATTGATTCGACTTTTAATATTGAAGATTTAGTAGAGTACAAAGGTCCACATTTTAACCCCGACAACCCACTAGTTGATGAGCCTACCCCTGAGCCTATTTCTGAGAGCTCTTCTTTACCTCCACTTCCCCAGATATCACCCCCATATACAGCACATGACATTGATAGTATTATTGATGATAATATTGTTTCTACTAGCAATGGTGGTATCCGCAGGTACTTAGTGCATTGAAAAGGTCGACTAGAGTCTGATGATGCTTGGCTCGATCGAGGTGACTTACAGAGGCTGGATCCAGATCTTCTTGAGCAGTACGACAGCCGTTCTGACTTACACTCGACAGGGTCGAGTTCTCTCCTACCTGGGGAGAATGATGAGGACATCTCGACGCGTTCACGAGATTTTCGCCGAGTTTATCGGCCTTGAGAGCGTCGTTTCAGTTCTCTGTGGGTCCCATGATTTGGTTTTGATTTTGCAGTGTTTTTAGATTTGGTAGATTATATTTGACTTTTAAATTCTGTTTTTATTTGGTAGTTATTTATTTGGTAGATTTGTGAGAGATTTGATTTTTGTAATCCTATATAAACCCTACTGTAATCAGAATCAAGGAATGAAATTGAAGTAAAGAAAAATCGTGTTACCTGAATTTTGGTGTGAAACCTTATTTTTTTCGAGTGTGAAACCCTAGCCGACGCCCCATCTCCCTCCCGACTGCAACCGCCCCGACCCCAATCACAAAAAATCCCCAGCCAAGCCCCCTCGTCCAAACTTCCGCCGCCTCATCGCCGTCGAATGAAGCCCTTGTCCAGATCCGCCGCTCGAAGCCGATCCAGTGTCCGGACCATTAGCCCGGAGCCCTCGTCGTCACCGCGCTCGTGCATTCGCCTCCGCTCCAAGTGGCGGTCGCCGTCGCCTCCCCTTGCCCGTCGAAGACCCCCTTGTCGCTCGGGTTTGGGAAGAAGTGAACGGAGTTGACTGTTCTGAGAAGAGTTGGGTTATTAGAGCTTGGTTCAATTGAATTGGGTTTGGTTTATTTGGAGTTGGTTCACTTGGTTTGGTTCTGGGTTGGTTCATTTGCATCTGATTTACTGGGAGTCGTCGCACCGCTTTCAGAAGCTCCCTTCATCGAGCCAGTTCAACTCGACGAATGTTTAACTTTCTTTCGCTCTAATATTTTCGGAACTGCTATTGCGTGCATATTATTATCAGTTTTATTATCAGTTGCGATTGTGCTGTATTCTGTTTGATTAGTGAGCGAGTGATTCTGTTGGACTGCGTACAATTACTAATCTAAATATTACAAGTCGAACTTTATTACAAGAATAAATTATTACAATTATTTTTTGAATAATTTACAAGGTCATAAACTGAGTACATTGCAATTTTTGTTTAAAAACCATCGTCAGCGTCGCTTTATTTTTGAGCTTCCTGCCTAGATCGATCGCCGATTTGGTGAAGCATTGTTGTTGCTGATCTCATACCTGCACACACAGTGTTTCACATCAGAGTGCCTCCTCGTACTTGGCTTGGTCAAACTCTACGACAAGAATTTCGACTATTGTTCCTGCGAGCTTGACGTCGGATTGCGCCACCACTTCTTCGACGGTGAAGCTAGTCCCCAGCGGAGTCGCCATCTTTTGTTCGCGAGAAAATTTGAGAAATGTAAGATCGGAGTTATTCTCTCTAACTGACTTAGAAAAAGAATGAATACAATCTCTCAAAGTAATCCCTCTCTAATTGACTTAGACAAAAGAAATTACAAAATTTCTCGATCGGTTGTCCGATTTACAAAAGAAGGAAAGATCAACGGAGATCCTCCCCTTTGTTTAACCTGGGTTCTTCACGGTAGCAATGGGAGCTTGAATCTTGTATCCCGTTGACTATCCGAACGTCTCGACTCGTGGAACAACGTTGAAAAGAACTTGCAAAGCAAGTTTGGAACTCTAACGAGTTTGAGAACTCCGTAAAAGAATTAACCAAGGCCAAAAAGCTTTCCGAAAAGCTCTTCTTAAACTCCTCCAAGCTGATCTCTTCAAGCCGAATGCTCCCTCACCAAGAAAAATCCGATTTCCCAAAAGAGAAGCCTCCCCGATCGATCCAAAAAACTCCCCCCTTCAGTTGTTATTCCAGCTATTTATAGGGATTTAAGGGGTGTAACTGACCCCTTAAATCTCTCCTTAATGAGGGTTCAAGGCCCTCAAATCGTGCAAAACGGTTTTGGAACCGTTTACAACGTGTTTGAATGGGTCAAATACGAGGTCCGCGTTCTGAAAATGACCTCTGCGCTTTGACTTAAGAACGCAATGGTGAGCTCTGCGTGATGAGCTCTGCGTTTTGAACTTGTAAACGCAGTGATGAGCTGTGCGTCTTGGCGAGCTGTGCGTCTTGGCGAGCTCTGCGTCTTAGCGAGCTCTGCGTCTTGGCGAGCTCCGCGTCTTAGCGAGCTCCGCGTCTTGACGAGCTCTGCGTCTTGACGAGCTCCGCGTCTTGGCGAGCTCCGTGTCTTAGCAAGCTCTGCGTTTTGACTTAGAACGCCGTAGTGAGAACGCGGAGGTGAGCTCTGCGTTCTGACTTAGAACGCCGTGGTGAGAACGCGGAGGTGAGCTCTGCGTTCTGACTTAGAACGCCGTGGTGAGAACGCGGAGGTGAGCTCTGCGTTCTGGAGCTTAAAAATGCTAATTTTATTTTTGACAGCCTACAATTAGGATAAGTAATATTTAAACATGTAGATAATACATTATCTCTAATAAAAACCATATACACTTAAGTTAAAGTCACAATACATAATAAGAGGATGCTAGTATGATGAAGTTCAATGTGTAAATATATGTGTGTATGTACATATAGAGCATAGTCAAGAAAATATACCTTCAACCAGTTGATAAAGCTCAGAAAAGTACTATCGTGCTGATAACGTGTTGTGAAATACTTTGTAAAACTTAACAATTTATTCCTTGAGATTAGAGAATTCAGAGAGCTAGAAAACTTTTCTTTTCACTTATTATTTTGCTTCATGCATTGCAACTATATATACATATATGAGTTATAAGACTTTAGATATAACTCTGAAAGTCAAATGGGGAGAAGTAAATTTATGAGTTTATGGACATCCATAAATAGGTTCATAACAATGCTGAGATATCTTTGATTTTATTTTTTTCAACCGTTAAGCATAAACGTTTGCTTTTGTTTCCGAGATTCCAGGCAAATCAGTTATCCAATTGCAAAGAGGCTTCTAACTCGGGCAAATCTATTATTTTTTACATACTTAAGATCTTCGAATATTATGGAACACGCGATATGCGTGTTAAGCTATATAATTAACTAAAATGAACTTCTTTTTATTCCCACTCAAGTAGATTGGTGTTGCCATCATACATCCATCCTTTTAGAAAAAAAACCCACCGCAGGTGATCCCACCCACTGCGGGTGATCCGAACGTCCCATAGTCTTAGGTTCAATTCCAGATTGAGTTATCCAAAAGAGATAAAAAATACTTTGAATTTTGAAAAGCTTGTGTCTAGGCCCAAAATTAAGTAGCCTCATGTGACCTAGCCCACTAACTTTTTGGCCTTGTGTTTTGGCCCATTGGCCCAAGTTCTCATGTGAAAAGGCGCTTTCCCAACTCATATTTTTCTCATATCCCTAAAATACCCCTTATCTTCTCCCTCCTCTTGTATTCTCTCTCTTTCTCCACTCCACCTTCTCTCTTCCTCTCTTCTCCCCTACCATCATCCTCCTCCCTTCTCTTCCATTCCATCTTCACTCTCCTCTTTTTTTCCGCTCAACCTCCCTCTTCACTTCTTCATCCAACTTTATTCTCCTCGTTTCTCTTTTATCCATTCTTACTCTATCATCGTCCCTTTTTTTTTGCTTCTCCTATCCTTCCTCCTCCGCTTATCCACCTCTGTCTTCTCTCCTCTAACCCATCTCCAGTTACCTTTCTTCCCCTCCCTCCTCTTCCATTTTATTTTCACCATTCTCTTTCTTCCTCCATTTCCATTTTCTTGTTCTTTTATAATCGTCGCCTCATCTCTTAAAGCCTTATGCCTCATCTCTTAAAGCCATATTCGTTGGACAAAATAACTATTTTCTAAAGTCACATCAAAGTTAATACTTAACTGGTAAAGTTAGCATCTAAACCTTACAGTTAATGTCTAACAAGTAAGATTGACATGAGGCCTAAAGTTAAAAGTGAGGTTTAAAGTTAACATCTAACTATAAAAGTTAACACGTGAGGTCTAAGATTAACATATGAGATATAAAGTTAACATCTAACTTTTAAAATTAGTATAAAAGTTTTAAAATTATTAGATGTTAACTTCATACCTCACGTGTTACCTTTAATTGTTCGAGCGTAATTGTAAGTCTTATATGTTAACTTTATCTGTTAAATATTAACTTTTGCGTGACTTTAAAAGATGACCGTTTTAGTTAAAAGAGACGATTTTTGAGTGATGCGGTGGTGGTGGTGGGAGAAGGAAGAGGAGAGATGGTTGAGAAAAGATAAAAATGACAAAGAAGTTGTTGTGGCGGCGAAAAAAATAATAGTTGAAAAAAGATGAGAAGATAGAGAAGGATGATGCAATGGCGGATGTGGTGGTGAAATAAATAATGATTGGGGAGAATGAGGAGGAGAAAAATAATTCATAGGTTTATAAAAAAAACAAAAGAGATGAGAGGTTGAGGGTGAGGGTATTTTGGGGATAAAATCTAAAAATGGGCTTTTTCACATGAGAACTTGGGTCAAGGGGTCAAAACACATGGCTAAAAAGTCAATGAGCTTAGTCACATGAGGGTTCTTAATTTGGGGCCTAGACACAATTTTTCCAATTTTGAAATGTTTGTTCTTATTACCTTTAGACCTATCAAATATTATTTTTTTTCTTTTCGAAATACATTTCTCTGTTAGGTTATAGAACTCAAGATTTATATTTGATATAAACTAGTATAGTGCAAATTTTTGCATGTATAGATATATTGTTTTATATTTTGAATTTTATTCATTTAGTGGAAAAGGTAAACATTTTATGTTAATAAATTAAATTGTACATTAAAATTTATATGAAGAATTATGTGAATAATTATTATAATTTAACCATAATTTGTTTAAATATATAATTATCATATATTAGATAATTATATAATATTATATATTTTTAATAGTCATTTAGTATGATTGTAATTTTGAATAATTATAATAAATTATTATCCTATTTTATAACTATTCTTACTTATAATATCTGAATATGAAAATGTTGCCTTCTATTTACTAAATATGAATATCAGCTAAAAACATGGTAGACACTACTTTTTAACAATATTAAAAATAAAAATAGTTATTAAATAATAGAATGTCATAGCTATAGGTGTAAATTTCAAATTGTTTGTAGGCTTGAGTATAAAAATATTTGTAAACTTTTTTGGTTGATTTGAGAGAGAGAGAGAGGGGGCAATTCTTTCCAAAGTTGCCACTTTATCCTCAACAAAAAAAATTGCAATTTCCCCGATTAGCAAAGCTATAGGCTATAGTGTGAAGAATTGTTAATACAGTTCCTTTAAATTAGTCACGTCACTATGTTTTTATAATGTAGTATAGATTATTACAAGCAAAATTGACCCGCGCGTTGCCGCAGCATTAGCCTAAAAAAAAATAGAATGCGGAAAAGCTTCACAATTCAATCTACAATGCTGATCTCAAGTGAACAATTTAAATGAGCAAATTAGAGACTCATTTCATTAAACAACTCTCCAGGGTAGTATATCAATTCAATAGGACTGTAGGAAGCAAAAGACAACTTAGAACCATAAACTGTGGTAGTTTGTGGTTGATAATTTGAAGCAACACTCACCGTGAAGCTTGTTAGATGTCTCTTCATCAATCTCGCATCCAAATCCAAAGTATCGCTCACAAGAGACAATGTAAATTTTCTTCTTGGCTGCTTCTTCATTGATTTGGAACAACAGAGGATCAGGAAACCACTATACATAAAAAGAAAAGAACAATTATTATAAATAAATATAAGATGTAAAGTCAAATTTGTAAAGATCAATATTACAAAATATATATAGCGTGGCTGTGTGGCAATAAAATTCCAATGGCAGATCTCTCGAAAGATACACATAATATTATGGAATAGCACATGAAGAAAATGTAAGCCAAAAGAAATCATACATAATAACCCTCAAATCTTAGTCAAAATGAGGCACAAAACTATCTCTTTTAGTAGTTATTATATATATTCAAGTATACAAGTGAATAGATAAAATCTTCCTTAGATATGTAATTTTAAACATAAATTCCATTAAAAATATAATAAAATATTTTTAAAAAAAATAATCAAACGAAGTATAAATTTTACAAAAGGGTAAAACTTCAAGCTAAATTGATCCTCAAAAAAGCATTCTTAATCTTTACCTCATACTCTCTCATCCTCCCGATCACGCTTTCCGATCTCGACGTCCCTCGCCGAACTCAACGAAGAACTCTCCCTCGTCCTCTGCTTAAGACAAACACAAACCACGTGCATCACGCACTACACCGCGTACCGAACAACCCAAACCCTAAGCGGCACCGCCGATGACTCCCCCAAGCTTAGCCTCAGAACCCCAGCCGCCACCATCACAAACGCCAGATTCCAAAGCACGTCGAGCAGCAGCAACGGTCGACACCGGATCCAGCCGCCGTCGAGCAGCAGCAGCGGCCGGCAACCGCCGCATGCTCTCGCAGTGGCAGAACCGTGCGGCCCCGCAGAGGCCGCCGGCGGTGGCGCCGCGGCCAAGGAGGGGGTTCGGATCCATCAAGGGGTTGCTGATCGAAGCCATAAAGATTTGAGTTTTTGTCGATGAATTTGGGAAATGGGGATGGTATTTAGGGTTATAGATCTTGGAAAGAGAGGGCGGTGTTGGTTTTGGGTTGCGGTAATCTTTGGCTAGATGACATGCCTCATAAATGTGAACGGGTTTTGGGCTGAAAGTATCAGCAGGGAGATGGAGAGTTCCAGAGAACTAACAGCTTAGTAAAGTATAATAATAATATTAAACTATTGAGTGTTACTGTGCTTATGTACAGTGATAAACCTATTAGTTTTAGTATATGCAAGCAAAATTGACTCGCGCGTTGCCGCGGCATTTGTAAGATGAAATCAAAAAATAATGGTTAAATACTTTGCTTAGAAAATTCTTTCTTAATTTGTGGATAAAAATATTTTTAGGATTAGCAATATAGGTAAATTAGTGTGAACAAACAAAACAAATGGTTTAAGCATCTGGTTTAAAAAAAATCTAGCTTGTCAACAAAAATATTTTTTGGTTTTGCATCATAGATAAAGTAGTCCATAGTGTCAAATAAACTTGTGTATATCAATGTTTTAAAACATTGTAAACTTTAGAGTGCCAAATTGCAAACAACTCTTTAAAAATATTAGATGATGGTATTTTGGACGTTGAGGAGTAAAATTGCAATAAGACAAGGATTTGATGGAGTAATGAGCAATTTTTAATCGAGATACTAATGTGAAATTATTGAAGATTTGAGGGACCAATATCTAAACAACGCTATGTAAAAATACCCTCTAAAATGCTAAATTATAAATAACCCTTTAAAAATATTAGATGACGGTATTTTCATCATTGAGGTACCGAATTACAGTGATATTAGAATTTGAGGGACTAATAAACAATTGTTGAGATTTGAAGGGCTAATATGCAATTATTGAGAAGTTGAAGGACTAATCAACAATTATTGAGATTTGAGGGGCTAATATGCAATTAATAGAAAAGTTACTATTCATTTCCCTAGCTACAAGACAACTCAAATTACAGTTAATCTTGGCTAAATATCGAGAAAACCCCTTAACTTTGAAAATATCGAGAAAACCCCTTAACTTTGAGATTTTATCGAAAACCCCTTAACTTTGAGATTTTATCGAAAACCCCTTAAATTAGGGGTTTTCTAATAAAATCTCAAAGTTAAGGGGTTTTCTCGATAACCCCTAAACTTAAGGGGTTTTCTCGATATTTTCAAAGTTAAGGGGTTTTCTAATAATCATCCAAAGTTAAGGGGTTTTATGATATTTAGCATTTAACTTTCATTTAACTAATTAACCAAGGATTAAAGAACTAACTACGCTATTGGGAGTTATCAGATCTTGAATAGATGTTTGCTACAAGACAACTCCTAAGGGTTTTCTGATAATCATCCAAAGTTAAGGGGGGTTTTATGATATTTAGCCTTTAACTTTCATTTAACTAATTAACCAAGGATTAATGAACTAACTAAAGTTATTGGGAGTTACTGTAGCTTGAAAAGATGTTTGCTACAAGACAACTCCCAATAACTTTAGTAAGTATACAAGCAAAATTGACCCGCGCTGCTGTCGCAAAGATTTGTATGATGAAATTAAAAAATAATGGTTAAATGCTTTGCTTAGAAAATTCTTTCTTAGTTTGTGGATAAAAATATTTTTAGGATTTGCAATATAGGTAAATTAGTGTGAACGAACAAAAAAATGGTTTAAGCATTTGGTTTTAAAAATTTAGCTTGTCAACAAAAATATTTTTGGTTTTGTAACATAGATAAAGTAGTCCATGAAAATTTTAAAAATAATGATTTAAGCATTAGGATAATTCTAATGCCTTTGGTAGTTGAATTGTAGATAAAGCCAAAAAAAATATTTTAAGCATATTAGTGAGGAGAAAGGCAAAAGAGAAAAGCTCATTTTATTTGGAAAAATATTAGCTAAAGTATTTGTATGATACTAATGACTTGGTAGTCATTACGCACACAAATTAGTATGAAGAAAAGAAATAAAATAAAATAAAATAAAGGCTCATTTGTTTTGGAAAGAAATATTTTGAAAATTAGTCCCTCACAACTTCAATAATTCCATATTAGTCCCTCCAATCTCAATAATTGCTTATTAGTCTCTCAAATTCTAAGGGGCCTTACAATTTGGTTCCTTAATGATGAAAATAAATCTTAGTTATAATTTCCCTCTTAAAGCTCATCTAGCTCAAAAAAAAGATTATTTACAGTTTGGTAATCTAAAGTTCACACATTTTAACTATAATACCAAATATTTTTGGCAATTAGATATCCTAAAGTTCACACCTTTTAATTTTGATACCTCAAAGTTTTTCTTAACACCTTTGTTAAGACAAAGTTTATATCTTGTTAACTTTGATACTCAAAGTTTTTTGACACTTTGATACATTAACTTTTTCTTAAATTTTTATTAAACTTTAGAGTATTAGAGTTAAAAATGTTAAAACATTGGGGTTACCAAAGTAAAACAATTAGGATCTTTAAGGTATGAAAGTTAAAAATGTATAAACGTTAGGGTAGCAAAATGTTAGAAAAGGTTTGGTATCAAAGTTCAAAAGGCGTAATGTTTGGGGTATCATAGTGTTAAATAAACTTGTGTATATCAATGTTTTAAAACATTATAAACTTTAGAGTGCCAAATTGCAAACAACTCTTTAAAAAATATTAGATGATGGTATTTTGGACATTGAGGGGTAAAATTGCAATAAGATACGGATTTGATGGAGTAATGAGCAATTATTTAGATTGAGATACTAATGTGAAATTATTGAAGATTTGAGGGACCAACATCTAAACAACGCTATGTAAAAATACTCTCTAAAATGCTAAATTACAAATAACCCTTTAAAAAATATTAGATGAGGGATTTTCGTCATTGAGGTACCAAATTAGAGTGACTTTGGAATTTGAGGGACTAAGGAACAATTGTTGAGATTTGAAGGGCTAATATGTAATTATTGGGAATGTGAAGGACTAATCAACAATTACTGATATGCGAGGGGCTAATATACAATTAATAGAAAAGTTACTATTCATTCCACAGTAGCTACAGTACTACTAAGGCTAGTTCTTTCATTTAACTAATTAATCTTTCATTTAACTAATTAATCAATAATTAAAGAACTAACTAAAGTTATTGGGAGTTACTGTAGCTTGAAAAGATGTTTGCTACAGTACAACTCCCAATAACTTTAGTAAGTATAGTAATAAATAAAAATTGTTGTCGTAGTTATGTGTCATCAGTTGAGTGAGTTAAGCATTACTGTATATAACTTTTTGTCCATCCAAAACAATAATGATAATTATCATGACTTCTAAGGCGAGGGGAATTAAACAATTTTGTATATTCACTAGTACAAAGAAGGGTTGTCCCAACAGGTGGTTGGAACCGTTGGGGCAAATATTTACAGCCCCAACGGTTCAACCCGTTGAGCCATTCACCGTTCGATGTAGAAAAATTTCCTCCCACTTTTTTCACTCGAAAAATAGAAATGAAAACAAAATAAACCCAATATCATCCCCTCACTCTCTCTATCCTTTTTCGTGACTTATCCCTCCCCCACGCTTAGGAGTGGGCAACGGGACGAGCTGGCTCGTCTCCGGCGACTCACCAAGGGGTCGGACGGTAGGAGACCTAACGACCCATAACGAGATAAGCATGCCGTGTTGTATCGCTTGTTCGCGGGTTTAGACCTCGGCCCAGCCTGCTTGCGGGACAAGATTAAGCGGGACGGGTCATGACACGTGCCGGCCTGCTCGACCCACCATATTTTATATTTTATTTTTTAAAATTTTGTAAATGGTTTTTAGTTTTTTAAATAGTTTTTAAACATTCTTTAACACTTAAAAATTATATGTAATTAACTAACAATGCAACCATTATAGAAATAAAAAATAATTTTATTAAGTAAAACTATATATTTGTGTAGAATGACAGAGAGAAACATCGCAAACACAGAGATTTTACGTGGTTCAGAGCAAGTCCTACTCCACGGGCGGCAACTAATTGAAGGTAAATTACATTAAACCCCATGAAGTTTAAGCATTTTGCATTAAAACCTCATGAACGTCCAAAATCGTACTAAACCTTCGATAACTTTTTGGAATTGTATAAAACCCCTAATAACTTTCCAAGTTTTGTAGATAACCCCCAAAAATTAGAACAAAAAAACCCCAAAATAAAAGCTATTTTGAAAGTTATTACGCGTCTAATATAATTTACTTAAAATATGTTGTGGGTTTTCTACAAAATTTATTGGGGGTTTAGTGTGAATTTGAAGTACATGGGGGTTTAAATGCAACTAAAAGTTTATGGGGGTATAGTGTAATTTACCCTAATTGGTAATATTTTTTAGGGTAAGCGAGCCAACGGTACGGCTCAAGCCCGCTCGCTAAGTTCGGCGGGCCGAGTTGGACCCATCCCACTTATTACAAAGGCCAACCCAGCCCGCTCCCGCGGCTCGCTACTGTAGCGGGCCGAGTTGGACTCGTCCTGCGTCGGGCC
Organism: Asparagus setaceus; assembly: GCA_012295165.1. Classification (NCBI taxonomy): domain Eukaryota; kingdom Viridiplantae; phylum Streptophyta; class Magnoliopsida; order Asparagales; family Asparagaceae; genus Asparagus; species Asparagus setaceus. The sequence continues at coordinate 17,678,265 of CM022710.1, forward strand.
GGATCGAGCCGAGCCCAAAAGTGAGCAGACTCGGCCCAGTGCCCACCCTCCCCTCTCTCTAGATCCGGCTTGCCTTAAATCCTCATGAACATTTGGAGCTCAGGAATAACCTTATGCTTAATAGTTAATAGCTTTATTTTAGTAGGTTTTGGTATTCAAATTGAGTGCTAATATGATTTCATTTTCCCCCTTCTATTTTTGTATCTCTAATTTATTGGCGTACCTTGTAGTTGTTACATAAGACTATAAGAGCTTGCTACTAACTGCAGAGCGAGATATTTTTTTATGCCAATGGCATTCATTTACCTTTTTTTTTTCTTATTTGCTTTACTGTCTAGTCTTAAAATCAAGTATGTTATCCTGTAGGATATGCAGTACCTTATGCTGGATAACTTTATCTTAGCAGGTATTGGAATTTCAATTGAATATTCATATGCGTTCTGTTATAATTTGTTTTTTTTTCATTCTTTTTTGCATCTCTGACTTACTGCAGGCTTTTTAAAATAAGAGCTTGGTAGTAGGTTGACTATGGGATAATTTTATTTCTATACCATTCATTTACTACATCCTTATTAGTGATTGTCATCTGGTCCTATTTTCTTGCAAGTTACCTTGTAATATATTCATGCATTCGCAGTTCAGGAGAAATTCGCTACTCGTATTTATATTTTATTTGTACTTTTAGATGGAAACATGTGTCTACCCTTGTTAGTGCGACAATAGTTACATACTTATAGACAATATAGGAATGAGATAAAATAAATTCTGTAAATATACTGACTCCCTAATATATTTATGAACAATATGTACATTACTGAACTCTACAATAATCTTGAGTTTCAAAATTTTTTTCTCCCATAGTGAAGCAATCAAGAAAGACACATCCAACAAAGTTTTTCGTTTTGTATCAATTTTGTTGTTGAAATGGAAAAGTAGAACTTATAACTAATTACCTACACCTTTATCACATCCTTAGCAACCTTTACAGATATCACCCAGAGCACCTTCAAGCCTTGTTGGCAATATAATTAATCACAACTAAACAAACCGAGTTCGAAGGGATAGTATTAACCAGATTCAAGGAGAAGAGTGAGCAATAGCTAGTCCATTGATCAGTGCTAAGCATTGCTAGTTAGCTGTGCCAATTCACCACATGTCTCCTCACTGCAGTCTTAACCTCTCCATTCATGGAATTGCCTGAAAACCCATCCATGCAAGTATCATCATCTGTCAGTGCTGCACTCACCAAAGTTTGAATGGATTTTATATTTATTCAGCACTAGCATGCCTTGGGCAATCCGACAGCACTGAATCATTTTTATGTTTATTCAGAAAAATACAGAAATATCCCAAATCATTGTGTTATTGCAAGAATCAAAACCTACCGCAATATGAAATGTGATCAACAGATCAAGATTCTTATGATCTGTTTATGGGTCATTGATGATTTCAGGTTCTTGATTTGGTGGGATATGCAGCGATCGATAACTAGAAATAGCAGATAATGCCAAGGAACATTCTGCTGGTAGTGATTGGCGATAAAGAGCTCAGTTAGGTTCCGAGTGAATTTATCACCCCCAACTCCTGCAGCCCTCCTTCCATCGACGCCTCCCTCAACTCAAAGAACAGCAGCTTAGCACCTGACATAGATCAGTCAGTAACAAGATTCAAGGGATGAAGTTGCAGATTCAGTTAAGCTTAGCACCTGACAAAGATCAGTCAGTAACAAGATTCAAGGGATGAAGTTGCAGATTCAGTTAAGATTGTGATCGTATAGGGGATTATTGCTGATGGTATTGCTTAGTAGTTTGTTTGATTTGAATTGGGATTCTTTTTCTTGTGATCTTTCTTTGTCCCTTCATGTTCTAATTTGGAAGTGAAAACTATATGAAAACTATGCTTAAGACAGAAAGATAATGAAAGTGAATATAATGATTTATGTTGATGGTAAAGTGATAGATTTGGATTCTTTTCTTGTAAACTATGTGCTTACTGCTCTAACTAGTATGAATGGAATTTTTTTTTTAAATTGATTTATCAGTTGCCCCAACGGTTTAAACCGTTGGGACAAATGTTAGCCCCAACGGTTCAAACCGTTGGAGCTAGTATTTTTTATTTTTTAAATTAAAAAAAAGAATTTACTTGTCCCAACGGTCACAACCGTTGGGGCAAGTTTCAAAACTGTTGGGGCTGGATCAGCCCCAGCGCGATTTGCCCCCAACAGGCCTTTTTTATGCCCCAACGGTTACAACCGTTGGGAACGTGATTTGCCCCAACGGTAACAACCGTTGGGGCTGAACCTTTTTGTAGTAGTGATTATTGTGATCTCCATCCAAATCGGTAATAACAATTACCATTTCTAATATATTTCTTTTTTTCAACATTCTGATCCATACAATATTGTTGGTTTTATTACAATCCTTTAAAAAATTTAAAATAAATAAATAGAGTGCTCATTAGGAGAAGAATTAAACGAGTGAAGGGTGTTTATTAACTTGAAAGTGAAGGTAATTCAAGTTAATAAACAATGAACTAGGAATTGATTGAGTAAAATAAATAAATAAACTTGAAATTTGTATTTTAATTTTTCATTTCATATATTATATGTATTAAAAATTATAAGTTAAGGGCATGTTTGGCTAATATTTATTTTATGAAACTTTATAAGTTACTCATTACTTATTTTATTAGAGGGCTTAAATAACCTTTTGATATTATAAGTAAATTTCCTTGTAAGTGCCAACAAATAAGTTGGAAAAACTCGACTTATTTTTTCTACTTATAAGTTCAAATAAGTAACTAAGTAAACTTTACCAAACATAATCTTAGATCAACATACTTATAAATTTTAAAATAAGTAGGTTGCCAAACATGCTCTAATTTATATCTGTAACAAATACCATTACTAATTATCTTTATTTTATTTTATTTTCATAACTCCTGATAAATAAATAGAGTGAATAGTAGTGAAATAGCTGGCGAGAAGGGAGACATCAGTAAAACGAGAGGAGATTGTGAGAGCTAAAAATGAACGCCTGGCTCATCGAAATGGATTCTCATATTCATTAGCCATCTCATTTATTCTATAATAAGTAGTTGTCATCGAACAATTAGAAGAGGAGCAGACCCTTTTGATTTGAAAGGGCCGTTGTTTTTGAAATAAAGGAATATAGAGAACGCTCAACAACAACAGATTGAAAGAAAATGCTAATTTCTTATAGGAAACATGAGCTTAATATGAACAAAGAGAGGAAATACATTAGGATCGATGAAATGAAAGACAATCAAAACTAGGTATCAAGAAAGTGATTCATATAAGGGAAATGTCTTCGCTCGGTCTTTCTTACCATGAGCAAAATTTGTTCAAAAACCACACTTGCAAACCTCCAATCCAGGTGTTGATTGCATATACAATAAGGTCAGTTTCATGGTATCCTCCAATATCTCAAAAACTACTTGCTACGAGAGATTTGGAATATAATAAAAAAAAACCTTTAACCAATCAGCCACCGGAATTAAGTTTCTTTTAACATAATAACATATTTTTTAATCTCCAGAGGGGATTTCAGATTCAATAAGAGTTCTAGTGTATCCACCGATCAAGTATAGCACATATGATGTAGATGCATACTAAACATATGACTCCATCATGATAAGATAGTGAACATGGACGATAACCGATCAACTAGTAAGTAAATGGACTAAAAAAATGAAAATAGTTAATACAGGCAATAGTCTTGGAAATTTTCAAATCCAAATTCAAATAATAATAGAGGTAATTAATATGAAACCGCTTGAAGTTGGACAACTTATTAAAATTAAGAACCCTTAACATTACTTTTTCATTACAAACCCTCTACTATTAAAAATATTAAAATTCCGTAATACTCTCTTGTGCTATCTTTGAATGTACTTTTCTTTTGTCAAAGACAAACAATGATGGAGTCTAGATAGTAGGAGTTTTGTCATATTAGCCCCTCAAAATCTTTAATATATGGAACTGGTTTCCAAAGCTTTTGGATTTGAAAGTAATCCCCAAATCTTTCATATTTGAAATTAGTCTCACAAATATTCTTGCAATTAGTCTCCCAAATATTTGAAGTGTTTGAAATTACCCTTTATAATATTTACAATTCAAATTGTTAACCACAGCTAGGTAGAGATTAATGAAAGATGACTAATTACCAAATCAACCAAAATCAAGAATAAAATATACAAAAATCAATAGTTTTAAGTCTAATATAATCTCCATAAAAAAGTCTAAGATAATCAATCGCGACTTTTACGCCAATGAAATTTTTTTAGGGGTTGGATTGGAATGAATATAGGTATAATTTTTATTATACCCAAAATTGTAAAAGATGATAAAATATTCTCTCAATTTCAACCATTTTCTAAATAGAGGGGCTAATTTTAAATCGCTCAAAAGATTTAGAGGACTCATATGAAAAAACCATATATATATATATATATGTGTGTGTGTGTGTGTGTGTGTGTGTGTGTGTGTGTGTATGTATATGAGATTAATGGGTATCCTTGTCATATGAGGGGATTCCCATATCTGTTTAGGTGGCACAATCTCCACCAAACTAATAAAGTAGGAGAGAATGTCCCTTATTTTATTAAAAGCATACTTGGTGGAGATTGTGCCACCTAAAGCTATATGAGGAAAATCCCTCATATGACAAGGATACCCATTAATCTCTCTCTCTCTCTCTCTCTCTATATATATATATATATATATATATATATATATATATATATATATATATATATATATATATATATATATATATATATATATAGAAAAGTGTTCCTAAGGTGACACCTTAGAATCAATCTACTCGAGTTGCCTATATATATATATATATATATATATATATATATATATATATATATATATATATATATATATATATATATATATATATATATATATATATATATATATATATATATATATATATATATATATATATATATATGGAAAAGTGTTCCTAAGGTGACACCTTAGAATCAATCTACTCTGAGTTGCCTAATTGTTGATGAGTCGAGTAAAACTCATTTATAGGCATGTACACAGTTGGTTCTAAAGCTAGTCTAGACATCAGAGTTTTGACTCTTAAATTTTCATACTTAGAGTCTTAAGAATAGTCATAAGCAAACTCTTGTTCATGAAAGATCCAGTCGCCCTGATCTTCGGCTGACTGGTTAATACATGGATCCTCAAAGGTAATTACAAGTGGTTCCATTTACTAGATTGGATCATCATTGAGATCTAGCTCGTTGTCTGCTTCATTATCGTTGTCTCCATCATTAGGAAGGACAATCTCAATTGTATGATTTTTATCATACAAGATAGAGTCGGTAAAGTAATTCTCTGCTCCTTTGAAGGGATGCTTTTCAGCGTCAACCTTTTGTTGAACCCCCTGTTCAACGATGTACTTAAAACATTAATGAAGTATTGATGGGACGATCAGGTTGGAATGGATCCATGGTCGTCCGAGGAGAAGGTTGTAGGGTGTTTCGACGTCAATGATATAACAAGTCACTTCTCTCTTTAATCACCAATCTGACATTTAATTCGGATCTTCTCAAGAGATCGGCTACTGCTGGAGTTGAAGTCGAAGATGGTGGCAGTAGTCTTTGAGAACTTGTGAAGGGGAATACCCAGAAAGCTCAAGAGTCTCCTCGGAATTATGCTCAACGCAGAGCCTAGGTCTATATGAATCCTTTCGACCTTCGCCGACCCTACATATCCGGTATAATAAAGGAGTTGGTTATGATGGTGATCTTTGATGAGCATGCCATCTAGAGTGAAGGTGATGTAAGGTGCCTGCTATTGGCAATGATAGCACTACTTGTTTTCTTCGTCTCGAGGAAGCTCGACCATGTGGGCGAGGAACACCTTACTGTCATTCAGAGCTTTTTTCAAAGCCTCCCTCATTTCCTTAGACAAACGTAGAAGTTCGAATAAGGTTATACGAGCCGGGATATTGGCTAATTAGGCCATAATTTCATATCAGAATGGGGCTTTTGGATTGTCTGAGGGACATTGCAATGCCTTATTGAACCAAGTCTCCTTTTGCTAGGTCGGTTCAGGCTGCTTGGAGGGTCGTGGCTGATCATAACTCTTCAAATAATCTCGGCCAGACCTTGTCCCCGCCATGATAATTTTCTCTTCTTCTGAGTCAGTGAGTGAAGTGACTCGTAGAAATTCTTCTCCAACAATTACGGAGATGATGTTGCAGGACTTCATCTTGCACTTGCTCTTTGTCTTGGACTTCGGAAGAGTCCAATGTTCGTCTTGGAGAAGGTCCGGATGTACCCATATTATATCCCCTCTTGCTGTAGTAAGAGGGACTAAGCCTTGGCTTTGTCGGTTTTGTTGGTCATAATTGACCACTTCCATCCTTACAGTAGGAATGGGGACAACGCCGCCTTGGGCTTGAATTTCCAGCATGGAGTCGAATTGAAGAGTCACCATACTGGCAGTGACTTTCTTTTATTCAGGTTTGAGCTTGAGGATTCCTGACTCGACAAAGGTCTATATTTTATCCTTAAGGATGTAACAGTTCTTCGTCGGGTGTCTCAACATTTTGTGATAAAGACAGTGGTTGGGATCATTAGTCTTTTTAATTTCTTTAGGGTGTCGGGCTTCAGGAAGCTTTAGCCGATTATCCTTGTTGAGGACATGGAAGATAGCCACCGTATACTCATCCTTGAAGGAGTAATTGCGGTGAACATTCTTCCTTGGTTCTCTTTTCTGGTTGTTGGGATTCTAGATCTTAACTGCGAAAGTCTCTTAAGCTTTTGGTTGGGAGGATTGCTCTTGCTTGCCTTTATTGCCCTTGAAGTTGGTGCGGGGTTTGAACTTGTTGAAATATTCTGATGATTTCTCTATTATCTCTACTTGTTCCATCAAATTCTTTCATGTATAGGCTGTGATGGCTCCCGTATGAACTTCTATACGACCCACAAAATTATGCCGACAAGTTTGGAGTAGCATCGGCAAAGACATATCTCGACATCGCAATGTCAGATTGCGAAATCTCTTGATGAATTCCTTGACCATCTCATTTCCTTTTTGCTTTTCAGAGAAGAGTTTGGCCATGGTGATATCTGATTATTCCTCATGGAATTATGAGAGGAACTTTGATCCCAGATCAGCTTAGGATTTGATTGAACCCTCAGGCAAAATTTGAAATTAATCGAAGGCTACACCTTGAAGGGTGCCAATGAAAAGTTATGCCTTAATGGCGTCATTACCCACTACATTCCAAGTTTATTGGTGAAAATAGTAGATGTATTGGTTCGGAGAACCTTTGCCATCAAACGTATGCAATGTTGGCGACTTAAACTTTATTGGATAGGGAATCATGTCCCACTCGATGAGATAAGGTCGAGCGATTCCAACCTTCTTAAGCTCAGTTCACTGAGAAAGAGTGTTGAGCTATTTTTGGATGTCCTCCAGGGCCTTTGCTTCCTTTCTTGGCTTCGGAGGTACCGATGTTTCTGATCCTAAGTGGTCAGAATCTGCGTCTTCTTGATGCGCCTGCTTTTTCCGGGGAGAACTCAATGATTGGTCTTTTCTCCTTCGAAGAACTCGGATGAGGATAAGAGTCTAATAGGATCTGTTCGAACATTTTCTCTAAGCTCTCAAATCACTCATCTGAAGCTTTCTTTTGAGCTGCCATCTGAGCGAGAAGATCTTGACTTGAGCTAGGGGTTACGTTCGATGCTATGGCAGAGTTAGCATCACTGAAAGTAGGTTGGTCCACTTGAGGCAGAGCCTGTGACACTCATGTTTGGAAGAGGGAGTAGTCAAAAGGAATTGCTGCTCTTTGCCTTAATCTGGTGTGGCGATAGACACTGTCAGTCTCTGGCAATATGCCTCCAATGCCAGGAGAGTATCTCGGGTTAGACGGATTGTCTACATCTTCTTCATCATCTCTAGAAACTACACTAGTCGTGTTGACAGTGAATTCTTAGAGTTTACCCTTTCGGATACATCGTCGTCTTTTGGTCCGAACCTCTGAAGGCTCAGGATTGTGACTAAGACGATTGAAAACCGATTCCTTTTCAGGAATAGCTTTACATTGGCAATTCTTCTGAACTGCCGTGACTACTTCTCTTAGGGTCGCACAATGCTGACAGTGGCGAGAACTCTTTAGAGATAGGAACTCTCTCAGATCACCAATAGTTCCACCATCACCATTTTGGGTTTTGGCATGCGAACGTCGCTTATGGAGACGTTGGCTAGACTTTCACTTAGCAAAGTCAGATGGATCACCCTTAGCAATGTTATTCCCTTGCGGGAATTTGGACAAGGGATTATCCCCATTCTTTGCTTCTGTTGAAGAAGCATAGCGAGCATCACGAGATGCTTTAAATTGAACCCCAAGGGAGTTATGGACTGACGTCCAAAATCAGAAGACGCAAGAATGTATTGACCTTCGCTCGAGGCGAGGGTCGATGTTTCTTACCTCTGGGTGAAGTTCTTTTGGCTTGCTGCGAAGCTCAAACCATCTTTGGTGAAGGTCGCCTTTACACATGCGGGGGTCGATTTGGACCCTAAATTCGCACTGCGGTGAATTTTATGAAAACTTCTCATAGTTATCACTGCTAATTGGTTCGAGAAAATGAATTCCTCAAACTTTGCTTGGTCAAATTCTATGGCCAGCGACTCAGCTAAGGATCCGAGGGTCTTAGTGTCAGATTGCGACACAACTTTCTCATTGGAAGAGAAAGTAGTCCCTAGCGGAGTCGCCATCCTATTTTAGGTCTTTTGTATTGCAATTGACACAGATTACAATAAAAAAATAAGAAAATTTATATTTAACTAGGTTTTGCTGCATGCCGATGGAGCGTCGATCTTGTAATCCATTGATGATCTGACTAAGACGATGGGTCTCTTGCTATTGGTCTCTGATTTGATTTCTTGAAAGATAGCTCAGTCTTCTCTTAGAACCAAAATGGAAGAAAACTCCGCTTGTATGGGGTGTTCGATTTCCCTTCTCTGCGAATGTATGTCTGGTGATATGAGTGTAAGTCCCTCGAATGAACAATCCCCTTCTCCTTTAATAGGCTAAAAGAGAGAGTTAATGGCCTTTAATTATGGATTAAGTGGCCATCAAGGTAGGAGATAGTGGGAGAGCGGTTATCCTCTTAAAAATAGCTCTCAAACGGTTAAATGGCGAAGTTCGCTGATTCAATGAAGTTCGCTAATTCGGCAAAGCTCGCTAAAGACATTTGGGCGAGGCTCACTTGGACGTGGGTGAGCCTTCTTCAGAATCGTAGATGACATGGCCCACGTGGGTAGCTGTGGATGAAGTTCACTGATTAATTGGTTAGCGAACTTCGCTGGCGAGTTCAAATTTAGCACAAAATTTGACTCGCGACTTGGCCGATTCAATGGCGCCTTTCGACTTGGCCTAAAGTCTAAATTGGCAGTTGACCCACTATTGACTTGGTCGGGTCAGGTCGAGATGAGCTGTGTGGCGAGTTCACATGCTCTGTTAGGCAGACTTTGCTACATTTTGTTATGGGCTCGAGTTTGGGCCCATTTAAAGCGTTTTAGCCCATGGGCGTTCAGTTCTTGGATCCAAGCTGAACATTGGGCTCGATGAAATATATTTTAAACCTCTACAGACATCCAACACTCAGCCTCAGTTTTGACAACTGCCACAGCTCCGAGGGGGATCTTTTGTGTGATAAGAGCTCCCACCTACTGATGTAACTTTCTAATGTTACACCCAGTGCCCTTTGTGTGCCTTGTACAGATCATATACTAATATACTCCATGCCATGATAATCAAGCAATAATAAGATATAAGCAATCCCAAATATGCATATAGCTTAGAAAATGACAATAAAATCAAATATAATGTCTTATAAAGCCATCATCCGTAATAACCTAAGTGTATGAGGTCTTAAGTAAAAAATCATCATTAAAAATGTAGTCCCTAAGGCTCAAGTGTGCTGCATCAGCTGCTCCTCAGCTATTTCCTTTAGTAATAGATCCTCGATCAACTGACTCATAGAGATACACTTAGCACAACCTCCTCCTTCTCTTAGTTCTTAATGAAATGGTATCAAATCTGGATTTTATTTGATTTTCTAAACTAATTTGGGCATATCATATAACTAGCGGTCGCCATGCTATCAATATAGAGAATCATACTATTCTCTACATATCGCGCTATAGGAAGATTCTCTAAGAATCTGCACAAATAGATTGCCTTCAATGCTATTATGTATATCGCCACATATCCGCTCCAAGTGAAAAAAGGGCTATACAAAATTGCTTCTTACTACTCCAACGTCATTCAGTAAGAGAGCATAACCAGATATTAACGTTCGGCCCTCTAGATTATTGGCCCAGTCGACATCTGAATATTTCTATAGGTGAGAGTCTGTGCTGTCATAGCATAATACATCAGGTGCAGTCTGAATCAAATATATCAGGATCCTCTTAATTCATCCCAGTGAGTCGGATTGGACTGATGCCTACCCATCAGTCCTACTACAAAGAATGTGTCGATTATTATACGCATACAAGACTATCCACTACAGTCCTTGAAGGGATGCTTAGAATTAGCTTCTTCTCTACTTTGATGTCGAAACAATGCTCTATACTTAGAGTCTGACACTTAGCAATTAGATCCCCAATAGTCTCCATGCTGCACCCAATCAGCAATATGCTATCAGTATACGATGACAGATCTCAAACTTCTTTCAACATAGTGTAAGTGGACCTAGCCGTCCTGATCGATCATCTAGAAGCCATGACCCAGCATAGTCTAATAGGATAAAAAATACTACACACTAGAAAAATATTTCAAGCCATAGGTAGGATCCTTTAACTTGTACACCTTGTGCTCAAGTCCCTTGGCTATGAAACAAAGGTTGATCCACATATATCACTTTTTCCAGTTTTGTATAGGTAAAAGCTGACTCGATGTCCATATGGAATAGTTCAAGATCTATTTACGCTATAAGAGTCAATATCATGTGAATAGAGCCATTTCTCACCACTGGAGAAAATGTCTCGTTCGATAGTCCACCCTACTACTTGGGTATTCTCTTTTGCTATCAAGCGGGCCCTGCATCACTTGTATATCCCCTCCCGCTTGACCTTGAAAACCTGTTTGTTTTCAGTGGTCTCGCATTCAGTTGGAAGATCCAACAAGTCCTAGACTTGATTCTTCCCCATGAACGCAAGCTCCACATTCATTGTTGTTTTCCACTCTTTCACTACAGACCTAGAAATAGTATATTCACATGACTTAGGCTCCGCAATAACATGTGGTGAAACCATGAACATTTTCCATTAATCTCAAAAATGTCATCTTGGTACTAGTCTATGGAACGATCTCTGAGAGAGTTGAGATTCCATAGATGGCTCCAAGTCATCTAAAAATATCTCGCTCCCACTGTCCCCAGCTAGTAGAGGAACCAATTCCTCCTCCATCGCTGGATCCATGCAGTCTCCTCGATCTCGTATGAACCCAAATATTGGCCTATTTCTTCTTTGTGCATGAAATCCTCCCTAAGGAACTCAATATGCCACTACTCGTTTGGTTACAGTCTCATCATATTGCTCATATGTAAACACAACCCAGAGAGTCTTTAAAATAGTGTATGAAAATACATTTCCACATTCTGTGCTCCAAACTTCTCATCCAATGAAAAGTTGTGTATGAAACCAACTCTTCCTCATGGATGTAGTGATACAACAATAGCCCTCGGCCGTCCATGACTCATAGGATATTGACTGTACCGATCTCGAAAGTACACGGTTCAGAATATATGTCGCTATCAATATCACATCTCCTCAAAAACTAAATAGGTAGCTATTCTGAACTATATCTAGCAGAGTTATGTTCCTCATTTTTGCAACTCTATTTTGTAGTAGAATATAGAATACCGTCAACTGTATGACTTTCCTTTCTCTTGACATAGTTTCTTGAACTTTCAAGATAGATACTCTCTCACGATTAGTGTGCAAAGCCCTAATACTTTTGCTTAACTGATTGCCCACCTTACTAATTTAGTTGTTGCAACAAATTCAAGCACTCAACTTGGTGGAAAATTAGATACATGTGATCGTAAATAGAGTAGCAGCTTATAAACATGAGGAATTAACGTACTCCACTTTTTACCTTCATAAATATCAATCTGCATATATTAGATTGAATAAATTGCAATTGAGGTGCTCATAGACTTGCCAAATGATTTTCTAGTGATTTTACCCATGAGACATACTCGTAGAAGGACAAATACCTTAGTACATATACGAAGGAGGCCGCCCCTGGCTAGCCTTCACGTGTCCTCTTATGTGACTTAATCTACTATACCACAAATTAGATCCAATCTTAATTCACGGCATAATATAAAATAGAAGATAATCTGGTTATCTAGTAATAAGTCACATTCTAAAATCAACTAAACAATTAGCTTGGCTTAGATAAGTAGAGAAATCTTAAAACAAATCTAAGCAAGTTACCCATAAATGAGGAACCAAGTAGAATCCCACAAACCTAACTATCGAGAGACGATTCCTTACTCTTAGTGAGAGCATACAGAATATCCTAAAAGATCTATTTGATCCCTAAACTCAGAGGAGGCCTCTATGCATCAGTGCCCAGCACCGTTACATATCCCCAACTAGATCTTATTGCTCCCATTCAGAACTCAATACTGCATCTGCCCAATAGATGCGGTCCGTGAGTCCGGAGTTTTCTCGGTCGTGCGCCTTTATGCCAAAATGATCGTCTTTTTTGCCTCAGCACTGTTACATAATCTTTCTCTTATTAGTTGGACTTTTCACCTTTTAATTGGATTCTTTTATTTCAGAATATATTTTAAAAAAATCTCCCAGTATACCTATTGCAACCAGGCTCTCAGCCTTGTGCCTCAGGTATACAGCTTTCAAAGCCGAAGTAGACATTTTAGCCTTGAACACCCTAGTGTTTAGACTCCAACTTCACTTTTATTTGTACATCCCTAGATGTATTGAATCTGCGACGTGCAATAAAAATAACAAATATCTTTCCTGGAGTTATGTCAAGCCTAGATAACCGCCTGGATCTGCCGCTCCTACCTCGATACAGTTCCACCTATCTCATGATCTCTAATCATAGATGTATCATCCAGAGGTGAATTTGATATTCTGCCCAGCAGTCATCTCAGTTGAATCCAACTTAATAATAAGAACTCGGATCTCAATCGAAGAGACATATCTGAATCTCCCATTAAGAGCATCTCGGAAGCTCTTTGCATTTGAATTATCCTCTTAATCCTCGATAAGATTGTCTCTCTTTGCAGTCCACCTAGTGAACCACTTCAACAATCTTTTCGCTTCTAAAACTTGTACTGACCGGGCTCAAATCTCTGAGTCTGAGAAGAACCCTATTCCGACTCGGATATTACAGTCTCAGTACTCACCAAAATCTCCTGCTCTCAGGAGAAAATGGATCTTCCGACAAAAAAGCATCTCAAACTACTCAGTCCCACACTGACATCGGAATAATTATTTTGGTCCCTTAAAAGAAGAATTAATACACTCTAATTATGGATACGTTAAGATTATTGGCATTTGCGTGGAGTATTGTTCTTCCCTGAAGAACATTCCATCTAATCAAGCCTTTTATACCAATAATAAAATTATATCCCAAAAAAAGAGAAGAAGACCTAAGGCCCCATCCACAGTGTTCAAAGATATAGTTTTTAAAATCATTATAAAATTTTTGAGAATAGAATATTAAATTTCTTAGAGATAGACTTGATTGGGTAGTTAAATCATAATGTCATCTCTACCTGAAATCTCCCACTTGAAATTATTTATTTATTACATTCCAGTATACGCCTGAACATGCAGCATGACAAACATAAATAAACAATTTCACAATTTTTATTTAACTACACTATTTATCTTATCAATTTTATTAGGTTTTTCATTTCTCATGAAATTGGTTCACTTCTAGGCCCCACTAGAATAGCTACCTATCAAAATCAATGATATTCTATAAGGATTTTATAATTAAATTATTTGGTATATAAAAATAATTTTTTTCTAAACTTCCAAAGTTTAAAAATTATTTTCTTAAAACCAAAAATAACTTTATTATGAAATCAAGTGGACTTCACATAAAAATTTCTAAAATTTTGAAGAAAATAATAAAAACATTTTTGAAATTTTACCAAAAATTTTTAGATATTTTTATTATTTTTAAACAATTTTTTGATTTAAAAATAATTTTCTAAATTTTTGGATATATTTAAAAATAGAAAAAATAAAACCCTCTTATTTACACTTTTGCCCCTAGGGTTTCAAAACTCTAGGGAACCTTTCACAATGGTGGCGGCGGTATTGCGGCTGCTTGATACTCGACTCGAGCTGTGGCGATGACCAGTCGCGTGAAAGCTGTTGAATCTTTTTTTTAAAGCAGCAATCGCCGGTGGTGATTGAAAGTTGGTCCCCGATGCCCAATGTCGGGCCCTCCTCTGATTTTCGCCGCCGCCGCATTGCCCTCGGAGGTGGCGACGACTATGGTTTCATAAAGCCCTCTTTTTAGAAACGAAACTACATGCGCTTTGTGCCCAGCGTCGGCGGTTTTAGATGAGCCTCACGAGGCCCGGCGCGGAGTTGCCACTCTCGGATCTCGCCGTCGTCAGTAGCCTGCATGGCGGCTCTGACTAGATCTAGCATCTTTTAATTTATTTATAAAAATTTAAAACAATAAAAGAGGAATTTTAATTTCGAAAAAATGATGATATCATGGAAAAATTATTTAATAAATCCTTGATTTATTAAAATTAGCACTAGATCATAAAAGTTAAATTTTTCTTGTAGATCGATATCTCGGATATCAAATTTTAGATTTTACACCAAAAATTAATTTTTAATTAAAAATAAAATTTTTAATTAAAAATAAACTTTTAATAATAAAATCCTAATTTTACGTTCCAAAGACCAAGATCACCATCATGAAACTTTAGATCTAATCTAAAAAAATATAATATGCAATCAGATCTAAATCTAAAAAAAGATCAAAGATGCGAGCAATCCTAATCTCGCTCTGATACGAATGTAAACTATGCATGAAAATATTAAATATTGAAATCTCTTGTTAAGAGATTACCTGTCTCGATTCTTCTGGAAGGATCGAGACGCATCTACTCTTGATCTTCCACCAATGACCAGAGGGCGACCACACCGATATGGTGAGAAGCCCTCGTATATCTGTTCGCGGGAAAAGTCGGTATGATTGTCATTGCTTGAATCTGTTACACCTTTATGGGTTTACAAACGAGATTCAGAAAAAAGATCGCCTTTTTATAAGGCTTTACAACGAACAACCAAAAAGATTACAACTTTTTCTCCTTTTTGAACAAACACGGGATCCATTTATCGGATCCTCGCTTGCGTGGGTGTCTTTGCCTGTGTTGGGGACTTCTTTTCCGTCCGTGGACCACCGCGTAATCCGGATCCGGTGCGAGATCTACACGATCAAGAGGGGTTATTTCACGATGGAAACAAGAACCCAAGCAAATGAGATCGACTAAGCGATATCAAAGCTCTTCTCGAGATCAAAATGAGGTTTAATCTCGAGGGAATGATGTAGATCTGATGTCGAAGTTGATCCCCTCCCCAAAAAGCTAGATCTGGATCTTCAAAAGCCTCGTCTTTATCGCCAAAAGTCAGATCTTGATCCGGCAGAGTCTCCTCCTCTCTCCAAAATTCCGGATCTGTACAAATGAGCCTTGCACCTCATATTTATAGCCTCAAAAGTGGGTACGGGTCAGAGCTGGGCCCAAAGCCCGTGTGGCCACTTCCAAGTGGCTCGGCCACCGAGCCACTTGAAAGTGGCTCGGCCTTGGCCGAGCCACTTGCAAGTGGCTTGGTTTTGGCCGAGTCGCCCAAGCGGTTTGTCTTCCGGTCTTTTTCGCCGTCTTCCGGTGTTCCGAGTCTGATTTGATTGATCCATTCGACACTTTGCTGATTCGGAGCTTCAAAGTTAGGTTTATCCCTTTGCTCGCGTGCGGTTTGTCACTTCATTAGCCTTGCACGCTTTGTCGACTTGCTTTATGCACTTCGTCGACTCGGTTTATTGACTTGGATGCTTCGTCGACTTGCTTTATGTGCTTCGTCGACTCGCTTTACGCGTTGGCGTCGCGATGACTTGTTGTTGTATCATCGACGATTCGCCGTTATGTCATCGGATGGCTCGTCGATCGTCAACTCCTTATCACAAGCTGTGTTCGGGAGCTTATAGGCAATTTTCAACGCCTACAGATACCCCCTCCAAAGTGTTTCTGTCTCGCTCTTTTATAGAAGGAGCCGAAATACTCTGGATATGATAGGCCCCAACCTTCAGTCGGTATAACGGGACCTAAAAATGGCTTCGAATCTTGACTTCTCCAATTCTTTCGGACTATCCAGTGCTTTGTAGGATGACTGAAAGTGTCACGGTGCTGCATTTATGGTCTGACCGTTGTTAAAGTCTTGAATCGAAAGCTGATGAATGAACTATTTGCTTTAGCTCGTGTTGGTGAGTTGTCGTCGAACTGACCATCCAATTTCGTGAGGCTTAACCTTGAATTGGCGAATTCTCCGTTGCGTCGCTTGGCGTAGGCCTAACCATAGTGAGAGGAGAATGGGGGTTCATCCTTTAATCGGTGGACTCTCCATTGTGACGCTCATTGCAGGACTGACCACAGCGGGAGGAATTTTCTTGAGATGTGACGCGTTGACCGGCGTTAGAAATTTTCTCTTGACATTTAACCTCCAATCGGTGATTTTTTATTAAGACACGTTGGCGGCATCAACACAGTTTATACTCATGCGTTCATTAGAGTTTTAGAAATTAGTTTATCCTCATATACCCATTCGGAGGTGGTCGAGTTATCCTTAAGATATTTTCCAGGAACTTCTCGCCAAAAAAGAAAATAATTTATACTCGTATACCTTATTGGAGTATCCCAGTGGGAGGAAATTGGGGGTTGATGAGTTATCCTTAAGAATATAAAACTATTCTCCAGGAACTTCTCGACAAAAATTAGGAAACAGTTTATACTCATACACCTAGTTGGAGTAGGATTGGGGTTCACATAACTCGAACCATATGAGAATTGACCCTTGATGGGTGACGACCCCGTGTGGGAGAGAGAAAACTGATGAGGCAAGTGGATGGGGAAGATGCTATACCAGGAGTATTTCCCTTCGAATCGCGAACTGAGTCAGCTGAAAGATCGTATGCCTGATTGCCACGATACCTTATGGGATCTCACTTGTCATTATCACATTGTTTTGGCACAGAATGAGCCATTAGCAAAGAAGGCCAAGCCGCAAGTGAGTCTGAAGCAGTTTGCAGATTACTTGTTCCAACACCTGGAGAGTGATTCCGGTGAAGCGATTTGCGAGTTGAAGCCGCTTACCCCTTCAGAGGTCAATGAACTAATCCATAAGTCTAGCACTCACTCCTATGCCACTAGTAGCACCGAGGGTGGCTTCCCTACAGGTACTAAGTTTAGGACATTCTTGTGGCATGCTATGAAGCCAATTCAGCCGATGACTCTCCTGGCCAATTATCTCGCGCTCTGGCTGAAGAAGTGCATGGTACCATATCAGTCTGGCGATGCCTTACCTTTGGAAGTCCTTTATCCTGCGGTTCAGCTTGCTCACAAGAAGAAGCTTTCTCTTCTCCCGGTGATGGTGGCTGACATCCATCATGGGCTTCGGCAGATAGTTAATACCTCTATTCAGGTAGAGGATGGGCCGTCAGCTCGGATTCCTCTTGCAAAGGTGGAGCTCCCCTACACTTACTTGATGGCTTGGTTTGTCCTTCACCGTCCCGACATGATGACGGCGCCGAGTATCGCAGACCCCTCTATCCCCTTATTGCAATTATTGGAAGGCTACAAATGGAAGGGGCGAGTATTTTCAGATGTAAGAAGGGAATTGCAGATTCATAAGGGCTGGATTTTCTCTAGGTGCTTTCCCCGATTTTCCGGCCAGTACGGTGAGTCCTTGATCGATGAAGAGATGCCGGGGGCGAGTCGGACCTCTCTTAATGTCGGCTATTTTAGTTGGCTTATGAATACTAGGCCAGGCTATTTAACATTTCGGGTTAGGAATCAGTGCTTTATAGAGCCGTATCTGCCTTGCCGATTTGCCCGCCAGTTTGGCTATGACCAACTTTATGTCGAAAATCCACGTCGATAACTCCGGACTCATGGGGGATTAGTAGACGGCGTCCGGGCCTGGTTCTGGAGTGTGACGGGGTGCATCGGTGCTAAATTGATCTCCCAGTCGCGTCGTCCGCTTGGTGACATTCTTATATTGCACATAGGCATTGGCGGCTAATGAACTTCGTTCATGTGAGGCGTATCTCGGCATTAGTGGCGAAGAGGCTTCAAGGCTAATGCTCGGATGATTCGAGCGGCTTCGGTCACATAGGAAGCGGCGTAAGACTTCGTCAAGCGACGATGGGGAGAAGAGATATCCGGCTCTGGGAGACCACTCAAGAGAAGACCATGCTGACGAAGAAAATATTGGGCGAGGTTTATCAATATTTCCTCTCTCTTCTTCTTTCTCCTCTTTTAGAGTTATTGACATTATTTAGTTAACTTCGGGTATGGCGCCGAAGTGGAGGAGCCGTGCCTCTCGGTGGAACTCAAGCCGTTAAGCGGAAGAAGCTAGTCCACAAAGCCCACGTGGATCTGCGAGCTTTTGTGACGGACTTAATCGGTGATGACTTCGTTAGAGAAGGAGGTAATGCTTAATCGCCTTTGACCACTTAATTTCTCGAGTTTAGAACTCATATTCCTCCACCTTTGTGCAGCGGATGCTAGAGTGATTTCAATCTCCCTCAACGATTTTGCTTCTTTGAGACCCGGCTTCACCCAACGGATGCATGAGTCCATAGTGGAAGACCCCGCAGAATCCATTAGGATTAATGGGACTACCGATGTAGGACCTGATTCAATAAATCCAGGTACATCTATCATTGATAATATTCTATTTAGATGGCGAGTGCAGGAGTTGAATGACTCGGAACCCGTGCCTCCCCTAATCACCTCTATGCTCCTTGCTCTTTTAGAGAAATTGCAGGAAGCAAATAAGGATACTGGGGTTAAAGAGACAAATCCCCCTATAGGAGGTAAGCCATCTCCACCCGTTGTAGGTTTCTTAACTTCATTTTCTTCATTTTTGTCTCCTCGTGTCATACTTCTCGCTAGAAGATTTTGATGAAGCCGGCCTGCCTATGGACATCCCCGCAATGGATTTGACATACGATTCTTCTCGAGATGATCATCTTCCCGATGATATATCGCTTGAGCCAAAGATCTCCGAGACTGCTGAGGTTCATTCCTCTAAAGGTATGGGTTCTTTCCCCCATTAATGGTAGGACTAGCCATTTATGACTAACACAACTACAATTCGACAAATCTGAGGAATTCATTCTGTCGTTAGCAAGCATTCCTTATTCCGATGCTCCTTCAGAATTGGGTACCATGTCGGTGGCTATGCCTGACGAACGTGCCACGAGACCAACTACAACAGTTGGTGCGTCGATGCTGATTCATATTCGATAGACTTCGTCAAACCGCGAAACAATGCCGATTGAGCAGTGCGAGTTATTGACTAAGGATGTCTATACCGGCCTTTAATTTAAGATTCTGAAATGCCCACCCTCTTATTTTTGCAGGGCGTATATCTCAGCTTCACGATTTGGCTAAGGCACTGATGTTGGATGATGATCCTGATCGGCTTATTATTTGTGTTGAAGCCCGGTCATTTTTCTCTCTCATGAACATGGTGATCGACCAGCTTCTTCATAAAGGGCTCTCCCTCCGTCAATTTAGGCCGATCCTTGACCCGCGGACGGTTTTGATAAGGAACGCCGATTTTTCAGAGTTAGCCCAGGCCATTGTTGATGATCTTGATCGCCTGAAACTCGATCTTTAGAAGCTACGGGAGCTGCAAGCGACAGGTGCTTCATCATATGTGGCTGATCGAACGGGTCCTCATCTGGAGGCGTGGCACAGCGCTCGAATTCTTAATGAATTCGAGGTTGAGGTGCAGCGAGGCCGGGTAGATCAGGTTAAGACTGTCCTCGCCGAGAAATCAGCATCCTTGAGCCACATCGATTCTCTTATTGCTTCGAGTGAGGCCGAGATAGCGCAACTTAAGCGAGAGCTCCAAGCAAAGGAAGAGAACTTAGGCACTTTGCAGCTGATTAGGGCCAACGAAGAGGAAGCTCGGACCATCCTATCCAAGAAGCCGGAGCTCTCAGAATAAAAATTGGTCGAAGTTGAGGAGAACGCTGCACAGACGCTGAATGCGAATGAGGAATCTTTCAAGGCTGAGTTACAGGAGGAGCTCCATCAAGCTTACAACAATGAGTTGTCCTAGCTGGAATAACAAATTTTGTGTCGTAAACTTAATATTTGAATGCCTGTAGTTTGAAAGACTTGATTCTTCATTAGTTGAATAAAACTCTATCTTCTTTTTATCGATGTTCAGTGTGATTTCATTTGAAGTAATTAGCCATCATGCTTATAAGATTTTTGGCAAACCCTCAGCCATCAACTGATTTGATTAGACTTTACCGATTACCATTTGAATCGGGCTAGCGTGCGGATTGTCTAACCCGTTCCACACGTGACGTTGTGCTAAAAGAATGAAACTCTTTTAGGCTTAATGTTATGACGTCGAATACATAGATTTTGTCATCTTTTACGGGCAAGAGACTAATCGGCAACACGTGGTAGGCGTTGGCTTTAGGGTTATTGGCCAACCCCCAGCCATCAACGGATTTGATTAGCCTTTACCGACTACCGTTTTAATCGGGCTAGCATGCGGATTGTCTAACCCATTCCGCACGTGACGTTGCGCTAAAAGAATGAGACTCTTTTAGACTTAATGCTACGATGTTGAATACGCAGGCTTCGTCATCTTTTACGGGAATAGACTACCCGAACAGTTAGGAACTAACCGGCAACGCCTGTTAGGCATAGGCTTATCCCTACTTAGGTTTCGGGATAAAATTCTCCAAGATGATACTTGGTGTCTTCTTCAATTGGAGAAAAGACTAAACCGGCAACGCGTGGTAGGCGTTGGCTTATCCCTACTTAGGCTTCGGGATAAAATGCCTCAAGATGATACTTGGTGTCTTCTTCAATCGGTAAAAGACTAAACCGGCAACACGTAGTAGGCGTTGGCTTATCCCTACTTAGGCTTCGGGATAAAATGTCCCAAGATGATACTTGGTGTCTTCTTCAATCAGATAAAAGACTAAATCGTAAACAAAAGATTAAATTGATGTGGGAAAGGAAGAATTTTATATTCTGTTTCCCGACGGTGGAGATGAAGGATTTTATATCCCGACTCCAGGTCTTCTTTTAGGGTAAAGACGAACCCAAAACAAGAGAGGAAGGATTTTATATCCTATCTCTTGCCTCTAGAGAGGAAGAATTTTATATTCTATCTCTAGGAAGAAAGAAACTAAAAGTGGGATCTCCACTTCGAGAATCGGAAGGGGTGAAACTAAGAGTGGGATCTCCACTCCGAGCATTGAAAAGAGATTCAGATAACTTTCACTTTTATAGGATTTATTATCTGATCTGAAAATAAAATTCTCGTTTATCAAGATGAAATTCTAACTTTGGCCCTAACCGTGGGAAGGCGTGACCGAAGTGGGGGGGGGGGAGATTTAGATAGCTATCGCTTTTATAGGATTCGCTTCCTAATCTTGAAAATAACTTTTTCGTTTATCGAGAGGAAATTCCAACTTCGGCCCTAACCGTGGGAAGGCGTGACCGAAGTGAGGGGAGAAGATTCAGATAGCTCTCGCTTTTATAGGATTCGCTACCTGATCTTGAAATAATTTTCTCGTTTACCAAGAGGAAATTCCAACTTCGGCTCTAACCATGGGAAGGCGTGAGCGAAAAAGAACGATGGGATCCTCCTGTTTATCAGAAGGGGATTTCAATTTTGAAAGTGGGCCTCTTGTTCATTGAAAGGAATCAAGAGGGGATTCTGCTGGTGGATTAGACTAGAAAAATTTTTATTTAGTAAACTCACCGCCAATGAGTTTGATCGGCGAGGAAATTTGGTGGAGAACAAATTTAGGGTTATCCTTGAGAACAATGTGTGAATTATTTTCCGAGGAACTTCCCTTCAATATGGGTTATCCCGAATGTACTAAGGGTAGTATTTTTTAAGAACTTTCCATTTATCGGTATTAATTGCCTATCGCCATCTTGAGTAATTAGGCGATACGCACCGTTCGAGTAGACCTTGTCTATCACAAACGGTCCTTCCCATTTGGGTTAAAATTTACCTTTCTTTTTGGAGTCGAGAATTATCGGTCGTCGAGCAGCGAGGACCATGTCTCCTTCCTTGAAGCTTCTCTGTCGGACTCTCTTGTTGAAAGCTCTCGACATTCTAGCTTGGTAAAACTCAATGTGTTGTTGAGCTTTCAGGCGCTTCTCATCCAACATCTCGAGCTCTTGAAGGCATCTTCGATGTCGCCCGCTTCCGTCATCTCGCTTGCAGGGCGATCCGAAGTGATGGAATTTGAATTTCCAATGGAAGCACCGCTTCACATCCGTATACTAGAGAATATGGTGTAGGTCCGGTTGGCGTGCGTATTGTGGTGCGATATGCCCAGAGTGCTTCTCCGAGTTTATCATCCCAATCACATTTATTAGTCTTCACGAGCTTTGACAAGATCTTAATGATTGTCTTGTTGAACGCTTTAGCTAAACCGTTAGTAGCGGGATAATAGACCGTCGACGAGACATCTTGAATCTTGAACTTTTCGCAAAACCTGACGAAGGTATTGCTGATGAATTGAGGACCATTATCATGTATGATCCCGCCTAGGCACGCTGTGTCGATAGATGACGTGATGCTTGATGAACCTGATGACGTTGTTCGTCTTCACCTCTTTAAGTGGAATTGCTTCAGCCCACTTAGAGAAGTAATCGGTGATTGCGAGAATGAACCGATCACCTTTAACTGATGGAGGGAAAATAGGACCTACGATGTCCATTCCCCACGTCTCGAACGGCCATGAAGTAGCCGAAGGATGCAAATGCTCCGGGGGTTGATGCACGTAGTTCTCGTGTATTTGACACGTGTGGCACTTTTGAGCGTACTCGATTGCATCATTAACCATCGTTGGCCAGAAGTATCCCATTCTTCTGATGCGATCATAAAGCTTGGGACCAGGTTGGTGCGCCGCGACTTCCACCGCGGTGCTTCCCTAAGAACTTCCTCTGCTTCTTTGCTTGAAAGACACCGAAGCAGCAAGCCATCGTACCCGCGACGATATAACGTTTGGGTCTCTGAATTATAAAAGAACCTCGGCGCTCTTCGTCCGATCGATTCCCTCTCCTTTACGTCTTCTGGCAAAATATCGTGTAGGACATAATCGATTATAGGAAATCGCCAATCCCGGGGCTCTAAGTCAATTCGGGTTGAGTGCACCTCTTTGATGACCACTTCTTTGTCGTTGTCTTCTTCACTATATATTGGCACGAAGAGTTGGTGAGTCCTCACAGTGATCAACTGCTCCGACTCAGGAGGTTGCGCTAACGATACCGCTAATGAGGCCAATGCGTCGGCGTATGCGTTCTGAAGGCGTGGAATATACTCAATGAAAAACTCTTCGAATGAATCCGCCATCTCAATAGCCACCTGGTGATACGGAATCAAGTCCGGATTCCTGACTTCATAGTCCCCACGAACCTGTTTGATTATAAGTTGAGAATCTTCAAAAGCTTTGAGATATTCTACCCCCAGCTCTTTGGCAAAACTAAGTCCAATAAGTAAGGCGTTGTATTCAGTCACATTATTGGAGCACGGTTCGGTTAGCGAATAAGCCCGCGGCATCACGTGTTTTCCCAGAGAAACTAAGACAACTCTAACTCCGGCAGAACTCTTAGAACATCCGGGGGTGCTTGCTACGTTGGTTGCTCGAGAAGCTCCGTCAAAGTACGGCTACCATATTTGTTGATGTGACGTAGTGTTGACCTCATGGGTTTCATCTGGCAAGTCATCATACAACTCGGTCGTATCCTTTATTGGATTAGCTGCCAAAAGATCGCAAATTGTCTGTCCCTTGACCGACTTCTGTTGCTTGAAGTGCAGGTCGTATTGGGACAAGAGCAAGGTCCATTTCGCCAAATGCCAATTCATAGAGGCGGGTTGCGTCATAAATATCCGGACTGGGTTTACGCCAGAAACAACGTAAATCGTCTGCCCGACTAAGTAGTGTCGGATCTTTTGAACCGCGAACACCAACGCCATGCATTCCTTCTCGATCATCGGATAGCGGGATTCAGCACCTACTAACGTCCGACTTAGGTAATACACCGCTTGCTCGTGACCGTTGTTATCGTCTTGCACGAGCAAGGCGCTTAACGAGTGGTTCATCGCCTTGATGTAAATCAAGAACGGTTTACCTGACTTCGGTGCAACGAGAACGGGAGAATTCGCTAGATATGCTTTGATATCCTCGAATGCTTTTTGACAGGCGTCGTCCCAGACAAATGACACTCCTTTCTTGTTTAGCTTGGAGAACGGTTGGCATTTTTCGGAGAGGTTTGATATGAACCACCGGATGTAAGCTAATCGCCCTTGTAACCCTCTGAGTTCTCTTAAGCTTCTCGGGGGTTGTAATTCGTTTATCGCCTTCACTTTATCTGGGTCAATGTGAATACCCTTAGTGGTGACAACGAATCCAAGAAATTTGCCGCTGGACATTTCGAGAAAAGATTTAGTGGGGTTCATCTTCAACTGATGACTCCGCATGAGATCGA
The DNA here is from genome assembly GCA_012295165.1 of Asparagus setaceus. Classification (NCBI taxonomy): domain Eukaryota; kingdom Viridiplantae; phylum Streptophyta; class Magnoliopsida; order Asparagales; family Asparagaceae; genus Asparagus; species Asparagus setaceus. Next base: position 17,703,102 of record CM022710.1, read on the forward strand.
ATGCCGTTCTCAGGTCTTTAATGTGGTCATTCTTGTCGCGGATTTTCACGACTAGATCATCGACATAGCATTCAACCGTCTTCCGAAGATGTTCGTGAAAAATCTTCGTCATGGCTCGCTGATATGTGGCGCCCGCGTTCTTCAGGCCAAACGGCATGACCGTGTAGCAGAAGACACCAAGGGGAGTTTTGAACGCCGTGTGTTTCAAGGCCATCCGGTGCATCTTGATTTGATTATAACCTGAAAAGCCATCCATGAAAGACATTCTCTCGAATCCGCACGTGTTGTCAATGATGACATCCGTGATTGGAAGAGGAAAATCATCTTTTGGGCATGCGGCATTCAGATCCCTGTAGTAGACGCAGACTCTGATTGTCCCATTCTTCTTTGGAACCGGAATAATATTTGATACCCAATCCGGGTGCTGCACTTCCCTGATGAAACCTAACGTTATGAGCTTCTTTACTTCCGCCACGATTGACTCCATGATTTGCGGACGAAACCGTCTTTGCTGTTGTTTGACGGGTCTAGCATCCGGATTGATATTGAGGCGATGGGTAGCCACGTTCGGGTCGAGCCCTGGCATATCTTCGTAGTTCCAGGCGAAAACGTCGATATACTCCCGGACGAGAGCAATCAATTCCTCTTTCTCTTCTGGGGGAAGACTGCCGCTCATGAATATAGGCTTCGGATTGGCTTCGTCACCCATATCGACTTGAACCACTACATCTTCGGTCGGAGGTTCTCTTTGCTCGAACCGGTCCCCGTATTGCAGATTGAGGTGATGGATCCACAGGTCTTTCCATATTGGCATCTGTTCATCATCCTCCATCGTGGTAGGGTCGGTTGTAGTCATATTTGACATTAACCCCTTGAACATTTCGCCGATGCTGACATCGGAGTCCCAAGCTGAGGAGTCCGATGAATGTCCATCTCCTGCATCGGATAATTGGTCGTCAATGAACCAACAACATTCGTCTTCTGAAGAAGATACATAGCCCAACCCTCTTTTAAATCCGTAATAATTCAAGGGCTTTTCTTTTGGGACATGCGCAGCTTCGGGTGCAATTCGGGGACCTCGCCCGAAACAAAGATCTTCGCCTCTCGCCAGGTCGTACCCCCACTTTTTCATGAGATCTCGTACTTCTGGACTATATCTAGATAGATGTGAGCCAGGCTTATCGTCGTCGGTATTCCTCTTCAAGAAGTGATCTAGTGGTGGGAATGCTTCTCTCCTACTGTAGATTAAATCCTTCTCACCTCCTGTTTTGGCGGGGATGACAAGTGTTGTTCCGAAGGAATCTCGGAGTTGCTTCTGCGTCACACACGACGATCGGATCGGTATGTACAGTTCAGGATCATCATACAATCCTTTAATTACATCAAATAAAGATGGGGAGTATTCTAAGTCACCATTTATTTTATTGTCGGCAAGTTGCCAATTACAACTTTCATCCGACGAGTCTTCATCGTCAAGATTGATTACAGCGGGTACAATGTCATTTATAACAAAACCCCCCTCATAATCAAGCCCGGCTTTGGTATCAGCTTCCTCACCACTGTCCGTGCCTTGGGCCGATGATTCAGTATCGGACTCATTACCGTAAAGGAGGGAGTCAGTGAAGTAGTTCTCCAACCCCTTAAAGGGTTGTTTGTCCGCGACCACCGTCTTGACTTCATTATTAGTGTCGACATATTTCGCATTAATCGATGAAGAGTGGAGGGACTATAACATTATTATGGATCCAAGGTCGACCCAATAATAAGTTATAAGAAGTCTCGCATCGATCACATAGCATGTGACTTGAGACTTCAAATCACCCATTTGGCACTTTATCCAGATTTTACTAAGTGGCCGAGACCCACTGGTGTTAAATCCGCGAAATCAACGTGCTGTAGATGCCGACTTCTTGGCGGGAATCGGTTTGTACATCGGTGGAGGGCATGATGCTCCTGTGGAACCGAATCGACTTGGATCCGGTTAACTTCGCTGGAGCCAATGTACCCGGTAAAGTACAGGGGCCTGTCATGCTTGGAATTCTTCGTCTGCATATCCTCCTTGGTGAAAGTTATGCAAGGGATGTGCTTGGTAGCGAGGTTGCACTGCTGGACCAAAGATTCAGGCAGCTCATGACTTGGCTCGACCTGAGTGAGAAACACTTCTGAGTCAGCTAGAGCCTCCTGTAACGCCTCTCTGGTTTCCTTTGACAGCCGCAGAAGCTTGTAAAGCGTTATCCTTGCCGGGATATTAGCCAGTTGAGCCATAATGTCGAAGCGTCGCGAGGAGTTCGAACTTTCCGATTTATCTCTTCCAATCGGACGATTGAAACGAGACTGCTTCGGAACTTGATCCCCCTGTTGTTGGGGTTGCTTCTCTTTTATCTTGGTCGTGTCTTCTTTAGCGGCCACCTGCTGCTGCACCTTTTAGATGCTTGGCGTGAAGTCATCGCTACCCGGCTCATCAGCGTCTTTGCGTTCGGATTAGGAGCTTCGGGATACTTGTAGTGATACTCATGTCCACTCCTGGTGGCGAAGACTTCCTGTTCTTCTTCAGAGAGTTAGAGTGCCATTATCTTCTCATCATCCTTTTTCAAGATCGCTGAAGTGGCATGACATAGCTTCCCCTTCCCTTTCGACTTCTTTTTAGACGAAGAGGTCGCCCACTGCTCATCTTCGAGTAAATCCGGATGAACCCAGAGGATCTCGCCGTTCGGGGCTGTATGAGGTACGAGTCCCTTTTCACGCTGACCGTGAGGGTCGTCGTTCACCGTCTTCATACCAACTTTCACAACGGGCATCGGTTGGAACCAATCCAAGGGCACCGATCCGAAGCTGATGGAGACTACGTTCGCCCCTACTTTCTTCTCTTTGGACGCCTTCGGGGTAATGACCCCTACATCAATCAAGGCCTAGATTTTATCCTTGAGATGATAACACGACTTCGTCGGGTGGTGCACCGCTCTGTGGTAGGCGCAGTACTTCGGGTCCGTAATCTTCTTTGCCTCCTCTTGGTTTACAATCGGCGGCAACTAAATCTTGTTGTTCTCCAAAAGGTATTTGAAAATATTGGGAACTTCATCATCCTTTAAGGAGTAAACCTTAGGGAATCTTGGCTCCGACGACTTCTGATTTTGCGGTCGTTGTTGCCATTGGGGTCGTGACTGCTGCGGTGCTTGTTATTGCGGCTGTTGTTGGGGCTGCAGCTAGAACGTTTGATTTGCATCAACTGTTTTGGCTGGCGCCTTCCCTCTGCCGCGTGGGATGAAGTTTTGCTTATTTGTGTTTGCCGTTGGCTAACCTCTTTCCGCCTTCTTCCTCTTCAGGAATCGCTCGGCTTGCTCCCCGCGTACCTTCAAATCCTTCCAAGTCTTGGACGGCGCTATTCCCATTACTTCCAACACGTCCAATGACAAGTTATTATGGCACATTTGGAGGATGAACTCCTCAGTTATGGGGTCCCGGCAATTCATCGCCTTATTTCTGAACCTTTTAACGAAGTTATCCACCGTTTCTCCGTCTTTTTATTTCTCATCCAAAAACGACCCAATAGATATCTCAGTGTCGTTGTCGAAGAAGTTGGCGAGGAACTTGGACTCCATGTCATCCCAACCGTTAATGCTTCCAGGTTTGAGACGGCGGTACCAATCGAAGGCAGCTCCATGAAGGGTGCCAACGAATGACCGAACCATCAGGGGCTCGTTACCGAAAATAACTCCCAAGTGGGACTTGAAGTAAATAAGGTGTTGAGTAGGGGACCCCTTCCCGTCGAACGGCGTGAAGTTAATTAGACTAAACTTTGCCGGATACGGGATCGATTCTCAATCCCTTGGGTATGGACACGGTATGCCCGTCTTCTTTACCTCTTGGACAGAAATGAGAGTATTGATTTTACTCTCCAGATCTTTTATCTTCTCATTCTCACCTACATCTTTATTTCGGTGATTTTGAGGAGGGACGACGGTATCGTCACTGGCGTTCTGTTCATTAAGGGTATCATCGGCGTTACGGCCTTCATCCCCATCTGCGTCACTATCCATTTGGTTGTCATGATTGCGACGACTTGACTCGCCTCGGCGATTCAATAACGATAAGATTTGCTTATCCTGAAATTCTCTCATTTGTTGCATGGCCATCTGCATTTCAAGCTGGAAATTCTCCTTCTGCTTGGCCAAAGCCTCTTCAAGCATCTTGGCTACTTGCTCTGCACTAATCATGAGTGCTTCACGGGATCGTCCGTCACTTGATAACGTATTGTCGGAGGTGAATGCGGAGCCAGCATCTGACAGTATGTCATCTGAAGGCAATCTCCTTGGCGCTTGGCCATAGTTAGGGCGTCTAATGGTCCCGGACCGCAACCGAGTCATCCGTTGCGATGCCGCGGGAATGCCACGCGACGACGTCCCTTTGCTGGTCATATTAATGGAGACGCTTGGCAACTCGTCATCTTGAGGCGTCAATCTTCCCCTGCGGAAACGCCTTGATTTGGGTTCAGGTATCTTGGCGCCAAGCCTATCAAAGACCGATAATTTGCTCGGAGTCGTCTTGTTGCAATCGCACTCGGACAACACCGCCTTGATCAATCTGGAGCACGGGCAATGCGTGTTTTTCTCCGGGGATCTTCTTTTTCGAGATCTATTCGTACCCCCAGCGCGATAGTACAACTTATCGGCATGAATACCGGAGCAACCTATCGTGTGTTGGCATGACTTCTCAGGTCTAACGTCCTCGTCATCAGACGAGAAAGTCTCCTTCTGAGGATGAACTGCCCTTCTACGGCCATCAAAGGTCACTCGCCGTGACGTACGTCTTCGCGAGTGTGAGTTTTCAGCAAACTCTTGAACTTGGACCTGCAGCCCAGTGCAGGTAGCTGCACAAACCTTCTTGTTGTGATCGAGGTGGGTACTACCCCCTGCGTTGGGAGTGACCCAGAATTTCCTCAATGGGCCCAAGCGCTCCTTGAGTGGAACCTTACCTCTATCATCAGGCACGGGACCGAGGCGTTCTAACACCGTATTCTTACTTTGGGATGAACCGGCGGGATCACCTGAAGTAGGAATTGAGGTGGACGGCGACTTGGGTGGAGTCGGCGATGGTGGAGTTGGTGGTGGAGCGGACTTCCTTTGATGGAGACCATCTCGGGGTAGCGGAGCCTTCGTAGAATCAACTCGGGGAGGCTGATCGTTATTCAACACTTCGGCTTTGGCCTTAACCGTTGATCCGGGTTTTGGCCTCCACACTTGGTGCGTCTTTGAGGGCTTCTTGGCCACTTCCTCCTTCAACCTTCGGGCCTCTTGGACCAGAACTCGCGCGTGTGCAAGGAGTGCACGGCGCCTCCGGATGCGTTCCTCAAGTGTTGATTGGTTTCGTTTGACGTGAACCCAATCATTTGTCAACGGCTTAACGGAGCCGCTAGCCACTTGTTTATGAGACTTTCCGCCCCTCCTGGATTTGAGATCCGCCTCGTAACGGATCCCGTCCACCGATTCCAATGCCTTGGCAAATCGGCGAGCCAAACTCTGGCGTCGACGTTGGTGGGCTCTCTTCAAAAGATTCGGCGCGCCATCAGTCGGATCTTGGGCTGAGGAGTTGAGATCTTCATCTCCGGTTGCCTTGGGTGCCGGAGGGATACTGCTTGTTGCGGCTTTGGCAGCGGCGGGATCGGAATCCTCACCTTGAGATTCGACGTCCAAAGACCATCGGATTCTCCTTGCAGCGGAGATCTTCTTGGATCTGCGGGGGGAGGACGATCGGGATGAGGACGAGAGGTACTCCTCAAACTTTTTCTGGTCGAACTCGTACTCGACCTCTTCTTCGACCGAGATCTGAATCCGCGGCTGCGACACGACGATCTCTGACTTGAGATCGTTGGCTCCCACTGTGGTCGCCAGCTTGTTCGCGGGAAAAGTCGGTATGATTGTCATTGCTTGAATCTATTACACCTTTATGGGTTTACAAACGAGATTCAGAAAAAAGATCGCCTTTTTATAAAGCTTTACAACGAACAACCAAAAAGAATATAACTTTTTCTCCTTTTTGAACAAGCGGGATCCGTTTATCGGATCCCGCTTCGGATAGTACCTTTACTGTCTTGGGGACTTCTTTTCCGTCCGTGGACCACCGCTAATCGGATCGGTCGCGAGATCTACGATCAAGAGGGGTTATTTCCGCGATGGAAATAAGAACCAAGCAAATGAGATCGACTAAGCGATATCAAAGCTCTTCGAGATCAAAGCGAGGTTTAATCTCGAGGAATGATGTAGATCGATGTCGAAGTTGATCGCCTCCCCAAAAGCTAGATCACGGATCTTTAAAAGCCTCGCCTTTATCGCCAAAATCAGATCTTGATCCGTGAGTCTCCTCCTCTCTCCAAAATTCGGATCGTACAAATGAGCCTTGCACCTCATATTTATAGCCTCAAAGCGAGTGCAGGTCGAGTGGGCCCAAAGCCAGCGTGGCCACTGCAAGTGGCTCGACCCGAGCCACTTAGAAGTCTTCGGTTTTAGTAAGCCAAGCGGCTTGTCTTCCGGTCTTTTTCGCCGTCTTTCGGTGTTCCAAGTCTGATTTGATTGATCCGTTCGACACTTTGCTGATCCGGAGCTTCAAAGTTGGGCTTATCCCTTTGCTCGCGTGCGGTTTGTCGCTTCATTAGCCTTGCACGCTTTGTCGACTTGCTTTATGCACTTCGTTGACTCGGTTTATTGACTTGGATGCTTCGTCGACTTGCTTTATGTGCTTCGTCGACTCGCTTTACGCGTTGGCGTCGCGATGACTTGTTGTTGTATCATCGACGATTCGCCGTTAAGTCATCGGATGGCTCGTCGATCGTCAACTCTTTATCACAAGCTGTGTTCGGGAGCTTATAGGCAATTTTCAACGCCTACAATATTACTCTGCGAGTAACGTATAAAGCATAGAATTGATGAGGAGGAAAGAGATGGCAATAGTATATTTCTCTCTCTCTCTCTCTCTCTCTCTCTCTCTCTCTCTCTCTATATATATATATATATATATATATATATATATATATATATATATATATATATATATATATATATATATATATATATATATATATATATATATATATATATATATATATATATATATATATATATATATATATATATCCCTCTCTCTCTACATAAGTGCATATATATAGAATAGAGAATAAAACCCTAACCCTTTAGGATTAGGAACCAGTTTACTAAAGAACTGGTTTGAGCCCACTTAGGATCTACCCACTCAATTGGGCGAACCCCACCAATTACTAACACACCTATTGTCTCATTTCTTAGAAGTGCACATCCGAAAAGTATTGTCTTCCCATGATTGTTGACACCCACAAATATGCCAAGTGGCATTTCATAAGCATTCACCTTATAAGTTGTGTCGAAAACAACATCTCCAAATCTTTGATACTAGTCAAAGCAAGAAGCAGAACACCAAAAGAAATGCTCCAACTTTCTTTCTTCATCCATTGTATATGCATAATGATAGTTAGAGTTTTCTTTTTTTGCATTTTCACAATATCATAGAAGAGCCATGATGTCATTTTTTGTAAATTGCTTTCCAGTTTTCACTAAAAGATTTCGGATATTTCTTTCAAAAGAAAGATAACCATGTTTAACATTTTTCTCTAGCTCCAAAACTCGCATCATTTGTCTTACGAAAAGACCGGCCTCTTTTAGTAAGAAAATTCGTTGTTTGTCTTCTTTGGAGATCATTCGGTTTGCCGGTAAGAACCTTACTTCTGTTGGGCTCAACAATTCATGATTATGCTCATCAACAAAAATGGTAACTTGTCACTCACCAAGAAATATATCATAATTTTTTTCTCATTTAATTCGCATATGAGCCGTACACCCACACTTTGAAGATTCTTTTTGTCTTTGCTCTTTTGATGGGTCAATAATTTTTGATGAAGCTCTACCTTCAAAATGACAAAAGAAGTCACATCTTCTCACTATTCTATTTTCTACAAAAAATCTCCCCTTTCGAATTGAAAATCCGTGATGATTTGCATAATTCTCATAAAAGACAAATGCTTCCTCTTCACTTAGTAAACATTGACCAATAAAAGGAATACAATCAACTAGCTCTTTAGTTACATTTTCCTCCACAACACTAACTGAATTTCTTATTGTGCCGATTTCTTCCACGAGTTCATCATTTTCTCCACTAGAGTCAATAGGATACTCATTTAAAACAAAATTTCTAATGCTTACATTGTACATTTTCTGTTCAAAAGTAAATAAAAAAAATCAAGGTATTGTTTGTTGTATATAGAAAAAGTTAATGAAAATTTCAATATTTAGTACGTACCATATTTAGCTTTTAATTGTTATTTCCATTGATTGAGCTCTATTTGCATTTTACCTTACTAGTATGGTGTACATGCATTGCACGTGTACAAGTCAAAGAAAAATACATAGCTTAACTGTGAGGTTATTTTTCTCATGTTAGAAGGGTTGTCATAGGTTCATAGTTAACCCATTTGTAGGAATAAGTGCGGATAGACTCCTTGAAGTATCGCCAATTTTTTTACTATTAAAAAATCAGAAAGGTTTTATAAAGGCGGATAAACACCAGTTCCATTGGTGGCAATAGACCCATAAATTGATAATATTTTTACTTCTTAAAGAGTAAAAAGAAGTTCATCAAGAGGGTCTATTTGCAATTGGGCAAATAGTATAGTGGGTCTATCTGCACAATTAAAACTATTGGGGATCTATGTGCAACTATGTGATACTATAGGGAGGATATGCACAATTAATACGTTTCTATTTTAGATTTTTGTCTCACCTAGACTATTAAACATAGAGAAATGCTGAAAGTTGTAGCGAACACACTTTGTCTATAGTCTTGGTTATACAATTGGAACCTAGTATCATCACGATATCTAGCCAGCTTTATTTCAATTAAGGAGATCAACTTGAGGTAATGTTTGTTGGAAACTTCATTAACAAATCGACTGCAACCATTAGTTTTAGTAGCAAGTATGAAGATGAAATAATTTAAGGGTCAAAATGTGAGTAGTTAGAATTGTAAGGATTTACTTAATAAATTAGTTGAAAAATAAAAAGGCTATTTTTAGCATTTGAAGGAAACTCTATAATTTTTATATGTTACAGTATATATATATATATATATATATATATATATATATATATATATATATATATATATATATATATATATATATATATATATATATATATATATTGCATATTTTCAATTAATTGATGGGAGGTTAAGTAACTCATATTAATAAGTAGGGTGTCATTCTAATAACTCTTTTCTTCTAAACCACATAATTAAATTCTTAGATAATTTTGAAATTATAGTATATTCGATAGTAGTTTTAAAAAGAATGAGAGGTATTAAAATCTATAACATCACTAATAGTTCATAATATATAGTCTTTTAAAGTTTAATCAGCTTAAATGAAATAAGTAAACCCTGTAATTTAGTAAGATGCTATGATTAATTAGTGGATGATTATTGATATTGAATGAGTTGATGGATAATGGAGCTGAATTGATAGAGATTAAATGTGTAATTAATGGAAGGTTAAGAATAAATAACTCATATTAATAAGTAGTCTTTCATTCTAGTAATTTTGTGTTGAAAAAAGGTTATTTTCAGCATTTGTAACAACTCCATTATCATTAATTTTGATATCTCATAACAATTTTTTTCATGAATTCTCAACCTATCTTTTCAAGTAATGGATGGGGAGCATCTTTTATTTGTTTAAAATAAAATAAGTCACCTCACAATAATAACAATAAGGTATCTAGATAATTAAATATTATACTTGTTAAATAAATAGATTCATATTTAAATAATATTCCAATAAACCTAGATTTACTAATTAAAATTAATTCAAACAACTGTGAAACTATTAAAGCTTCATGCATCTTAGCTGCTTATCTTTGGGCGAGAACCTCTTGCTAGTTAACCGCATAGAGAAAAAACTTATTAAATTATTCAATAAGTAATTAGTAAGTTACTTATTCAACTACATTTAAGATCAAACAATGAAGTACGCATGTATTTTCCCCAACTTACAAACTCCATGATGCATAACATCCACTAAAGATTAAAAAGTGAGCTACTCATGTTGTAGTATGACATATAACAAACATAAACCAAATTCCTTTTTGACAACATAAACATTACAAAAACAACACATAACTTGAACCCTCATTGAATCATCCCAAAGATGTCACACTCTTGAGAGTAATGTTAGGCTTGTTAGCCAACCTACCGTGATATCTATCCTTTGCTTTCATCAATCGGCCACGACACTATTGGCATACGTTCCATCCGCAAGAGAGATATGGACTTGATTGTTGCAGGTTGTAAGACTTGTAGATTTGACTCATTTCTTCCTCATCTAAATTTTTATTACAAATTAAAATTTTGGTCGTAGAAGTTTTTAGATTTATTGTTATTTATAGTGATTGGGTGGGAGGGAAATAGTTGTAGCGTTTTTCATTATTAGTGCAAATAAAGAATATGTTTAGTGTTAAGAGTTAGTGAAGGAAGGTTATGAGTGGATAGTTAAATGTAAAATTGATGGTAATCAATAGAGAGGTTATAAAAAATTAAGCATATATGTATATTCATGTATGTATGAATGAATGTGTAATCAATAGGTAGGATATGAAAAAATTGAGCATCTATGTGTCTTCATGTATGTATGAATGGATGGTTGGAGGGCATTTTGGGAATAAATAAATATTTTAACATGGCAACACACTTTTATAATAGTATAAGATAAGATAAGATAAGATAAGATAAAATGTATTACTGTAGAAGTATAAAAGGAAGGTGAAAGGGTTTCCTTGATTTACCCTCTCAAATTTGTCCAGCACATAATAAATTAGGGTAACACTTCGGGATCATGCAAAAATAATAGAAATATCATATAAACTTACCCTTGCTATGGCTTGAACTCTGAACCTCACCACCGTAGATAACAGTACTTCTAGTGGACTAATTCATACATTTGTTAATGATATTTGTATATTTTTTATATATTAGTAAACTGGGATGAACTATACCTAAACACTGTTCATCCCAAAAGTAATAGATAAGTACAATTCAGGGGGGTATGATGAGTCCGCGATTTAAAATTAATCATAACCACTCATTAGACAAATAAACGTCTATTAATAAGACGGTAGTCTCTCTACTATTTTTTAACGACGGAGAGTATCCAAATTCCAACCTAGTCAGAGGAGATATTTGTTATAAAACAAATACAAATTTTTCAATAAATTGTTTAATTTTTGAATTATAAAAATGGAACTTTAAACTAAGGCTTCGTTTGGATACCATGGTGTTTTTCTTGTTGTGTTTTTGTAAAAAAAACACCATGGTGTTGTGTTTTCCCCTTAAAGTGTTTTCAAAACACCATGTTGAATGTTTTTGGTCAAGACTAGTTTGACCCGTTACAACATTAGTATTAAATATATAATTAATATATTATATATTAATTATAATAAAATATATTATAATAAAACATATAATAAATAAATATTATAATCTTTCGGTTATATTATTATAGTATTATAAATATTAAATATAATACAATATAATATTGTATAATGTATTATAATATTATATTATACTTTAATGTGTTATGTTATATTATAATTATTACATGTTATTTTTAAATAATAATATACTTAATTATTTTAGTATATAAATTTGTTATTGTTATATATTATATAATATTTATAAATTAATAGTATTTTATTATTAATGCTATGGTCACGAACATTATTTAACTACTAATTCTTGATTAGAAGGGAAAAGTCCCTATATCAAACAAATTAGCATTTTAATCCATTGATTGAGAGTGACCCGGACTCACTCGTAGAGTCAAGCAGACGACTCACCTCCTTTACTCAAACCAATCAGCCGTATCGATGCTTTGCCTTTATGGACGACGCGAATAGGGTTCTAGTCGACCCCGATTGGCTACCTTTATGGACGACGCGAATGGCGGTGTTAGTCGGTCTCTTAGACACTCGACATCACCCCGCCGATTAGCTTAAGCCCTCAACCCAGCGGCGGTTGCATGAAGTTTGGTCCGACAATACATCAATATCGCATTAAAATCATGATCAGTACCTTAAATTCTCCATCTCTCACAGTAATTAAGACACCTCGAAACATTCTGGCGGCAGGCGTCACCAATCCCATTCCATTAATGAATCTATTAATGACGAGGGAACAGCACTAACTCTTGAGCCAATCTGCACCCGACACCTGTAAAGGCAATCTGACGCAGCCGCCTGCGCACACCAATAACAAGACCTTTATCCAATCATCAGCCTACACGTGGAAGTAGGGCTGACTCATTCTCTAGCTCCTTATCAACCAACGAGACGTAAATGCCCTCCGACTCTCCATATAAATAGGGAACTGTATAATAGAAGAGAGAGGTAATCTAACTGAAAGGACTTCTTCTTCGTTATCAGTTTTATCCTTGTTTTGATTAAGCACACTTACTGACTTAACCATCGGAGGGATCACCGGAGATCCCAACTCCGTCCTTCCACAGGTCCTTTTCTGGTGCAAGAGAACTTCTTCCTCTACAAAATAACCAGGCATTAAAAGAGAGAGAGCGGACTCCACTTGTACAAGAATTAATCCAACAGTAATTATTGACTGTGTGATCTCCAACATCAACAGTTTGGCGCCCACCGTGGAGCCTGCTTTCTTCTTTTAGCAACCATGTCCGGTGCTGATGATCTTACCAGATTGGGAAACCTACCAGTAGGCTACGTTACTCAAGCCCAACTCCAGGAATCCACTATAATAAGCTTACATTGTAAATCTTGTCTAAGATCTTTCATTATAAATAGATTTTGCTTCTAACTATTGTGATCAGTTTGTCCTAAATTATAACTAGAATGTCAACACAATCTATTTGCTAAAGCGTAGTATCCCTCTCACTGAGACAAATCAAGGCATCCCTCTCGCCAAAAACGAATCATGACATCCCGCTCCCTTGGCTGAGTTGAGGTAGTTTCCTTGCTGAGTCGAGTTTAGGCGACTCTTCCCGCTACGCCGAGTCAAGGAACCCTTCTCGTCACATTGAGTCGAGGTATCCTTCTCGCCCGGTCGAGACAGGTGACCCAACTCATTCGGCCAAATGAACACACCCCTCTCACTAAGTCGAGTTAGGATATCCACTTTCGTTAAACCGAGTCGAGGCACCCATCTCTCCTTGCTGGGTTAAAGCATCCTCCACGACTCAACAGGCTTCCCCTCTTCGCCTAAAAGAAAATAAGACCTAGGCGCCACGTAAGTCCTAGGCACCCAACCTACGGGTTGTCATTTGCCAAATAAGACCTAGGCGTCATGTAAGTCCTAGGTACCCAACCTACGGGTTGTCATTTGCCGAATAAGTCCTAGGCGCCATGTAAGTCCTAGGTACCCAACCTACGGGTTGTCATTTGCCGAATAAGTCCTAGGCGCCATGTAAGTCCTAGGCACCCAACCTACGGGTTGTTATTTGCCGAATAAGGCTAGGCGCCCAACCTACGGGTTGTCATTTGCCGAATAAGACCTAGGCGCTATGTAAGTCCTAGGCACCCAACCTACGGGTTGTCATTTGCCAAATAAGATTTAGACACCACGCAAGTCCTAGGCACCCAACCTACGGGTTGTCATTTGTCGAATAAGACGTAAGCACCACGTAAGTCCTAGGCACCCAACCTACGGGTTGTCATTTGTCAAATAAGACCTAGGCGTCATGTAAGTCCTAGGCACTCAACCTGAGGGTTGTCACAGCAAAGTCCTCAACACCCTCAAGGGTAAACTCAGGACACTCAACTACGGCTGATTCATTTTTAAGCAACACCCATCTTGCCTTATCAGCCGACTCAACACATAAGGCCTTTCGGCCAACGTGGCTTCCGGTATTTATCAAGATAAGATCATTCATTGTCTCTAGAGTTATTGTTACGTTACTTTTTATCTATCAGGCTTCTAGCCACAAGTCGAAGTCAAGTTAACACTACATAACCAAACAGACGCAGAAAAGTAACACAGTCAAATAAAATTTGAAGCATCCAACACATGGAGATACAAAATAAAAAAAATTTCATTCATAACTTGAACATAAAGGCAAAACTAATTTACAAAGGTCAAGAAGGGCAAATAGAAGCAGTTGGAAACAAAACGACTGAGGATTAGGAGTCGGCTTGATGACATCCTAATTAGGGTCGTCACCATCATCGTCATCATCATCATCATCCTCATCCTCGTCGTCATTGCCTTCATCCACACCTAATTGCACTCCTCCCCCTCTCGCCTCAATATCCTGCAGGATAGTAAGACAATTTTGCACTCGCGGGGGTAGGTGGGACCTGGAGGTGGGGGAACGTTAGGGGGAAGCTGGGCCTTTAAATAGTCAAAGTCGGCCTTGACGGCTAGTGACAACTCGACTTTCCCCTCAGGGCCATGCCGATAAGCCTCAATGACCTCCTTTTTCCCTTCCTCCGACATCATATACTAGAGTCGAGTTTCAATGGACTGAGCTTCAGCTATGGCCATCTGATGAGCCGCCCTCGACTCCTCCAGCTCAACCTTCAAGCTCTGGAGGGCGAGTTGCTCCGAGCGAATACTCTCCTGAGCTAGCAACCTCTCACACTTCTCAGCCTCAACTTTCTCCTCCAAATACTCGACACGCTTTCCCTTCTCGGCCACCTCCCGTTGGGAGCTCTCGACCGCCTCCCTAAGCTTGGCTACTTCCTCGTTCAGCTTTGTGATGGTAGCCGACTGCTTTGAGCGGTGGGTCTGGAGATTAGTAATCGTGGATTGCTTCATTTCCAGCTCATGACACCACTTAGCGTCGACCCCACTCCTCTCTGCCTCGAGAGCCGCAATCCTTTTCTCAGCCTCTTCTAGGTTTTTACTCTCCTGAGTGAGCTCCTCCATCAATTTGCCGGAGACCTGCATTACGTGGTCGAGGCGGTCGAAGAGCTCCTCCCTAATTAGCGTCCCCCGGATATGATAACTCTGGAGAGCCAAGCGCAAGCCACTCGATGGCACCTCCTTCAGCAGATCCAAATCCTTCGGGAGGGTGAACTGGTCGGCAGCAATAGTTTGGGCTCTTCCCGACACCAAGACGGAATCTTCTTTATGAAGGAAGCAGCCTGGAGTGAACCTGTCAATCTCGGAGGGTTCCTTCTTTGACGAATACCCCTCCTGCAGATCGCCAATAAGCTCAGCCCGGAGCTCCTTCCACCTTTGTTTGCCGATCCCGGCAATTTTGTGACAGAAGGGTATTCGGAGATCTGAACCCTCAGCTACATAACGAGGAGGAGCCACCTCCATAGCCGCCTCATCTAAAGCAGCCGACTCCTTGCCCGGTCTATGGGTCGGCTTGGGAGGAGGAGCCGATACAATAGCCTGTTCGGCATGGGCCCCCATGTCAGCGATGGGAATCTCCTGTGCCTGTTGGCCAGGAGCAGCCTTGCCCACACCTGGAGAAGACTCGTCTGTAATGATGACTTCTTCAGGCAAACGCAGAGGGGAAGTAGACTTCGGAGCCTGTTCTTCGCTGATGAAGGGGACGTTCTCTGCAGTTGCCCCAGCCAAATCAGAGGTAGCCCCCCCCCCCCAAGTTTTTCCCTTGGGAGCTGATTTCTTAGCCTTCTTCGCCTTCTTCTTCTCAGGCCCTTCAGCTCGAGAAGTCACAGCCGGCGCCGTTAGCATGGCCGCCATCTCTTCAGCGTTCTTCTCCCAGTGTTCATCCTCCTTTGGCGACAGTGCCGCTCTTGCCCTCTTTAGGGGCATTTGAGACGCGACGGCTTTAGCCGAACTCAGGGCCCTGCCCTTTGGGTCTTTAGGCGGCTTCGGGGCAACTTTGACTAAAGCTGTCTCCCTCTCTTTATCAGCCTCTGTCGGCCGAGTAAAAGACAAACCCGCCACTTTTAGAGAGGCGGCCTCGAACAAATTGCTGATGTCGCGAGACCCAGCATAACGTCGGATCTTCTCCAGATCCTGACGCTCCTTAGCCGAGAGAACGATAGGCATCGGCGCCTCCTTCTCGATCTCTGGCCATGAGCGGCAAGCAAGAATCGGGTCGGCTCCAAAGACCCAGACGAACTTCTCCTTCCAATCTTTGTTGGACTCGGGGATGTTCACCAGCTTGCCGCCCAAGTTGACAAAGAAATAATGGGCATCTTTTTTGGTAGTCTTCACACTGACCAGGTTGCTGAACAGCTGAAGACTCGGCTCGACCCCGACCCGGTAGCATATTACCAGAAACACCATTATTGTCGCCATGGTGTTAGGAGCGAATTGCATTGGGGAAATCCCCAATCGCTCCAAACCCTCCTCACAAAGGGAGGGAGGGGAAGGCGTAGCCCATATTCCAGATGGACCACATAAAAAGGCGTCTTGTCGGCGCTGTGCTCAAATACGGCACTATCCTGTTCCGGCAATGAGAGCTTAAAAGCCGCCAGAATGTCGTATTTCTCGTGCAGGCCCTCCAAATCATCACTCTCCATCTTCGTATGGATAGAAGCGAGGATGCTAAGCCTATCAACGGGGGCAGATGAGGAAGTAGCCATTGGAGAGAACTCTGAAATTGAAATTAGAGTAGAGAAAGGGGAAGCAAAAATTTTTAGGCTGTGTAAAAGAAAACCCCCTTTAATGAAGAAGGGATATTTATAGGCTACCAAAGGACACGCGTGGCAATTTTCGGGTGGTCCATTCATTCTGGGATCAACGATCCAGATTGATTTTGAAATTCAAACCGCCTTACGAAAATCGGAGCGCCACCCGCTTTGATGCCCCACGTCCCTTCGCACAGAAATCGAAGCGACACTAACGGCTAAAGTACAGTGATGTCATGTTGTATCCTTCACAGTGACTCCTCTCAATCATACCTTGGAACTGACAAACTTACCAATTGTCAGGGGCCCCATCGACTTTAGCCAAGTCATCCTAGCAAACCGACAATTATGAAAAACGCCAAAACTTGAAAATGGCTAAGTCTTGGGAAACCGACTCCAAATTAATAGGTCATTCTCTCTATCCAACGTTTCCTGTGAATTTAACGTCACCATACTACAAAGAGAAACAAAAGATTCATAAAGACACTGATAGCGTGCATCTTGACCCACTGAGACGGCCGAGTTATTAACATATCACAAATAATCACGGAAAAATTAATAACAATCCGATTGATAAAAACATTGTTATTCATATCTTCTTAGACACATACACGAAAGAATACAAAATACATTACATTTTTGAGTTCCTAAGCTTAAGCTACGAAAGATCCATGTCGGCCCAAGAGTCAGAGGCAGGGAGACGTTTGTGGAAGGTGGGGGAGTCGATGGAATATCATGCACAGCCTCGTCACTCTTCTTCCCAGTCGAGCTCTCACCGACATCTTTGTCGACTTCGCCAGGGGAGTCGTCAGTCGACACGCCGACCTCTTCCTCTGGCTCCTCCTTGCCCTCGCCTCCTTCTACGTCATAGCCTCCTCCTGCATTCTCTACGTTGGAGAGGAGACCTATGTAGTTAGCAATGCTAGGTGGATATTGGAGTCGGCCGGGAAATTTTTGGTACTCAACGGGTAATTGTGCCACCATGTAGTCGCATCCGGCTTTACAGGCCAACGCAACCTCGATCTTCCCCATGGCGCTTTGACAGAACTCTTCAACGATTGCAGGTTGACTCTTTTCAACAATAGTCGACTGATAATCGTTGGACTCCAAATACCCTACCCTACTTTCTGCTATGCACAAAGACTCTTTGAGTTGAGCGCACTCATCTAGGAGCTGTCGTTTGATAACCAACTCTTCCTCCAACTGAGCCATGGCGTGTTGCGCAATTTGCTTCTCAAGAGCAACTTGCGTCACAGCTAAATCCCGTTCCCTTAGCGCCTCGCTAATGGATATGGTACCCCCATCACCGCCCTGGAGTCTCTGCTTGAGCTCTTGGATCTCAGCTGACTTTCTCACATTTGATGCCTTGAGCTCTGCGACCGATTGTTCTTTCACCTCCATCTCTCAGCGCC
Source organism: Asparagus setaceus (assembly GCA_012295165.1). Lineage (NCBI taxonomy): Eukaryota > Viridiplantae > Streptophyta > Magnoliopsida > Asparagales > Asparagaceae > Asparagus > Asparagus setaceus. The sequence goes on from CM022710.1 coordinate 17,721,160, forward strand.
AGTCGTCAAGCTTGGCTTGTCTTGTCAAGAGATCCTCGATGACTTGATCAAGTTCATCACTCTCGCCCGCTCCTTGGGCTTCGCACGTCTTACGGAGCTTTTCATAAGCGTTGTGGCCCCGTGCCAGATGGTGATATATCTCCTGCTCCACTAGACACCCACGAGTCAGATAACTCTGAAGGATTACATGGAGACCCACGTCGGGGATCTTTTCAGGAATTCCTCATCATGAGGTAGGCTGAACTACTCTACAGCCTTCGCCTGCATATAACGAGACTTGAGCACCGACGAGCGAACATTCATATGGTTATTAGGGTTATACCGATGTTCTGCATCAGGCTCTTCTTCGTAACCGCCAGTAGGGGGAGCCTCCCTATTAACAGATCGCTCGTCTTGGTCTATGCCCCCACTTCGAATTCGGCCATATAGTATGGAGAGGGCCATCCTGTCGGTACAAAACCCGTCTCCTTGTCTCCAGCCGGCTCTTTACCCTGTCGGCGAGACTACTCTGCTTGAGAGCTTGAAGCTCCCATTCCCGACCGGGCCTCAGCTCCAGTAGAAGTCACCTCCAAATCAGTTTTAGGTGTGGCTTCAGTCAGCTAGGGAACAACCTCTTCTTTAGACTTGGACGACTCCATCTCCATAGGAGTTGCTTCGCTTCCTCCCAGTCGTCTTGCTCCCCACGGACCTTGAGTGGTCTTTTTCTGCCACTTCCTTTGGAAGCCAGAAGCAATGCTTGGAGTGACGCCCCTAGTCATCTCTTCACGACCCACAGACGTCATCTCGTCTTGCCCTTGGGTGGGCACGGCTCCCTCAGGGGTCGATTCTTGTCGATGCCGTTTAGCTTGCCTGGTTAGTACCCCTCTGAGATTTCTCAAGGGATCCTTCGGCAGAAGCCGGCTCTGAAGCAGCCCTCATGCCAACCATCCCTCCAAAGGTTAGGTTGTGGGCTCTCGTCTCATCCCGCTTAGTAGGAGGGACTGACGAGATCCCATGAAGCCGCAAGACCGACTTATCGAGTAGGACCTCCATCTTTTCGCCGTATATTCAAGGATCTGTTCCAAATCCTGTCTCTCAGTTGTCGACAGAGACTTCGGCTCCAAAGCCTCTCTCTTAATCTCAGGCCAATCTGCGCAGTCCAAGTTGGAGTCGTCTCCTTCCACCCAGACGAACCTTTCTTTCCACCCTTTGTTCGATGTGGGAGTGTCAAGAACAATCTTAGACTCCCCTGTCGCCTGAAGGTGGTAGTGGGGCGCTTTCTGAACCATCACACTGACCAAATGGTTCAGCACGTTCACTGAGGGATGAATCCCCAGCCAAGAGCAGATGACGGTGAAACCCACCAGTATGCGATGAAGTTGGGCTTCATCTGCATCGGAGACACCCCCAACGCATCGAATACCTTGCGGAGGAATGGATGCAGCGGCAGCCGTAAACCACACTCCAAATGCTTAATATATAGAGGGGCCATCCCCTTGCCGTGCCGATATACAGGTGCTGACATCACCGGCGTCGTCAGTTTGAATTCCTTTGGGATGTCAAACTTCAAGTGCAGTGTCCGCATCTGTGCCTCGGTCACCTTTGAGGGAAACTCATTCAACTGGCTCCGGCGACCGGAATCCATGGAGGATGCTTTGAGTAAATCGCCGGAGGACCGTCAGAGATTTTTTTCAAAGAAATGCAGAGACTAGAACTTATCCTCCCTTCATTTTTGTATTTATAGAGGGGCGCACAAGTAATTGGCCAGCCCGCGATCGCCTCTCTATATCCCGATCAATGGTCGGGATTAAATCTCGAAACTCGAAGCGTTGTCCAGCAAATCGAGAAACCGCCCACTTCAGGAAGGCTTGGCATTGGGCCTAGGAAACGAAGCGTCAGCAGCCAAAAGCTGTCCGCTGACATCAGCATCAATCCTGTCATAAGAACCTTCGTGATTCTACTTGAATATGCCTCTGTTCAATCATAACCAAGATCTTTGTTTCACTCGCACTCGGCTCCAGCCGACTCCGAGCGAAAGTGGCCAACTATTATGGTCCTGAACATTATTTAACTACTAATTCTTGATTAGAAGGGGAAAAGTCCCTATATCAAACAAATTAGCATTTTAATCCATTGATTGAGAGTGACCCAGACTCACTCGCCGAGTCAAGCAGACGACTCACCTCCTTTACTCAAACCAATCAGCCGTATCGATCGCCTGCCTTTATGGACGACGCGAATAGGGGTTCTAGTCGGCCCTTCGGTTAGCTACCTTTATGGACGACGCGAATGGCGGTGTTAGTCGGTCTCTTAGACACTCGACATCACCCCCCGCTCGATTAGCTTAAGCCCTCAACCCAAGCGACGGTTGCATGAAGTTTGGTCCCGACAATACATCAATATCGCATTAAAATCATGATCAGTACCTTAAATTCTCCATCTCTCACAGTAATTAAGACACCTCGAAACATTCTGGCGGCAGGCGTCACCAATCCCATTCCATTAATGAATCTATTAATGACGAGGGAACAGCACTAACTCTTGAGCCAATCTGCACCCGACACCGTAGGCAATCACGCGCTGTCACAAGACAATAACAAGACCTTTATCCAATCATCAGCCTACACGTGGAAGTAGGGCTGACTCATTCTCTAGCTCCTTATCAACCAACGAGACGTAAATGCCCTCCGACTCTCCATATAAATAGGAAACTGTATAATAGACGAGAGAGGTAATCTAACTGAAAGGACTTCTTCTTCGTTATCAGTTTTATCCTTGTTTTGATTAAGCACACTTACTGACTTAACCATCGGAGGGATCACCGGAGATCCCAACTCCGTCCTTCCACAGGTCCTTTTCTGGTGCAGGAGAACTTCTTCCTCTACAAAATAACCGGGCATTAAAAGAGAGAGCGGACTCCACTTGTACAAGAATTAATCCAACAGTGATTATTGACTGTGTGATCTCCAACATCAACAATTAATATAATATTATACTATTATTAATATAATATAATATTATTAATAATGTTAATATTATGTTATTACTAGTATATTATTAATAAATTAATATATCATAGATATTTAAATGTTATATAATATATTATAGTTACTAATATGTTAGAGTTTATTAATAATACTTTAATAATATATTAATAATTTATGATATAAATAAATATTATTATATTATGAATATATTATTTTTACATTAACATTTGTTAGCTCTAAATTATTTTAGTATTAAAATTATTTTACTTTATATTATATTATATTATTATTTATTATATAATATATTAATATTTAATATATTATATTACATTTACTATACAATATATTATTATAATATTACTATTTTATTATTAAATATGTTATTATTATATAATATTTTATAATTATTAATTTATTACAATTTATTTATTAAAAGTTAATAATATTATAGTGATTATAATATAGTATAGTATATTATTATATCATTATTATATTATTATTTATTATCAATTAATTTTTATTATTATTTTTATTAGTTTATTTATATTTTATTATTATATAATACATTATCAACATATTAAATACTGGTATTTAATATGTTATTATATTATTATATAAGATATTTTAATTATTATATTTTTATATTATTTAATAAATATTACTAATATATTAGATTAACTATAATATAGTATAGTATATTATAGTATAATATAATAAGCATGTCGATAATAACTATATATTAATTACATTTAATATATTTTGTTAAATATTATATTAATACCTCCTTAAGCTCAAAACCAAAACATCAAACTTAAAACACTTAAAAGGTGTTTTAAAATAAGTGTTGTGTTTTTAGTTTGAGGATGATTTAGCTCAAAAAACACTTTGGTTTCCAAACGTATGGTATTTTGTCTTTGGCAAAAACACCATGGAAATAAGTAGAACACCATGATATCCAAACGGAGCCTACATTTTTTCTTTTTGATGGCGCCTTTAGCGCAGACGGCAATCAAACCTAGGCCCCCTACGAGGGAGCGACACGACTTTGCCATGTGACCTACTGGACCGTCCCAAAAACGGAGCCTACATTATTCATCTGAGTTTTGTCGCCCAACCAGCCCTTTAAAAGATACATAAAAGGGCTTCGAGCGATCCGCGCCATGCGGAGGGCAAACCTGATATTTTCGACCAAAAGCCGGGGTAAATTAAATCCACGAGCTGCTCTCAAATTTCAGTTTCTATCTTGGAATGGACATTATTTATGAAAATAAAATAAATAAAAAATCGTCGACGTTCTGACTGCGTCTCTCACATATATTTGTCCTCTCTTTTGAAATCGATAGAAGCGAAACTGCGAAATGGTAAACCCTAATTTCCTCTAATTTCTTGATTTGTTTGGCACTTCTTCCTTTAATTTCATTTTGTGGTCTTTATTAGATCGATGATCCTTTGTTTCGTGTTTTCCTATGATTTTTCCTCGATTTTTAGGTTATTATTTGCTCTCAATTCATTTATTGGTACTTTGAGAACATCGAGAAATTGGTATAAGTTTCAAAGATTTATGGAATTCTCTTCTTATTTCTGTGAGAAAAGATCCTTGCATTAAAATTTGTGCATGGTTTAGGCTGTAATTAATTGTGATATGATCTTTTGTTTAAGTTGTTTTTCCCTTATATATGATCTTGGTTATAGCGAAAATAGAAGACTGAGAATTTTCAACTGACATGGATGATTGAATTTGTAATTGATAAGACATACCGAAATAGTCATGCGATGTCAGTTTATGAAACCATGTATCGAACCTTGAAATAGTCCTTGATGGAGAAAAATGATAACATTTTTAAGGTAATTGCATTCATCTCTCAGGTTTAATAAGCTACGGAGCTACGTTGAAGTGTGTCTCATGTGATTAAGAAATTCATAAGGCAACAAAGTTTAGTAACATCATATGGATTCTCATATTATATGAGCGATTCAAAGTTTATTATAAGTAAGTGTATTCTAGCTAGATTGCTAATTATGTAGCAGAAGACGATTTATTCAATTAGGATATGGTGCACTCTGTTTACTTCACATCCCTAACATGTCACCCTCTGTTCTGTACACTTCAAACTTAGGACTCTGAACAGCAACTTATTACCTTGCATGATGTAAATAAAGCTCCCCCACTGAAAAATGAAAAGGTAGCTAATATGTGGGAATTTCCGATGCAATACGGTCCTTCATGAAGCATTTGTTTTGTCATTTCACATGGATGTCCAGCCTAGCACCCTTTTTTTTCTCTGTGTTCGAGGCTGAAAAAACCAATGTGGCATATCCTCGTGAATTTAGAATTTAATTAGCAGTCAAATTTACATTCATTCTTCACGCTACCTTTCTCGTAGTCTTTCTCTGTATCAAGCACACGGTCAACTATGAATGGAATTTAATGCCATTATTAGTCTACTAATGAATTATATATTGGTACAATTGATCTAGACAGTCCATTGCTCATCATTCCTTTTAGAGCTGAACGGAGAAAAAGGATGCTTGCTGTTTTTCCCAAGATATGGAATAAAGGATTTGTTACTGTTGTTATTATGCTCTCTTAATTCAGTTAAGATTGGTGTCAGATATGTTTGCTGTATTAAATAATTTATGAATGAACTAGTCATTATCTGGTCTGCTTAGTGATAATATCTCAGTATGATTCATATTTCTTAATGTTAGATATTTGTAGTTTCTGCAACCACACTAATCAAATTTTGCAATATCGTGCTAACAATTATTTATATGGCTTGTTTTTTCCTTATGCCTTTTTTCTTTCCTTCATGTTTTGGCAGGAAAGTATTAGAGTCTAGTAATACATGATAACAGTTATCTCAGCTACCTCAGACTAAACATCCTTTAATTGCCTACTGGCTGTTTGCTTCTATTAACGGGAGTAAGATGGGAAGCAACTTCCGCAGGTTTGGAACTTCATCTCCATGGTTCTCTATTAACCATTAAACATGTTTATTAGCCTACTTTAAATTCCAAAAATATCTGAGCATAAGCTATAACCTTCTCGCTATGGTTTGATTTGTTTTAAGTGCCTCACTCACTCTGCTTATTTTCTTCAGTGGACTTCTGAAAAAGTCGAATGAAAGTTGCAGACTTATTACTACTACGGCGTTAGGAGTTGTCCTTGGATACTTTCTTGGAAATTTCCTTCCAGCATTAACCAGCTCCCAGGTATGTCTGACTAAATTTCCTTCATTCTTTAGCTTTTGTAGGTCAGGCAACTAAAATTTTTCAGCTAATCTGAAGTAAAACTGTTGAAATTTTGCAGCTTACTTTACTTCCCAGACTTTCTACCTTCGAGACCTCATTCATTGAAAACAGTAGATCTCTTGGGAATAGCCTTTCTTTAGCATCGAAACATGGTTTGAACAGATATAGACCTTCCAAGAGTCACCGGTCAAGTGATCCCTTAAAGGTACTTGTTTCTTTTATTTTATTTTCTTTTTATCGTTCCAGTTGATAGTAAGACTCCTTGAATGAGTACATAAATATGAGAATGATATTTTCACGGCTAACGAAAAGCTTTAATTGAATGCAGATGTTTCCTTTAAAAATCTTAAAAACTGAAAATATATATCTGCCCTCATAGTCAAGGCCTTACCGTTTTTCTGTTTTTTCCAAGCTTTATAACATGTGATCATTATATTCCATCTAAATTCCTTGGCTTTTTCTGTTTTTGAAATATTCACCCAACTCTAAGTATTATGTTATGTTTGAGTCTTATCTATTCTCAGTTGAAATGGATAACACAACATTTTCCATGAACTGATGCATTGCTTTCTTTGGTGAATTTTCCTTCCTTGTTTTATTACTCCCAAGTTTGTTTCCTGCCTCCTAAATGGTAAATGAGTATATAGAACTTCCTGCTCAATTAACATGGTACGCTAAGGTTCTGAGTGCAACTTAGTTGATATTTATCTAGAGTGGACTGAATTTTGTTGGGCAGTAAAGGAGTTATTCTATTGCTTTCTACATATGTTCATGAGTAATCCAATTATAAAATTTAACCAAAGTGCATCTCTTCTTGTGAAGGCACTTGCTTATTTGCTGCTTCCTGTTACCTCGATATTGCAAATTTTAATTTATGTGTATTTGAAATAGCTTTGCACCTTCCAGATAAACTATCTCACCCTTTGCCTCTTATTTCTCTTCTCTTAAAAAAAGAACTTGTGCCATATTTCCACTAATTTCATTAATATAAATGAAACTGAAGTAACAAAAGTTGACACTTCATCAATCTATCACAAGTTAGGTTGGTTTGAAACGTGATACCAACTCATACTACTTCTCCAATGGAATATTTATGATTATGAAGCATATATATTCATAGAAATTGCAACTATAGAGGGCTAGATATGAGAAAAGATGCATTTGGATGCACATGCATGCAAGAATCCCATATAAATTTTCCCCTTTTGGATAATAGAGTTGCATAGTTTCATTTATCGGATGTATGTAGCTTTCCCAGTTAGTCTTAATCATTCATTTCTTTTCCTGCTTGTACAGATTTATGTAGAAACAAATCCTCGTGGTGCAGAGCTGTTACCTCCAGGAATTATCGTCTCTGAATCTGATTTCTATCTGCGTAGATTGTGGGGTGACCCTGAACAGGTATTTCCTTTAATGGCTTAAATATTAGCTATAACTTGTAGCTTAGCGAGTATAAGAAAACTGCTTGTTGATAACTTGCAACTTTGATATAGCTGTTACTGAGAAGGCTGAACATATGCCATAAAACCCTAGGAATCTTGACTACTTATTCAGAAAGTTAAGCTCTTAGGGACGAAATTGCCTCTGAGCAGCTTAGGTGGCTAGCTGTTTCTCTTTTCAAGCCACTATATGTTCAAATTGTTTTCCCCCCCTCCTTTTACAGACTTCTTTATCTTGTGCCACTGGATGCATAATATACTTATAGTTCTTCAATTTTCAAACTAATATTAATGGTAATGCATTCTTTTTATATCACTGCAGGACCTGAAAACGAAGCCAAAGTACCTGGTGACGTTCACTGTTGGATTTGATCAATGGCAAAATATTGAAGCTGCAATTAAAAAGGCAACTGGACTGGATTATGAATTTCGAACTTCTTTTCGAGTTTTCTTTGCATAAATTATTGATGACCTGCACCTTCTTGTAGTTTTCGAAGGATTTCACCATTGTGCTCTTCCACTATGATGGCCGGACTAGTGAATGGGATCAGTTTGAGTGGTCCCAGCGTGCAATTCATGTCAGTGTGAGGAAGCAAACAAAATGGTAAATCACCTTAGGGTTTTCCATCTGTCCTTTCATTTTCTTTTATTTCTTGATTCTGTAATTTACTTTTTTTATTCAGTCAGACATTACTTTTTTTATTCAGTCAGACATTTTATGAGCACCCTTTCCTATTTCATGCAGAAGTTTGTGTTTTGCACTAATTCCCATTCTTGTAACTTTTTGTCACTTTAAACTTCCATAGGTGGTATGCAAAGCGGTTTTTACATCCGGATGTTGTAGCAGCTTATGATTACATATTTATATGGGATGAAGATCTTGGATTAGAACACTTCGATGCAGCAAAGTACTGTATTATACTATTTTTTGCGAGCAATGGCTTTCAGACAATTCTTGCTTTTATGTGGATAACTTTGTCTTGTTCTCATGAAAAAAATTAATATCAGGTACCTTAAATTAGTAAAGAAACATGGTCTAGAGATATCACAACCTGGTCTAGAGCCAGACAAAGGGTTAACATGGGAGATGACCCAAAGGAGAGGCAACAGTGAAGTTCACAAGTAGGATTACTATATGATTTTAGTATTTTACTGTTTGTTTTGTTTTTCTGTAGAATGTGTAAGTTCTGTTGAAATACTGGCTTTAAGACCTGAGGAATGCTTGTGGCTATAACTTTTCAGGGTGACACTTGAAAAACCAGGCTGGTGTACTGACCCACATTTGCCTCCGTGTGCAGCGTAAGATATCTATCCTGCATCCTTTCATCACCTAGTTGCACTTTTTTAATATCTTAGTTCACTTTATCATATCTAAAGTTTATTTGGTTAATATCAATTCATACTCCTTCATAATGAAATAACTTTTTTTTGTTTTTCAGTTTTGTGGAGATTATGGCTCCAGTATTTTCAAAGAGTGCTTGGCGTTGTGTTTGGCATATGATACAGGTATTTGATGTTTCACAGCTTCATTTGTATGGTTTCTGTGTGCATTGACAGATGTATGTTTGCTTTGCTCTTGCAGAATGATTTGGTTCATGGATGGGGACTGGACTTTGCATTGCGAAGATGTGTGAAGGTAATTCATTTTCATTCCCTTCTAAATAAGGGTTGAAATTATTTACTTGAGATTGTTTTTGTCCATCTTTTGACTGCATGCTCACATGTGCAGCCCGCTTATGAGAAAATTGGCGTTGTTGACTCACAATGGATTGTTCATCAAGCTGTGCCTTCTCTTGGTAACCAAGTATGTGCTGTGTTATCATTTCTTTCGTAGTATAGGTTTTCTTTTTAATTTACAAAGCAAGTGACTTGGTTTCTAGGAGACTTCGCACAGCCCCTGTAGACCAAATATGTGTGTGCTGCACTAACATCTGTTGATTCTGTTCTCATTTTTGGCTTTAAAGTTTTCTTTAATCAGAACCAAATGGATCTAAGAAGAGAAGCACGAGGGCTAAAGCCTTCTAATTAAACGCTATCTAGAGAAGGAGATAAGCCAGATCTTCATACAAGAAACTTGCATCATGATTTAAATCAATATGCTCTCTTGGACAAGAATGGAAGGTTATATTATATTGCTAGACAGCATCTTTTACCCATAAAATGTTAGTGTGTGAGCTCTTGCTTATGCACTTGGGAAAATTAGGACACAGATGAAAAATGCAATAATAAGCATGCACGAGGCATGTAAGTAAGAGGACAAATTTGTTTCTTCTGATTCTTTCTGCTTACATAACGATGATATTATATATTTTTTATGTCCTTTGGTAGATTTTTAATGAAGAATGTCCACTTAGGAAACCTGATTGCAAAACGTTCAGTCAATATAGAAGAAATTGCAGTTATAGTGGGTAGTGAAATGTACAGTCTTTATAGTATTGAGGTTACCTCTTGTTAATGATAACATGTGAGATATATCCATACATCCTTGGGTTTGACATGCAAGTTAAACTGGAAAAGAAACTCCAGATGATTTTGTATCAAAAATTTAATTCTTGCACGATCGCTAGCCTGCTAAAGTTACCTTGCTCTTAATGAACTGAAATACAACTAGGAGTACCTGGTCCTCCTTTTACCTCTAGTAAACTTTTTCAATTGGCAAATTAGGTTCTCTTCAGTTATGATTATAGGAGATTTATGTCTCAAAGAGATTCAATCATATGTTTGGCTGACAGTTTTCTTTTTGCTCATTTCATGATATCTTTGCAAATTATATTATATCACACGCGCGCGCACATACACACACATGATATAGGAATTGATTCCTTTGTTCATGATTAATATCTCATCAATACTTTCTTTCAGCTAAGAATAATGTACTCAACAGACTGTAATGTTCTTAGATACTGCTTTATTTGGCAACTAGTTATTGAGTGTAAAATCTTCCTTAGATTTTCTTGTAATACATTTTAACGTTTCGTTCATTCTTTTGCAGGGAATATCTGAGGATGGTAAAGCACCATGGCAAATGGTATTCATCCAACTTTCACTATACACCTTTTATTACAGTTTTTCTAATAGAGTATGGATTACGTTTCTTTAAAGAAAAATAAACTCAACGGCTCTGACTGATATGTTAATTGCTTAATATCAATAATAACATCTATGGTGCAGTTTTGGCAACTGAACTTTTCTTGTCGATTTCTTTTCACCCAATAAAATTATAAATGGCTGGTTGCTCTGATCCTCTTTCTACTTTATGTCAATTTTCAAATCTTCTTAGCTCTACGAAAGTAATCCCCAAAACTTTGTGTCTTTTACGAGTTAAATTCCATTACTCTAACCTATAATTATCATCTATTTAATTCATGGAAATAGTTGTCTGATTTAGGCATGGTTTGGTAGGAGGGAAGGTAGGGTGAGGTAAGGGACAATAAACGAATTCGCATTTGGTAGGGAGTTTTTGGAGGGGAGTTAAGGTAGAGTAGGGGAAAGGAGGTGAGGGGAGTGACAATACAATATGAGCCAAAAGGTTAGAGAGAGAAGAGTCCCCCAAGTTGGGAGGACACAAGAGGAGAGAACTACAAAAGAATGTTCATCCTCTCTCCTCCCCTCCAACCAAACATGAGCGCGTAAAGGGATGTCCATCTCTCCACCTCCTTGCACCTCTCCTCATCAGTAGCTTTTTCCTGGGACACCAAAATGCAGCCATCATACTATACATCAATCAAATAGGATAAATAATGGAGAAGGGAGAAGCAGCGATTGAGGAGGAGGAGGTGAATGAGAGGTTGAGAATTTGGTGGGTTTGGGGAGAGGAGATGATGGCTCTTACGTTTAGTAAATGAAAGAGCTTCTTATATTGTAGTGTTTTTCATGTTCCTTAGCTTATATATATATATATATATATATGTATATATATATATATATATATATATATATATATATATATATATATATATATATATAGAGAGAGAGAGAGAGAGAGAGAGAGAGAGAGAGAGAGAGAGAGAGAGAGAGAGAGAGATGATATAATCCACTTGAGTGGATAGAACCCTGTCCTCCTAACTTTTATCCACTCATTTTGTGTTTAGATTTGTGCTATCAAGAAATACACAAATCTCAAAAATGGTCTTCATATCTTACATGGATCCCAAGGCAAAATCAATGGAAAAAACATTAGAGGACAATATTCCTTATCCACTCAAGTGGATTGTAGTTCATCTTCATATATATATATATATATATATATATATATATATATATATATATATATGAGACTAGGAACTTGAAATTACATGAGGCACCAACTTTTCTAACCACTCATCTTGCTTTGGGATCCGTGAAAGATATAATGCCACTTTGAGATTTGTGCATCACAAATCTCAAGGCAAGATGAGTGGATAAAAAGTTGGTGCACCACTATTCATTATGAACTTAAGTTCATAGGAGCCTTACTCTATATATATATATATATATATATATATATATATATATATATATATATTGAGTGGATTGTAGTTCATCTTCATATATATATATATATATATATATATATATATATATATATATATATATATATATATATATATATATATATATATATATATATATGCTCGACAACCCATCGACACTCACAAGTTGTAGGCTGTTGTACATGCTTCTAAATGATGATATCTAACATAGGATAGCTATAATATCTAATCATAGGGTGAATGTATGATGATATCCAACACCCCCCATACTCATGGTGGATCAAATACCGAGACTTTAGATATGAAAAAGTGGAACTGACAAATTGCTTTTGCCTTGGTAAACAAATCTTTCACTTGTTTCTCGGAAGGAACATATGGGAGTGTAATGTTTCTAGCAACATGTTCCTAATGAATCATTTGACAATCCACCTCAATATGTTTGGTACGCTCATGGAACACTAGATTTGTGAAAATAGAGATGACACTCTGATTCTCACAGGGTAGAGTGATAGGAGAAGCAATAGCAAACCAAGATCTCACAAAAGAGTGCTGCTAAGCCATTTTAGCTTAACCGTAGTATCTGTTGTCGCCTAATACTCTGACTTTGTATTGGAATGAGAGACCACAACCTAACGCTTACTATGCTAAGAGATAGGAGATGATCCCAGAAAAGTACAAAACCGGTAGTGGAGTGTTGAGTGTTTGGATCATCGGCCCATCCGGTACCACAATATGCATGAAGAAATAAAGGAGAGTCTGATGGGGAAAACAATGATCGGGATACCATGAAGATAACAGAGAACCCGAACTAGAGCTGCATAGTGAGTAGAAGTAGGAGCACTGAGAAACTGGCTCAAGATGTGCATCGTATAAGGAATATTCTGACGTGTAGTAGAAAGATAAACCAAAGCTCCAACAAGTTCTCGATACGGAGTGGCTTGAAATAAAGATCACCATCATCATGTCAAAGCTTCAAGTTCAACTCCATCGGGGTGAAAAGAGGAGTAGTAGCAATAGAAGGGTCATTGAGTGTAGCATAGTTAAGAATGTTAGCTATATACTTCTGCGGAGAGAGGAGATAGCCACAAGAGGAGGCGGCAACCTCAATACTCAAGAAGAATGAAGATTTCTAAGATCCCTCATCTCAAACTGACTTTACAAGTACTGCTTTAATGAAGCAATGATAGAAGACTCACTCCTAGTAATTATCATATCATCAACATAAAGAAAGAGAATAACCATGCCAAAGGCTGATGGCTAATAGAACAGAGCGTAGTCAGTTCGACTCTCAATAAAGTCAATGGAGAGAAGAGATTGTCGAAAGCGCTCAAACCAAGTGCGAGAAGCCTATTTGAGACCATATATAACACGATGAAGGCGACCAACATGTCTTGGAGGAGCAGAAAAGCCAGGAGGTGACTGCATGTAAACCGTTTCAGAGTGATCCCCATTAAGAAAAGCATTCTTGATATTCATTTGGTAAAGTGGTCAGTGTCTGGTGGCAGTAACAACAATGAGAGTGCGGATGGATGTTATCTTTATAACAAGAGCAAAAGTCTCTTCGTAGTCAATACCATAGTCCGGAGAAAATTCCTGAGCAAGAAGACAAGCTTTGTATCGCTCAATAGAACCATCTGATTGAGTCTTGACCTTATAAATCCATTTGCAACTTCATCGTTTACAAGAGTTTTAAAGCGGCTGGCGGACGCTTAGCGTCCGCTGACCTGGCGGCACTCACCGCTTATTTTACATAGGGCTTACGGCCGCTCGCTTAGGCAATTTTAGCGCCGCTTGGTTATGACCCGCTTAAGCGGCAGCCTGCTTTTGAAAGTTTTAAAACAAAAAATTTCAAACTAAACCCGACCCAAAACCCGCGATACCTTTTGAAAGTTTTAAAACAAAAAATTTCAAACTAAACCCGACCCAAAACCCGCGATACCTTTTGAAAGTTTTAAAACAAAAAATTTCAAACTAAACCCGACCCAAAACCCGCGATACCTTTTGAAAGTTTTAAAACAAAAAATTTCAAACTAAACCCGACCCAAAACCCGCGATACCTTTTGAAAGTTTTAAAACAAAAAATTTCAAACTAAACCCGACCCAAAACCCGCGATACCTTTTGAAAGTTTTAAAACAAAAAATTTCAAACTAAACCCGACCCAAAACCCGCGATACCTTTTGAAAGTTTTAAAACAAAAAATTTCAAACTAAACCCGACCCAAAACCCGCGATACCTTTTGAAAGTTTTAAAACAAAAAAATTTCAAACTAAACCCGACCCAAAACCCGCATACCTTTTGAAAGTTTTAAAACAAAAAAATTTCAAACTAAACCCGACCCAAAACCCGCATACCTTTTGAAAGTTTTAAAACAAAAAAATTTCAAACTAAACCCGACCCAAAACCCGCATACCTTTTGAAAGTTTTAAAACAAAAAAATTTCAAACTAAACCCGACCCAAAACCCGCATACCTTTTGAAAGTTTTAAAACAAAAAAATTTCAAACTAAACCCGACCCAAAACCCGCATACCTTTTGAAAGTTTTAAAACAAAAAAATTTCAAACTAAACCCGACCCAAAACCCGCATACCTTTTGAAAGTTTTAAAACAAAAAAATTTCAAACTAAACCCGACCCAAAACCCGCATACCTTTTGAAAGTTTTAAAACAAAAAAATTTCAAACTAAACCCGACCCAAAACCCGCATACCTTTTGAAAGTTTTAAAACAAAAAAATTTCAAACTAAACCCGACCCAAAACCCGCATACCTTTTGAAAGTTTTAAAACAAAAAAATTTCAAACTAAACCCGACCCAAAACCCGCATACCTTTTGAAAGTTTTAAAACAAAAAAATTTCAAACTAAACCCGACCCAAAACCCGCATACCTTTTGAAAGTTTTAAAACAAAAAAATTTCAAACTAAACCCGACCCAAAACCCGCATACCTTTTGAAAGTTTTAAAACAAAAAAATTTCAAACTAAACCCGACCCAAAACCCGCATACCTTTTGAAAGTTTTAAAACAAAAAAATTTCAAACTAAACCCGACCCAAAACCCGCATACCTTTTGAAAGTTTTAAAACAAAAAAATTTCAAACTAAACCCGACCCAAAACCCGCATACCTTTTGAAAGTTTTAAAACAAAAAAATTTCAAACTAAACCCGACCCAAAACCCGCATACCTTTTGAAAGTTTTAAAACAAAAAAATTTCAAACTAAACCCGACCCAAAACCCGCATACCTTTTGAAAGTTTTAAAACAAAAAAATTTCAAACTAAACCCGACCCAAAACCCGCATACCTTTTGAAAGTTTTAAAACAAAAAATTTCAAACTAAACCCGACCCAAAACCCGCATACCTTTTGAAAGTTTTAAAACAAAAAATTTCAAACTAAACCCGACCCAAAACCCGCATACCTTTTGAAAGTTTTAAAACAAAAAATTTCAAACTAAACCCGACCCAAAACCCGCATACCTTTTGAAAGTTTTAAAACAAAAAATTTCAAACTAAACCCGACCCAAAACCCGCATACCTTTTGAAAGTTTTAAAACAAAAAATTTCAAACTAAACCCGACCCAAAACCCGCATACCTTTTGAAAGTTTTAAAACAAAAAATTTCAAACTAAACCCGACCCAAAACCCGCATACCTTTTGAAAGTTTTAAAACAAAAAATTTCAAACTAAACCCGACCCAAAACCCGCATACCTTTTGAAAGTTTTAAAACAAAAAATTTCAAACTAAACCCGACCCAAAACCCGCATACCTTTTGAAAGTTTTAAAACAAAAAATTTCAAACTAAACCCGACCCAAAACCCGCATACCTTTTGAAAGTTTTAAAACAAAAAATTTCAAACTAAACCCGACCCAAAACCCGCATACCTTTTGAAAGTTTTAAAACAAAAAATTTCAAACTAAACCCGACCCAAAACCCGCATACCTTTTGAAAGTTTTAAAACAAAAAATTTCAAACTAAACCCGACCCAAAACCCGCATACCTTTTGAAAGTTTTAAAACAAAAAATTTCAAACTAAACCCGACCCAAAACCCGCATACCTTTTGAAAGTTTTAAAACAAAAAATTTCAAACTAAACCCGACCCAAAACCCGCATACCTTTTGAAAGTTTTAAAACAAAAAATTTCAAACTAAACCCGACCCAAAACCCGCATACCTTTTGAAAGTTTTAAAACAAAAAATTTCAAACTAAACCCGACCCAAAACCCGCATACCTTTTGAAAGTTTTAAAACAAAAAATTTCAAACTAAACCCGACCCAAAACCCGCATACCTTTTGAAAGTTTTAAAACAAAAAATTTCAAACTAAACCCGACCCAAAACCCGCATACCTTTTGAAAGTTTTAAAACAAAAAATTTCAAACTAAACCCGACCCAAAACCCGCATACCTTTTGAAAGTTTTAAAACAAAAAATTTCAAACTAAACCCGACCCAAAACCCGCATACCTTTTGAAAGTTTTAAAACAAAAAATTTCAAACTAAACCCGACCCAAAACCCGCATACCTTTTGAAAGTTTTAAAACAAAAAATTTCAAACTAAACCCGACCCAAAACCCGCATACCTTTTGAAAGTTTTAAAACAAAAAATTTCAAACTAAACCCGACCCAAAACCCGCATACCTTTTGAAAGTTTTAAAACAAAAAATTTCAAACTAAACCCGACCCAAAACCCGCATACCTTTTGAAAGTTTTAAAACAAAAAATTTCAAACTAAACCCGACCCAAAACCCGCATACCTTTTGAAAGTTTTAAAACAAAAAATTTCAAACTAAACCCGACCCAAAACCCGCATACCTTTTGAAAGTTTTAAAACAAAAAATTTCAAACTAAACCCGACCCAAAACCCGCATACCTTTTGAAAGTTTTAAAACAAAAAATTTCAAACTAAACCCGACCCAAAACCCGCATACCTTTTGAAAGTTTTAAAACAAAAAATTTCAAACTAAACCCGACCCAAAACCCGCATACCTTTTGAAAGTTTTAAAACAAAAAATTTCAAACTAAACCCGACCCAAAACCCGCATACCTTTTGAAAGTTTTAAAACAAAAAAAAAATTTCAAACTAAACCCGACCCAAAACCCGCATACCTTTTGAAAGTTTTTAAAGAAAACCCAAACTAAACCCGAAACCCGACCCGAAACCCAAACTAAAACCTAAACCTTATCTCTTCCCCCCCTCCCACTTCTCTGTCTCAGTGAGCCGCCATTCCCTCTCTCTCTCTCTCGCTCTCACTCACCCTCTCTTAACACTCACGGACTCACCTCACCCCCGCTCCCTCACCGTAGCCTTGTCGGAGCCTGCCCCCCTCGCCGGACACTCAGCCCTCCGGACACCGCCGCCTTGGCTGTACAACATGCCACGGACATCCTCAAGGTGAGATTTTTAATTTTTTTTAATTTTAAAACTGTTATTTAAGCTTATTTACTGTTTTAGAAGTATATTTCACTTATAAATTGTTTTTTAAACTTAAGTAGTTGATTTTGTTCATCTTAGTTTAATTAATTAGTTTAATTAGTTGAATTAGGTTAGTTTTAGTTAATTTTGTTAATTTTAGTCTAATTTTGTTAATTTTAGTTAATTTTAGATAATTTCAGTTTAATTAATTAGTTTAATTAGTTACTTTTAGTTAATTTAGTTTAATTACTTAGTTTCATTAGTTAATTTTAGTTAATTGTAGTTTAGTTTAGTTTAATCTTGTTCAATTTTAGTTAATTTCAATTTAATTAGTTAATTTAGTTTAATTAATTAGTTTAATTAGTTAATTTTATTATTTTAGTAATTGTAGTTAATTATGGATCTAAAATTGTTATTTATGTTTTTTATAATTTTATATGAACTTAATACATATTTTTATGAATTATTATAATTAATTAAATTAAAAATAGGCAAACGCTTAGGCTCATTTCAAAGGCATTTAGCCAGGCGCTAGGCCCCTGCCAACGCCTAGTCCGCCTAGCTTCTCAGAACATTGCTGGTTTAACACCAGAGGGCAATGAAACAAGGTCCGAAGTATGAGTCTTGTGGAATGCCTCCAAATCTTCATTCAATATTTGTTGCCATTCTGGATACTTAACAGCCTCACAATACGAGTTAGGTTCATGTATAAGATGAATAGCAGCAAGAAAAAAGATAAACTCTGAAGAATATGTGCTTGTGGCACACTGAGCATATTGAGCAGAGGGATGGCGGTCTCGCGGGGGATTTCGACGAGGAGTCACATCCGGAGAAGGTGATACAGGCGTAGAAGGGACATCTATAGAAGGAGTGTCTTGCAGCGGAAGTGAGGTAGCATGTGGAAGTCTAGAAGGTGTGGATGACTCAAAAGGTCATCGCTAGATGCCAGCGAAGAAAAGAAGGGGGTAGGCTGAGCAGAAGAAGGTACAAGTGCTAAGGATACATGTATAGTAGTGGTACGTGATGAAGGAGGTTAAAGAAAGGAGAGATCTGAATCTGAAGTAGCATAGTAGGGAGCATTCTCAAAGAAAGTGACGTGTCAGATAATACGAAGCCTTTGTGTGGTAGGTTCATAACATCGATTCCCTCTATGAACTGTACAATAGCTAAGAAAGATACATCGTGCAGTGCTGGAGATAGTTTATCTCGTTCGTTAGTTGGAAGTAGGACAAAACATACCCATCCAAAAGCACAAAGAATAGAATAGTGAAAGTAAGACTTACAAAGTCAAAAGTGTGGAGAGGTGTCAGCTATTATAGAAAATGGATCGATATTGATAAGAAAAATAGCAGTCAGTAATGCTTTAGCCTAGAGAAATCGAGGTACTGATGCTGATATCAGAAGAGCTCTAGCAGTGTTAAGGATGTGACAGTATTTTCTCTCAGCAACACCATTTTGTTCGTGAGTATGGGGACAAGATTTTTCAGAGAGAGTGCCATATAATTTTAAAATAGATTGCACTGCTGAAGAGGTATATTCATAGGCACCATCAGGATGAATACTTTTTTACATTTATGGAACTGAGTATGAATCAAGTTTATAAAATCTTTGTAAATATTTAAAATATCAAAACGAGCACGCATGAGATATACCTAGGTGTTGCAAGAATAGTCATCAATAAAACTGACACAATAACGATAACTGGACAATGATTACAATGGTGCAGGTGCCTAGGTATCAGAATGAATTAAATCAAATGGGCCTAAAATAATATTATTACTGGACGAGAATGGTAGGGCAATTTGTTTAGCTAATTGACATCTATCACAGTTCGATAAAGTAGAGAATTTTAAGCTTCCTAGTAAACCAAATTCAGATAAAAGCTTTAAGCGAGAACTAGAGATATGACCCAAGCGATGATGACACTGATTGAAAGTAGAGAGTCCACAACCAATTGTCAAAAGAGAAGAAAAATGTAGAGATTCTAATTGATAAAGTCCGTTTGACTCTACGACCTGTCCCAATCTTTGGACCAGTGTGACCTTGGACAACACAAGATTTAGAATCAAATAAGATAGTGCAACTAGAATATGAAGAGCATATGATAATGTTAGACGACCAGAAGTATCAGAACTTGACGTAATATTACCCAACTGAGTAACTGCAAGGAGAGTGTCATTAGTAGTATAAATTCATAATGAAGTGTGAGTGGGTGAATAATTTGTAAGAATAGAGTTATCAAAGGTCATATGATGAGATGTACATGAGTCGAATATCTAGGGAGTAGAAGTACCAAAATGAGCAGACAATGCGGTGAAGTTAGAATTGGAGGAAGCACCACTAAGCCCAAGGTTATTGGCTATCAATGCAGTAATCTCTAAGAGTTGATTAAAAAACAGAGGGCAAGAAGTATGCGACCCTTGAATAGCAGTATTAATGCTTGTTGATGCAGCAAGTAGAGGTCAAGTCTTCTCGAATATCGGACGAGGTGGTCTCTTCCTACATTTATCAATAGGGTGACCTAGGTTTCTGTAATAATGACAGTAAAGTTGCCGTGGAGAATTAAAAGTGCTGCTAGGATTTCGATAAGAAGAATAAGAATGGTACGGAGTAGCCAGAACAATATGAGATGATAGTGAGGGCTGAGCGACAACAACTGGAGAGGAAAGCATCTTAAGACGAGTCTCTTCAGAGATGAACTCAGCAACTGCCTCATGAAGACTAACGAGAGGACTGCGGTGAAGGATATGTCATTATAGGCATTCAAACTCTGAATGAAGGCGCATGAAAAAAAATGATATAACTACTGATGATCACGTTGTTTCTGAAATGCACTAGGAATAGGTTCCTCCATTATCTACAGTTTTTCCCAGTAGCCTGATAGCAAAGAATAGAAGTTCTTAATAGATCGATCATCTTGACAAGCATCCTAAAGTGCATTATGAAGTTGATACTCACGAGCAACACCAGTCTAAACAAACATGTGACAAAGGGATGAAGATGTCCGTCCGAGAGAAAGTCGAATAGGAATAGCTATTGATTGCATAATATAGGCCATAATCTACTGATTAGTACAAATGCACTAATCATAAGTCACACGAGAAGAATCTGTAGAGGAGTCACCAGAAGTAGCATATGATGTGGATGTGCAGAAGAGGGAGTGGGTGTAATAGTGCTCATAGGTGATAGCAGAGTGATCCATCAATGTAACGCTATAGCGCAAAAGCCCAAATATTATACTGAATAGTAAGAGCCTATGCAGTATAATTATCGGCACTTGTGAGTTGCAATCAAGTTATGGAAAATTATAAAGTCCCTTCTTATCCATAATGAACTAGATGGAGCCCTCAAACTTTGAAGTGAATGTTGGGTCTGACAGAAAGTTCTCAATATAGGAATGTAATAAGTAAACAATGCTTTTCCTTTAGCAAGCAGATCCCCAAATTCGGGAAAGAGATCACCCAAGCCTTTGGGCGAAATCCCCCAAAAAATTTCTCGATCTTTTTCCCCCTCGATTCAACAACGAAGAACTTCTTGATGAAGAAATCGTCGTCGAGTTCTATGGTGGCGTGATCTTTGCGGAGGCCGAGGAGATTGAAGACATTGGTGATGATCTGAAGAAGGCTGGTCTGGTTACGAGCATAGACGATAAATGCGGTGGAATCGGTGGCGAGATCGTTGTCGACGATGATTGATGCAGTGTTTCTTGTTGGGGTTGCAGAAGCTAGATGGGTAATTGATTTTAGTTTTAGAGGATTGAGAATGGAGGAAGTAGCAGGGAAATGAGAAGTCAGAAGGGAAGAGGCTAGCTTGAAGAAACTTTGTTTGAATTACTTCAAAGCTTGGTTACAAAGCTTACATCCAAGGCCTATTTATAGGCTCATAAGGAATTCTCTAGAATGCTTAGATTTTTCATGAGACATCAAGTTTCTAGAGAATTCTATATAATTTTATTTTCCACATGCATCCATGCTTATTATATCTAGTTCCTAGATTATTCGAGACATTTCTAGTTTACATACTTTTTACAAATATCCTAGAGTTTTCTAGAATTACAAATTATCTTCTAACATTTCTGTGATCGACGATCGTCGATTTAGAGGCTGATGGCGATGTCGTCAAGAGGAAAATTCCACCGAGGGTTCAGATGCAGGCGCGACATCGTCTATTTAGATGCAGCAATCATCGGCGAGCAGGAGCTGTGTGGTTGAAGATTAGATGTAGAGGCGCCGTCGGCGGACATGACAAGCAGAGACTTTCATCTCTAGGCTGATGGTAGCGATCGTTGGCAAAAAATTGACGCGGTCTTCGAGGATAAGACTGGAGAAGGAGGAGGATCGTCAGAGGTGCTGACATGAGGTTGAGATCTGGCCGTTAGCTTGAGGTTAGCGCGTACGATGAATGGATGGCTAAGATAAGATGAGGGTTTGATTGTATGCCTCTAATACCATCTTAAGTTTGGTACATGAAAGAGCTTGTCACATGGTAGTGCTTTACATGTTCGGCAACCCACCGACGGCCCACAAGTTGTAAGCGTCTGTACATGCTTCTATATGATGATATCTAACATAGGGTGGCTGTAATATCGAATCATAGAGTTGCTGTATGATGATACCTAACAACGGTTTTGATTTAAGGAGGAAGGAGGAGGTGAAGCCATGGCCAGAATACTGATTCTCCTATGAAGGGAACCATAAAACATAAAGGGTACCCAAAAAGGTAAAAGAAAACCAATGAAAAACAACATAAAACATAAAAGTAATCAGAAACTTAAAAGACAACAGGAAAACTTAAATGGTAACCAGAAAATGTGAGAAAAGGTAACCAATAAATGAAACTAGTAAAGGTTACAAGCAAAGGTGACTATAAAACATAAAATGTAACCACAAAACTTAAAAGATAACCAGAAAACGTAAGTGGTAATTGAAAAAGGTGAGGTTGGAGAAAAACTTACTGTCGAGACTCAAATGGCACGGAGAGTTTGGTGACCTCCGCCATCATTATAGAGATCGATGAAAAAGCCAAGCGGCTGTACTCTATGGGGATCTCAATGGAGAAGAAGTTTCTGCCAAGATGCAAGTGAGAGAGGCGGTGAGGTTGGAGACCTTCAGCGGCAAAGCTCCAGTAAGATTGTTGTTGTAGAGGTCGAGAATGCTGAAATATTTTGAGGGTGGCAACAACAGAGGGGAAGGAGGAATTAAGGAGGCTGTTGAGAGATTGAGGGTGACAAGTGGCAAATTGTATTCCAGGGATACTTGAAAATAGTAGTGGGACAAGGGCCCAGACAAAGGGAACAAAAGTTTGGAAGTTTAGCAGCGAAAGCTTGTGTTTAGGGGGATGGAGGTAATTTTCCCTAAAGCTGATTTCCTCGTCATACTTGGTACATTACCTTACAAACTTAATAATACTCCCTGGTTTTAATGTGATCTAGAAGATTATTAGCTTCAATCCCGCTTATCCGGAGCCACTTCTGTTGGGACAAACCCAGGGCCCAATAGAGCAGGATCGCAGCTAAAGTATTGCAGAAGTAATAAAGAACACACAGATTTACGTGGAAAACCCCCTCAAGAAATTGGGGTAAAACCACGAGGATAGAAGAATTCACTATGAGGAAAAACTTAGGAGGATTACAATCTCTCTTTTACAAGGAGATACTCTCTCTATTATTTTCTCTCACTTCTATATGTAGAGGAGTTGTTGTTTCTGGGATGATATTTTCTGAAGGATTTCTGGGCCTATTTATAGATCTGTGAAAAATACTGTGCACCAATATTTTATTTGCACGCGTTCACGAGCCGCAGGCACGCGTTCACGAGCCGCAGGCACCGAAAATTTCGGTGCCTGATAAAACAACGGTGGGGCCCGCCAGCGTTTTGTTTTTCAACAAAAACGGTGCCTGATAAAAACATGAATGGGGCCCAGCAGCTTTGACAATCTCCCACTTAAAGATTTGATTGAGTATCAATCACATCTTTACACCATTCTTTCTATCTTGCCATCTCCCATGTTGCTTACGTTTCTGTCAGACCACAAGAGGATCTACACCAAATAAACTTGTCAGTATTGATTGTTTTCGTCAAAAATCGCTAGGTTGTCCTTGGTGTGAATTTTCTGCATATCCACGGTTCCTTCCTCCACTTTTTCACGGACGGTGGTATCAGACTCGAATGTGCTTGGTCTTTGAATGAAAGGTCGGATTTCTAGCCAAATGCAACGCGACTCGACCGTCACAAAGAGAGAAATCTTCTTTTGTTCATGGTCGAAGCTCCTCCAAAGACCATCTTCAACCATATCGCCTCTTTACTAGCTTGTGTAGTCGCTACATATTCTCGCTTCGTTGTTGAAGTAGCCACAACCGACTGCGGTTTTAAAACCCGACTTCGACTCAGCCGGAGTGCAAACACATAGCCTGTGGTGGATTTGCTATTATCACGATCACCGCATAATCGGAATCAACATATCCATCGACAATAAAATCGATCCCCATAACATAATGCAACATCCGAGGTGCCCTTAATGTATCTTAGGACCCTCTTTACAAAGATTCCAATGTTTCTACCGTGATTCGCCATGTATCGACTAACCACTCCCACCGCTTGTGCAATGTCCGGTCTTGTACAAATCATCGCTAACATCAAACTTCCCATCACGATGCATACGGTATCGAGACATCTCCATCCTCTCTTCTTCACCGCTAGGACACATATTGGAGGATAATTTAAAATTAACAGGAAGTGGGGTAGAAATTGGCTTACAATCTTGCATGTTGAAGCGCCGCAAGATTTTCTTCAAATAATTCTTCCGAGAAAGCCAAATCTTCCTATTATTTCGTCTCGTAAATTTGCATCCCTAGAATCTTGTTTATGGATCCTAAATCCTTCATTTCAAATTCCTAGCCAATTGAGCCTTCAATTCTTTAATACGATCTTTGTTGGGGCTCGCAACCAACATGTCGCCAACATACAAAGAACAAAATAACAAAGTTATTTGCATCAAACCTCTTGAAATATGCACAAGGGTCTGAATTAAGTCTGTTGTATCCAAGGCTCATGATGAATGAATCAAATCTCTTGTACCAACACCTCGGCGCCTGTTTTAGACCGTACAGAGATTTGTTTAACCTGCAAACCAAGTTCTCTTTTCCTTGTTCTTCAAAACCATCTGGTTGGAGCATGTAAATTTCTTCTTCAAGATCTCCATGAAGAAATGCTGTTTTCACATCTAACTGTTCTAGATGTAAGTCAAATACAGCGCTCATCGCCAGGACTATTCGAACTGTTGTAAATCGAACTACAGGAGAAAATATTTCATTAAAGTCAATACCTTCTTTCTGAGCATATCCTTTAACCACCAATCTAGCACGATATCGCTCCACTTGATCATCGCCATTTCGCTTGATCTTGTAGACCCATTTATTTCCAATGGCCTTCCTTCCTTGTGGTAGTGACACAAGTTCCCAAGTCTTGTTCTTATGGAGAGCTTCGATCTCTTCCTGCATTGCTGTCATCCACAAAGATGCGTGCATGCTTTTCTGACTTCATGGAAAGTTGATGGCTCTCCATCCTCCGTTAGAAGACAAGATGCAACGCTATCCGTAATATACCAGTGCCAAGCCGGTGGTCTTCTCTCACGAAGTTGACCTTCAACTTCGATCCTCGGCTTCGACCGTTCTTGTACATCATGCTTGGTCTTTGCTTGAAGAATCTTGATTATTTTCCACCAATATCTACAGCCTCGAGTCCTTCCACGAGTACTTCCTTTCTCTTCTCTTTGCGTTGATTTTCTACAAAGATAACATCTCGCCGATGATAACCTTGTGGTAGTGGGATCCCACAGCGATACCCCTTTACTCCATCAAAGATACCCTAAGAATATACATTTTCGGATTTTGAATCCAGCCTTTGTAATTTCTTGGCGTTGTACATTACGCATAATCGGACTTCCAAATATATGGAAGTTGGAATAATCACCGGTTTGCCACCCACATCTCCATCGGCGTCTTCAACTGTATTGCGGTTGATGGAGATCGATTCACCACATAACAGGCGGTTTTTACTGCTTCCGCCCAAAAGACTTTCTCCAGATTTGCAGTAGCCAACATTGCTCTGGTTCTTTTCAACAGAGTTCTGCTCATCCGCTCCGCTACTCCATTTTGTTGTGGAGTATACCGCATCAATTGTCTTTGATGCCTTCTTGCTTGCAGAATCGCGAGAAATTCACCGTCTGTGTATTCTCCTCCATTATCTGACCTCAAGCACTTGATCTTCTTGTCAGATTCAAGCTCGACTCGTGCTTTGTAGGCTTTAAAGACTGAGAACACATCCGCCTTCTTCTTGATAGGATACACCCAACATCTCCGGGAGTAATCATCAATAAAGGACACGAAATACTTCGCTCCTCCCATGGATGTAACTGGTGCTTGCCATACATCAGAATGAACCAGTTCCAGAATAGCATTGCTTCTAGAACTCGATGTGTTGAACTTCAGCCGATGCTGCTTGCTTGTAACACAATGCTCACAAAACGGAAGAGCTACCGATTTGAGCCTGTGAAGGTGTTCCGACGGAGAGAATCTTCAAACCTCGTTCTGACATGTGGCCTAGTTTACGGTGCCACATCATGGTTTCTTCTTCTCCACGGCTGGTTGATGCCACACATGAATCAGCTTCCTGCAGAGTCTCTCCCTTAAGCATGTACAGATTTGCAGCTATCTTTTCTCCTTTGATCACCACAAGCGCCCCTCTAACAATCTTCATGATCCCATTTTCTATATGAGTCTTGCATCCCAGTTCATCTAATTGTCCCAAAGACAATAGATTCTTCTTCAAGCCCTTCACATGTCGTACATCTTGAATGGTGCGTATTGTACCATCAAACATTTTTATTTTGACAGTACCAATACCAGAAATCTCCAAGGCATGATCATTTCCCATGAATACAGAACCCCCTGAGATAGGTTCATATTTATGGAACCATTCCCTCCGGGAGGTCATGTGCCAAGAAGCTGCTGAATCTAAAAGTCAGACATCAGCAAACCTCTTCCTGCCTTCATCAACAGTGTTTGCTCCACTGTATAAGATTTCACCATCGTCTGATGTGCTGACAACACATCCTTGCGATGTTGATGGCTCTGAAGACTTTTTATCACCACTCTTCTTATTGTGCCAACACTCCGACTTGACGTGCCCCTTCTTGCCACAGTTGTAGCATTTGATGTGCTTCTTACTCCTTGACTTCGATCTACTACGAGCATGACTCCCACTGGAGCCTGGTTCCGTTGATCTTCCTCTCGTCACCGATAAGGCCTCTGCTTGTTGCGAACTTGCCAGCCTGTCTTCTTTGTTCTTGCGCCGATTTTCTTCCTCCAGAACAGCGGCTGCAACGTCGTCGAAAACTAGCTTCTCCGCAATGACGTTATTTGTGAGGTTGATGATGAGTTGATCATACGAGTCAGGTAGACTCTGAAGTAGAAGCTCCGCACGTTCATTCACACTGATTGCATGTCCCAACGTTGTGAGCTGGGAGAACAATGTGTTTAGAGTGTTGATGTGGTCGGTCACCGATGTAGATTCCGCCATCCGGAGAGTGTAAAGTCTTCTTTTTAAGAAGATTTTATTGTGCAGTGATTTCGCCTCATATAGCTTTGTTAGAGTGTCCCAGATCTCCTTTGCTGTCTTCTTCTCCTCTATGCTGGACAGCACCCCGTCTGCTAATGCCAGATGAAGATTTGCTATAGCATTCCCGTCTATTTCGTTCCACTTCTTATCATCTGTGATGTCCGCCGGCCTTTCACCGATGGCCGCTAGGCAATTATCTTTTCTCAAGATAGCCTTTATCTTCAACTTCCACAACGAGAAATTACTCCCGTTGAATTTCTCGATCTTGAAATTCTCGAACTTTGCCGCCATTGCTTCTACCACGAACAGTAACTCCTTACTATCTCCGTGAGCGATGCAGTATTTATGAGCGATGCAGTATTTGTGAATAGTAACCGTACTTATGAGCGATGCAGTATTTGTGAACGATGCAGGTACTTCGTGAATAGTGCCCGATACCTTCGAGAGTAAATGATATCTAGCTTATTTTCTGATGTGAAGGATCCACCTTTGGTGGCAGCCACAGAGCATACGATAAGCAGATATAAATACCCTAAGTCAGGCTCTGATACCACTTGTTGGGACAAACCCAGGGCCCAATAGAGCAGATCGCAGCCTAAAGTATTGCGTATAATAAAGAACACACGATTTACGTGGAAAACCCCTCAAGAAATTGGGGTAAAACCACGCACGATAGAAGAATTCACTATGAGGAAAAACTTAGGAGGATTACAATCTCTCTTTTACAAGGAGATACTCTCTCTATTATTTTCTCTCACTTCTATATGTAGAGGAGTTGTTGTTTCTGGGATGATATTTTCTGAAGGATTTCTGGGCCTATTTATAGATCTGTGAAAAATACTGTGCACCAATATTTTATTTGCACGCGTTCACGAGCCGCAGGCACCGAAAATTTCGGTGCCTGATAAAACAACGGTGGGGCCCGCCAGCGTTTTGTTTTTCAACAAAAACGGTGCCGGATAAAAACATGAATGGGGCCCAGCAGCTTTGACAACTTCCTATGGTATACAATGGATTATCAGGACTAAAAGAGGTTGTTGCAGCTGTGCACTGCAAACATTGCACTTGTGAGATCTTGATTAATTCTAAACATCCTTACTTCCCGTCAAGGCTCTCACTGTGTCTATCAGATTTGAACTGGCCTGTTTATGTCAAATCCATACCCAATACGCCTATTTACCGACTTAACGAACATCTATATTTGACCTATTTATCGATTCAAGGAACATCTGTTCGGCCCAGCCAATACGATTACTTGCACGTCGAGTATTAAGATAAGTGGTTTCTTGCATTAGTGGAGCAAATAGAACTCATTGCCACATTTTCGGAGTAACCCGGTGGTATCCACTCGCAATTGCGAAGTGACTAGTCCACGGTTCGAGCACTGAGCCTGACTCTGGCCGGCGGGATTTTTTATTACGGGATTTTTTATTGCGAAGTGACAGGTCACGATTACACAGTTCTATTTTGTGTTTTAGTAATAGTCGTTATTCTGTTTATTTGTTATCTATATGAACAAGTGTTAAGCCCGTGCTCGCACGGGTGGATTTTTTTTGACTAAAGTTAAGTGAGGGATAAATTTGAGGAATTAAAATAATTTGGAGGAAAATTTACAATTATCATGACTTGCAGGTAAATGTAAAAAATGCATACAATTTGGGGGTTATGTATAAAAAATATTCAAAACTAAAATATGGGAAAATTTCAGTAAATCCCAAATCATTTTTGGTGTTTGGAACTAAATCTCCAATATCTTTGAAACTCTGAATAAGCTCTAATATCTTTTGGCAAAACCCTCGAAATTAACATTATTAGTTTATGCACGCTTAAATGACCAAAATACCCCAATATATTTTGAAGGAATTTTCAATAAGTTTTATACTTTGTCACTTAATCCCTAATAATTTCTGGTAGAAAACTTCTAATAATGGATGTTTATAATTTTAAAAATTTTGAGAGGTTTGTTTGTAATATTTAGATTTTTAAGTTGTTGTTTATAATTTTTAAAATTTTAAAGGGTGTGTATGTAAATTTATATTTTGGGGTTGCTTGTAACTTTTAAAATTTTAGGTTTTTGGGTTCTTTGTATTTTTTAATTTAAAGGGTCTATTTGCAAATTATTTATTTTTTAGGTGGCTATTTACAATTTCATATTTTTCATTATGTTATTTGTCATTTGTTATTTTTATGGGTTTTTGTAATTCTCACATTTTTCAAGTGTTTGTTTCACTTTTCTATTTTTAGGAGTCGTTTTGTAATATTTAGAGTTTTCCGGGGTGTGTAGTTTTTCATTTTTTCTTGGAGTTCTTTGTAATTTATAAATTTTTTGGGGGTCATGTATAATTTTAGAATTTTTAGGGTCGTTTTGTAATATTTACATATTTAGGGGTTTTGTTTTTAATTTCATATTTTCTAGGGGCTATATATAATTTTTAAATTTGCAAGGGTTTGTTTGTGATATCCTAATTTGTTCGAGAGTTTTCTATAATTTTAGTAATTCAAAGGAAATTGTTTGTATCCTTCAAAATTTTCTACGTATTGTTTGTGATTTTAGATTTTTTAGGAAGCTATTTGTAATTTTTATATTTTTAATAATTATTTATTATTTTATGGGTTAACATGCAAATACAAATGATTTGAGGGGTATATAATGGTCTTGAGGGTTAATTTTGTCAATAAAAAAATATAAGATAACCCCATTTATGGAGGTTAAGTGCAAAAAAAATTAAACATTTTGGGGGTTTTCTATGAGTTTTAAATATTTTGGGGGTTTAGTGCTAAATCCGCAAAGATATGAGCGGTTTATTGAATTCACTCTTTAAAGATATGAGCGGTTTATTGATTATTAGAGTTTTCTAATTTTTATGGGTAAAATTTTTAATTATAAACATGAATAGTTTTAATTTGATAAGAATTCTTCTGAAGATGAAATTAGTTGGACACATGTCATTTTCTAATAGAATAGAGGGATATATAATATTTTCTTATTAGGGATTTAACACTTTGCACGTTTTTGTACACATTGCATTTTATGGTGCATCTAGGGATAGTTTACCAATTTCTCTTTACTATATAAAGGAGGATTAGTTGTCTCAAGTCTCTTGCCCATTTATTAATCAGGTTAAACGGATTAAACCCGATTGTGATCCACAATCATTTGATGCAGGCTTTTGTTCTCTCTAAATTAAAATGCTAATCTTCATCCTACTCTTCTTTATATGAGCAGGTGAGGGAGAGGTGCAAATTTGAATGGGCACAGTTCCAAGCTCGCCTTACCAACGCTGAGCAAGATTACTTTAAAGGATTACGAAAGGGAAAGGGATAGAAAGAAAATACATCATTTTGATACATGCTTTTTTCCCCTTATTTTTTTCCTTTTATATTCTCACATATGTGCATCGATTGATCTCATCTTCGCTTACACAAAAAATGTGTTGATTAATCCTAGCGGTTAATCTTCTTTCGATTTTTTTTTTCCTTTTTTATACATTATCACATTGGTTAGCTCTTTTGTTTCTTACTACAGTAATAATATTTTTGACAGTATTTCCTGTTAATTTGTCATCCAGAATTAAATCTCAGTATAAGGTACTGTACATCAGTAGCTTCTGATTGACGAATTTGTGTAATTAGAATTTGGTGTAAATGCGAATGTTCTTTTATTCGTTATATTGGGGATATAATTCCAATCGGATGTTATTAGATAGAAACATATCATTGGCATTAAAATGGCTAAATTACCGATTTGTATTATAACTTGATCCTATTTTTCAATATGGTATTTATTTCGCCACCGTTAATATGATATTTTAACTTATGCTCTAATGACAATAATGCTTTTTTCTTGCTAGCAACGAGAATTTAGTCGATATATATATATATATATATGATAAAATGAGATGGTGAGCTCAGATTCTTATCGTGAGCTAGCCCAATAGACTACTCGAAAGGATGATCGGCACCGCCCATCGTGATTTGCACTCACCATGATTTATATGTAGAAAAATTATATTGTTTTGAAATTTTTAATCATTGTTTTAGCTATGTGTAGAAAGGATGGTACATTAAGCTGCACGAAAAATCAACATATCAAACTAGTTTGATTCATATTTTAAAAGACTCTAAACTATATGAAAATTTTACCATATATATTTGATGACGTGTCAAACGAGATGTACGGTGTCGATTATGAATTTGATGACTGATTAGTCTAGCTCACGATAAGATTTGAGCTCACCATCTCATAATATCATTATTATATATATATATATATATATATATATATATATATATATATATATATATATATATAGAAATGATAAAATGAGATTGTGAGCTCAGATATTATCATGAGCTAGCCCAATAGGCTACTCGAAATGATGATCGACACCGCCCATCGTGATTTGCACTCACCATGATCTATATGTAGAAAAAATTATATTATTTTGAAGTTTTTAATTATTGTTTTAGCTATGTGTAGAAGGGACGGCTGTTAAACTGCCTGAAAAATCAACATACCATGCTAGTTTGATTCATATTTTAAAAGACTCTAAACTATATGAAAATTTTACCATATATATTTGATGACGTGTCAAACGAGATGTACGGTGTCGATTATGAATTTGATGAGACGATTTGTCTAGCTCATGATAAAATTTGAGCTCACCATCTCACAATATCATTAATCTCTCTCTCGATATATATATATATATATATATATATATATATATATATGGAAAATTGTGTCAATGCCCCAAATGAGAGAAGTTGATGTGCCCAAGGCCCTTGTAGTTTTATCTTTGTGTATAATCCCAAAATATAAGGCAATATTGTGTTTTAGTCCTTATTCCTCTTAACTAAGCATAGAGGGAGGAAAAAAAATTATAAAACCCAAAAATACCCCTCTCTCTCTCTCTCTCTCTTATGGAGATCACAACCAAGGTGAGATTTCTCCTCTCTATTCCTCCTCCCAACTCAACCCTCTCCTTAAATCTCCTCCTACACCTCTGTCACCGGCACCATTGCTAATTTTGTTGCTCCTCCCTCATCTCCTCCTCCTCTCTCCTCTCTCCTAACCCTAACATTCATGGTTACTCCTCCCTCCTCTCCTCCTCTCTCCTAAACCTAACCGTAACCTTTATCTTCCTCCTAATACAGTCTCCCTCCCCTCCTATAATGGGCAAGATCTCATCTTTCCTCCATCGCTGCTGCACCCAATCCAACTTCTCACTTGGATCTAACCTCAAATCCGCCTCTAACTCCTCCAGCGCCTCCTCCTTCGATCCCCTCCTCCCCATCCACCACCACCGACCTCAAGTGCTTCCTCAACCAGTTCGACTCCAACGGCAACGATAAGATCTCCTCCTCCGACCTCGCCGCCACATTCTCCTCCCTCGACCACCCCTTCTCCACCTTTAAACTCTCCTGCATGATGGCCGAGACCGACTCTGACAACAACGTATTCATGGACCGTGATGGTTGCTCACCACTTATTTGATCAATGACTCACAGAACTTTTATTTTGTGGAACACTATGATAGCTGTTATTGAGCAAGGACATGAAGGAACAAAGGCAGCTAATCTATTTCGATATTAATGGGCTCTTTCATCACTCATCTCTTAAGATGTTGACTCACTCATAATTGGGTCTTAAGTGACCCGATCATTCAGAAGTTTCTTGAGAAAGGCTACATGGGATCGTTGGGGGCTAGGGTTTCATTTACGAAGAAAGAAATTCTGCGTTGTTATCTTTACATTTACTGCTCTTTATCCTTGCCTTCCTCTAATTGGAGGTATTTTATCTAGTTGATGTTCTTCTTTGAGGATAAACTTAGATTAATAAAATTAACATTCATGAAAAGAACAACAACTAGATATTAATTCTAGAATTCATAAGCACAACCTATCAAACCACTCAAGATAAGCATAAATTATCAAGTTCTTCTTCTACTAATTAGTTCTCTAGTTGATTATCCTAAACATGATCATTTTAAGCATAAGAGAGCAATCCATAAATTATAAAAGAAATCAAACTAGTTTCATACAACTCTAGAAATCCTACGAGATTTTAGTTCCATATTATTGAAATTAAAAATAAAATATAAACTAGAGAGTATGAAAGAGAGAAAATAAAACTAATTACAAAAAGAAAAATAAGAACAAAGAAATAAAGATCTAAACTATGAACATAAAATAAATCTAAAATATAAAACTAAAAGAACATAAAAGAAAATCTAAACTATGCAAGAAAATAAATCTATACTACAAAATAAAAATACAAGAAAATAATCTGAAAATAAAGACATGAAAGAAAATCTACTCTACAATGCATCAAAATAAATCTAATCTACTAAAAGAAAAGGAAAAAATAGTAAAACATGAATTTCTAAAATAAAAAATAAAAGAAAAAGAAAAACTTACATTGCAAGAGGGTTCTAGCCTCTTGAAGGCAAATCTTCTATCTTCATCGTCATCTTCATCAACAAATAAAGAGAAGAAAAAGAAAAATATAAAGAGGCAAAAAATTCTTTTATTAATTGCAAACAAAGTTTATAATTTTGGGAGGTCTTCTCAATTAAGAATAACCCTCCTCTCCAAATGGAGTTTTACAAAATTGTTCACACTCAAACTCTCATT
Source organism: Asparagus setaceus (assembly GCA_012295165.1). NCBI lineage: Eukaryota > Viridiplantae > Streptophyta > Magnoliopsida > Asparagales > Asparagaceae > Asparagus > Asparagus setaceus. The sequence continues at coordinate 17,754,947 of CM022710.1, forward strand.
CTCTACACCTATTTATAGAGTATTATAATCAATATTAGCCCTTAGATTAAACTTAATCCCCAAGTTACATAATTTCAGCCTTTGGTTCGTAACTGCACATTTGGTATCGATATCGATACCGGTATCGATACTAGTATCGATAATCTGACTTGACAGATGGCTTCGTCTCGTTGAGATAAGATATTTTCATATATTATATGTTAGATTCCGCCTTCCGGTTTAGGAGATAATGCTGTTTCTTTGCAGCTGGCCATCCTGAGTATGAATTTGATTTGATTTCTTTTCATATTGAATCTCTGTCTTTTCGGCTTATATAGGCTGCTTGGCTTGATCCTGTGCTTCAATAAAAGGTTGAAAAATGAGGAAATTTGAGTTCTTTTTTTATAGCTATTATTAATTCTTTATTTCCTGCAGATTAAGTGAAAACCCATTATTAGTGATAAATTTATTTAAATAAAATAGATAATGACGGTATAAAAGTGTAATAAAACATGATGATCAAGAAGGAATTGCATGTTTCCACAAAGTAGAATCTATAAATTTTATAGAAATTATTTTATAGAAACTTAAAAATAAAATAAAGAGGGAATGGATGCATGTATTTCTCTATCAGTCAACATTCTGAATAATATTTACTGACTCAGTAATTTAATTCAAGTGATTATAGTTATTTGATATGATTAGCTTTACATCGTGGTTACAAATGGGTTATAATCCTAGCTTGTGCATTTACTAATTCAAGTTAGCGTTGTGCATCAAGAAGCAAGGCAGAAGGAAACAAAAGCTAAGACACTTTCTACGAGTTAAATCAAATTCCTAAATAAAAATATCTATTTTCAAATAACAGAAACATTAATTTCTAGCTCATGTGAACACATAATATTATTTAAAAAGAAGTCGAACCAGAATTTAATGTATTAAAACTCTCCAGTGAAAAAATATTATAAGCTTGAGACAAACTACATAAGAGGCTGCTATAAAAGAGCTATACTGCAAAAGGCTTAACTATGGTTTCAAATACCCTTCCCCATAATTAAGATTGAACAATATTATTTAGTTAAGGCTGATACAAACGAATTGTATTGCAAACCCTTTAACTATATTTCCAAATACCCTTCCCTAAATGCAGTTACATTGTCAATGATGAGAGGAATACCTTGGTTTAGGAATACATTTTATATAAAACCTATACCATAATGTTATGATTAGAATGAAACATCCGTAGCGCCATAGTTGAGATGTATTTCTTCATAGCCAAGCTCTAAAAGGCATTACATTGTCAATGATGAGTCCGTTATCTTATAGTGTGCGTATGTTTGTGCAATAGTTCATGAATGGTTCAAAGTAATTTAAATTACCCATCCACATTCTATTTGGACATGTAAATGTCCAATTACATAGTATGCATCATAAAAAAGAGTATTCAATGTGCGCACATTTTCTCATTAAGGGGCTGTTTGGTTGCAATTTTTTCTTTGGAAAGTAAGGAGAAGTTGTCAGAGAGTGCGGCTTTTATGCAGCATTTCAAGTTTTCCAGCGTTTGGGTACAACACTACAAAGATGAAAACAAACTTACGTGGCAGCTTAGCGAATTGGGCTGAAAGCTGCAAGATGTCAGTGAAGAGTGATTTAAAAAAATAAAAAATGAAAACTCAACCACCCACCTTAAGGTTACCATCCTTTTTCATTTTTACCCCCTCCGCTGTTCTCATTTTTCTCTCACCTGATGTATAGACCATGACATTGTATATTTATGTGGTAGGTATTTGAATGAGACCAATAATTTGTAGAATTCATAACTATAAATAATTTCTTTGCTAATTAAATGGAAATAATGGAGTGTTGAAGAAATGTATGTTCACAGGTTCCTCAACAAGAAACTGTAGTTAAATTTCAGAAAACACCCTTAAGATTAGGCTAAATATTATAAAACCACCCTTAACTTTGGATGATTACCAGAAAACCCCCTTAACTTTGAAAATATCAGAAAACCCCCCTTAAGTTTAGGCGTTATAAAAAACCCCCTTAACATTGAAATTTTATCAGAAAACCCCCCTAATTGGGGGGGGGGGGGTGTTCTAATAAATATGAAAGGGTTTTTTTGATAATATCTAAAAGTTAAAGGGGGCTTTGTGATAATCCCGATAAGGGGTTTTTTTTATATTTTAAAAGTTAAGGTTTTTCGATAATTGTCCAAAGTTTTTTTGTTGGGGTTGATATTTAGCCCTTAATATTGGGTGTTTCTTAAAATGTTGACAATTGAGGGTGATTTTTGGGAAAATATTGCAAGTTGAAGGGGTTTTTTTGAGAAGCTCTAAACTTAGGTGAGTTTTGGTTATTTTTTTAAGTTAAGCGGGGTTATTAATGAATGCACAAACTTAAGATATTTTCTTAAAATGTTGACAATTAAGGGTGATTTTTGGGAAAATATTAAAAGTTGAAGGGGTTTTTTTGAGAAGCTCAAAACTTAGGTGAGTTTTGGTTATTTTTAAGTTAAGGGGTTATTAATGAATGCACAAACTTAAGATATTTTCTTAAAATGTTGACAATTAAGGGTGATTTTGGGAAAATATTAAAAGTTGAAGGGTTTTTGAGAAGCTCAAAACTTAGGTGAGTTTTGGTTATTTTTTAAGTTAAGGGGGGTTATTAATGAATGCACAAACTTAAGATATTTTCTTAAAATGTTGACAATTAAGGTTGATTTTTGGGAAAATATTAAAAGTTGAAGGGGTTTTTTTGAGAAGCTCAAAACTTAGGTGAGTTTTGGTTATTTTTTAAGTTAAGGGGGGTTATTAATGAATGCACAAATTTAAGATATTTTTTTTTGTGTTCTACGGAGGTAATCTTACTATTGGTAAAATTAACCTTTTGAATGGGATCCACGTAACTATCACTTTGCAAGATCACAAGATGCCTCCAAACAATGTAATACTACCATTATAGGATTCATAGTGAAAATCAACCAAACAATGTAAATACTCAAATAAAAAATGATCACCACTTTCCATTTAGTATCATAAATACCCAACACTCTTCTAAACATCCAAACATCCCCTAAACAACTGATGAAAATTAGGTGCATGATCCATAGTAATATGGTTCAAGGATAATTTCCCTTATGGTTGGTGTTTCGATACAAAACTCATGAATTGTTAAAAATCTTACCTTTCGACCTCCGGTGACGTCCACAACCTTCTGTAGCTTACGATCAAATTTCACCAAAGCCTTTTGAGAGATTTTTCTTTGGAGATGATGGATGTGGGGATGAAGAAGATGAGAACTTGAGGGCTTACTATATATAAGTATATCTTTTGCCTAGGATTGACGCTTGAGTTCTCAAGGCAGAGCGCAAAAAGAATTTCTGAAATTGCAAAAGACGAAGTAGAGCTTTTTGCTGTGTTTGGGAGTTAACTAAGGAAGGGACGGAAATTTAAATAACTGAAAGGAAAGGTAAGGAATGGAAGTGAAAAGATAAAATGTTGTTTGGGAGTTTACTCAGCGTAATGGAAGTAAATTTATTTTACCTTGTTTGGGAGTTCTATATTAGAGGATGGAAGTAAAGTGAATATAGTCAAAGTTACATATATATCCTTATATATTGGATGAGAATGAATCTTGGCCATAGATTTTAGTGTGATAATGGTATTATTGTCTTATTACATTATAAAATTTTACACCCATTTCCATTACTTCCTCTACCGCCCAAATTGGAGGGGAGAAAAATGAGTACAAATTTTACACCCATTTCCATCCTCTAACCCCTCAAAAAAAACTCCCAAACGAGATGAAAATAAAATTTCACTTTTAACTTCCATTGGTTCACCTCCATCCAAACACACCATTTAGGAAAGTGATGAAATGGGAAACCGAAGCAGCGGACTCTTGAGAATAGATTCGGAGATGGTAAAGCAACAGTTAGAATTGCAAATGAGGATATGAGAGATTTGATAAAATATAGATTGATTTTTTTTATAAGAAATTAATTTAAAAAAAAGAAAAAATTGCCAAGTGGTGGACTGAGTGGTGAGAGATTTAATATCGTGTATAGATTTCACTTAGCTAAGCCTGAAAAACGATATTTTATTTAGGAAATTGATTAGATAAAGGAGAAAATTGCAAGTAGCGTTTTCAAAGGTAGTAATAGATATATAAATCAGCCAGGCAAAATGGGCTTGGGCTAAATTGGGCGGTTTAAAAGACATTCGGGCAGAACTTCAAAGTTTCTCCTACCCGAAACCCGTGAGCGAACATTCTCGAAACCCTAATCCTATCTCTTTCCCTCTATATAAGCTCCACAGTCCCCACCTTCGTCCCCATTTCAGCACCTCATCCAAAATTCTCAGCTCTCTCTCTCTGATTTCTCTCAGATTAAAATTCTCATATCAGGGGTGCTGGTTAAGCGGCGACGAGATGCGGGCACAACGTAAGCCCGCCATGGCCGATCGCTTCCTGTGACCAGCGAGATCGACCGCCGTCGATCGCGTACCGAGCGGGTCCTCGATCCCTTATCGGATCTCGCTCTTGTCAAGATCCGATACAGATCTCCCATTTCACCCCTAATTTTTTTTCATTTCTAGATGTTAGGTTTTTGAAATTAGCTGGTGATGTAGTGTGGAGAATTTCTAGGGTTTCTCCATCACCTCCCAAGCCCAGCTATATTCAAAAATCGACCTTACACTCTTAACGGGTGCTATCGTTTCGGATCTTTACCCGGTATCGCCCATGCCGCGGTTCTGACATTTTTTATGAATCCAGTCATAGTCAGGTATCTGACGATGATCTAATGGCTGATACAGTTACATGACTGGAATATCAACGGAGGAGCCTATTCGTTATCACGTGCCTCTTCCTTTATGAGGTCACGTGCTACATCTAGGTTCTACATTTATCAAATATTTCTACAAATAATTATACAGAAGTTATTTTGTCCCAGTCAAGTATCACTGTGTCGACAGGATGGCGATCCAATGGTCGATGCGGTTTCGTGACTGGAAAAATCAAAATGGGTCTATTTGTTAATAACTCGTGGCTCTAATTTCTTTTTGTTGACACGTGTTGCATCGGGGCTCGATATTTGATTGTATTGATTAAAAGTTTGGGATTAATGTTTCAGTATGGTTAAATGAGCAATTTTGTTAAAATAAAAGTGTTTGGATTTGTGAGATTTGGGAAATGGGAGGGCGAAGTGACGGTGAAATTCATGGTCTGTCAATCCACTGATTGATTATTATGTGATGTTATTCATGAATCCCGACAGGTTCTGATCGCTCTCCTTTTTTTTCCATGAATTTAGATATTCCTTTTTTATATAGATTTCAATTTGAAAATTTTATGGCATTGTTTGTACGGATTTATCTTTTATGGTGAAAATGCTAATTTTTTTACATAGGTCATGCATTGATTCTTTATTTTAAACTGTGTCATTTTAAAAGATGAAATTATTTTTTTCTTAAAAAAAGTTCTAGTGCAATTGTTACTTGATCCATAAGTAAATTTAAGTGCACAAAAGCTAGTCTTTTATTCCACATAATTGAATGTCGTGCATACCTTCATACTGAAGTGAGTGCACAAGAACAGTGCTAATAATTTCAGACTAAAAAGTGTAATCACTCCAAACAAAGAAAAAGATCATCCAAACTTATCAAGAGTTGAAATTACTAATAGGTGCCAATGATGTTATCAATAGAATTGGCTTTAAAATCCTAATCCTTTTATTGCTGGTTCAGCGCCGTGGAAATTGTAATTAACCCCACAAAGTTATTTATACTTGATTCATTGAACCATGATCTAGACAGTGTTTGAATGTAAACTCATAATTGGAGTATCAAGAATTTTGAATGACCTTGGACTTTCCCTTTACGTGGACTCTCTCTCTCTCTCTCTCTCTTTCTTTCTAGTGAGGCATTCTCCCTCCCTCAATCTCAACTAAAAACCAGATATCATAAAAAATGTGAAAATTTATTGCAATGAATTAAAATACTTAAGACAGTTTACCATGTTTGGATTTATATGAAATCATATTTGTGATTTTCTGTGTCTTATGTTGTCTAAAAATTTTGTGTATGATTTAAGGATTAAAATACAAAATATTATTTAATCACAATTGAATTACTAGGCTTAGTTGAATCTTTATTTCACTTATCAAATTATATTATTTATAATATCTACTAATATGTGTACTAATAAAGTTTGGACTTTCTTCAATGTATGTCACTCATTAGCAGATGAGGGTTATAGAGAAATGAAAAACAAGTGGATCGCTATGATTTGCACTATTCCTCTTTTACGTCTACACTCTTGGCCACTTTGATTTGTTTATTTTATCTTTTTTTAGATATTGATTTGTTTATTTTATCCTAAATAGTAAATATTTCCTCATATCACAAATAAAAGCTCTAACAATTTGGAAAATGATCAATAAAAATTTAATTTTATCTAAATTTCATAATTAATTTATTTTATTGAATGAACTTAAACCTATAAACTATCTGTGGGCAATATGACGAAATTAAAATTAATTAAAAATGCCGCATTAGAAAACTGCCCATATGTCGAATGTTATAGGATATATTTTTTGGCATATTAGCCCTTAAACTATATAAACTTTTAAATTGTTTTATAATAGACTAGTGAAGCGGGCACATGCAATGCACGTGCCAACTTTGATTTTGGTATTGTATCTTTGATGTTTATATAGCACGCTTCCTACCATCATAGTTAATTATAAGAATTAGAGTATTAGCTAGAGGAGCTGAAGTGTGCAAGTAGGAATTTTTTTGGTGATTTGGGGTACTAATTTTAGATTTCTTCTAATGTTTAAATGTTGTTTGAACTACATTAGTCTGTAGGAAAAATAATTCATATACATTTGACAGAATAAAACCAGAAGGCAAAAGTACAGTAAGGACAGAGTTACTAAGCATTGAAAGCTGGAAAATGGACAATCGGAGCTGCACTTCAGAGTTGCAAAATGTTTAAAGCTCCATTTCATTCAATTGCTTCATCATATTCTATTAACAACTTGATACTACATAAATCACATCATAGAATCCATATTTCAAAAAAGAGGATAATCTATTGTTGACGAATCGGATAGTGATTTCACATACTTTTGGTGACGCACGAATTAAGTAAATGAGAATAAATGATACAAAATAGAGGACTATAACTACAAGTTATAATTACATAGGTGAGATTGGCACATAGTATATTTACAAAGATTACATAACTGAAGCTTGTATATACATAAGTTTACAAAACAAACAGTTTTTGGGTTTAATGCAACATCCAGCTAACATACAGCTAACATCCAAGATCCATGTTTAAGAATAAGGACCGTTAGAAGAGTTTAATACACAACCAAAAATTTCTCACTACACTACCAATAGGAGAGTCATGTTTGCTTGATGTTTGTAAGTTTATTCAACACAGTGGTAACCATGCAGTACTGCATAGTCTTGTACCGCCCTTCAAACTTGTGGCTTTTTTAGTTGGATGAAATACTCTTGTTCGCTTGAACATCTGTTGAGACATGTTGTATCCACTTGTCCATCCTATTGTAATATAATATACTTTGTGATAAATATATGCTATATGAAAAATAAAGGAGTATTTAATAAGCAGGAAATTGTAACTATTACTACTAGTTACTGCTGATGTGATATATTTAATATGCAGGAAATTGCAACTATTACTGTTGGTGTGATATTTAGAAAACGTCTGGAGTTGTGAAGTCATGAAGAATATAGTGTAAAAGTAATATTATGTAGAGGGAACTACCTCATTACTATTCTGCATAAGTAGCATGCCGTTTATAGCAAAAAGTTTATCCGCAGTAGCTTCAAAGATAGTGGCATCTGCATAAGTAGCATGCAGTTTATAGCAAAAAGTTTATCCACAATAGCTTCAAAGATAGTGGCAATCATGATACCAATAGTGTCCTTTAGATGTATAGTGAAACAGGTCCTGCAAAAGGAAGTATAAAAGGAGGGTCTACTTCAATATGAATACAATATTCTTCTAAACAGCATTGAAAGAAAATTTAGTTCCAACTGTAGAGATTAAACATAGATGACTAATTTGAAAATAAGCTAAGAATTAGGGACCTAATAGCTATTTAAATGATTAATTTGGAAATAACCTAAAGATTAGGAGACCTAATAATAATTTCAGCGATTTTAAGGACAAATTTCAAAATAGCTTGATTTGAGGAACCTAAAAGCAATCTCAAATATTTGTGGGGTAATTTTAAAATACAAAAGATTTAAGGGACTCACATCAAAAAAAAATATTAAGTATAAAAGAGAGGGGCAAATGAAAAAGGTTTTCTGATAATCCTTACATTTAATCAGGACAATAACAAAGCATTTTTTATTCTTAAGGAGTGGATTGCTTATTACCTTAACTATGTAGTGGCATTCTCAGTATTAGAATTCCTGCAATTAAACTTCATTACATATTCCGCATTGATGGTTTTCTTGCATTTATTACACGCCACATACCAAAACTTTTGTTCCAAGTTCGCCATTGATGCAAATCCCTTTATCTAGGAAATCGTTCCCTGCATGAATGCAAATTCGCTGATAGGAGAATCAGAATGTTAGAAGGAGAATTTTATTAGTAGCAGTTGCAAAGGTAATAGAATGTAGATGGTTTAACCTCAGTGGGAGGTTCCAGGATTTTGTCGATATTTGTAGTATCTGTTGCTGTAATGGCATTTGGTTTCTTGCCAGGGAATAGGACCTTCTGGTGATCATCTCGTCTATAATCTCTGTATTTTCCAATAATCTGCAAAATGTAAAACGTAAGGTGAATTAGTTTTGAGTATATAATTTCATTAATGCGTACAAGGGCACAATTTCCTTGGATTATAATCCTCCATCTTTATAATCCAATTACAAGAGATTGGAAGAGGCTTGTTGAACCTCTGGGAGTTGAATATCATGTTGTTATCACATGGGTGACCCTGGAGTTTGCGAATCTACACGAGTAACCTTGAGATTACCGATTATAATACATGGGGTGACTCTAGAGCTTATATGAAAATCAACTCTCAGGGTTATCTTTGTAATTACAATTAGTAACCTCAGGGTTACCCATGTTGATAGACAGACTCCGGGGTCACCTGTGTAATTACACCAGACCCCACCTCAATGGAGTAGATTGTAATTAATAATAAAAAAATCTCTCATAAGATATGCCTGTAATAAAAAGTTTATGTATGTATTATTAATGTGATTAGGTGGTTGGTTTAATATAAGATTGTAACACATAGTAATATACCATTAAAGGATATGACTTTTAGTCGTGCTGATCCAATGATAAGGGGCAATGTTTTTATCATCTCTACTGTGACTCTTCCTTCATTATGCACGAAATAATCCCACATCGTCAAAATGATGGGTTTCAACCTGGAAGGGAAGAAATGATTGTAACCGTCACGAGTACGCTAACACGAAGAAATGAGAATCATAATATAAGTTTTCTTTTTGTTTTAGAGAGATGCAAAAACAAAAACTAATTTTTTCACATATATAGGAAGCAAAATAGGGTAGTAGTAGTAGGATAAGTTTTATGCACGTAGTCCTCATGATGATAACAATTTCTTGCACCTTATATTCACCACTTTTAGTAGATAGAGGCTTTGATAGGAAAGCATCAATCACTGCAACTAATATGACTGTGCATCAGAAGATTTATATGTTAATCAAATGTGGTTTCTATATGTTACTATGAATTTAAATTCACAATAGACAAAATCTTAGCTTACGAGACAGGGACAATACTGAAATTTGAAATGATTTTAGCATCGATTCCTTCTGAGACTTCTGCTACAGGAGTTTTAGTGGTGATTATCCACTGTTACTCATTATTGACAATATGATGTTTTGCTAGGATACTACTTACAGATGCATTTGATATCATATAAGTTTGCAAAATAGAAAGCATCTCAGCAAAATGATCGGTGTCATGTCCAAATATTGTTGCCTGAACGTGTGTTCCCTACAAGTGAGTGACCAATTTGAGTTGGGAAGAAATATGAAATATTACAGGAAAAATCTCGATCTCCTTAGCAGAGGAAAGGATTTTTATATTTAAGCTATATTTTTGGAACAGAACTTCTAAACTGTTCTGATAAAACTTAATTAGTTTAGATTGTTGTGTTTGAGGAGGGTCTTTGAATATAGATTAGAACATTAGAAGCTTATATTGAGATATTATCGATATCGAGTAAAATATTATAAATTTCACGAATTGAGCAATAATAATTAGGAAATTTAGAATTGAGCAATAATAATTAGGAAATTTAGAAACGATTAACAGGGACTAATATAGCGAAACAACAGTAACATCCACCCAAAATAATACAAAGTTGTAAAGAGTACCCTACAGTTCAGTTAGCTATAACCTAGGAAGAAATAGGGAATAATACTGAGAAATGTAGTAATAATTTAGTCACAACTAAAACTACATCGTAGATCTAATGAATGTCAAAGAATTCTTTAGGCTACTAATGGCATCACATGATTTTATTGATTAAAATAATTCAAATAAATGAGTAAATTATGATAAACTCCCTGTGCATCAATGCATATCAACTTCTGATACTTCTTTGAGCTAGTAAAAGACATACGTGGAAATGATTTTTCCAAAACTCGCACCGGAGTAGTCCAATTTCTTATCATAGGCATAATTTCACTGATGTACTATGTTGAGCCACATCCTAAGACAACAAAGTTATGCATGTAGAATCATATGGAAGCAACATATTCAGACAAAATGACTAAATAACGTGTATAAATGATAGAAAAATGTGTTAAATATATGACCAATATGTAGTAGATGTATGGAAAAAGGTCATATATTGGTCACATAATTTGAGGAAACAAACAGATCTAGATGTACCTGCATTCCTAATGATGGATTGATGAAAAATTATAATCCAAGTTAATCAATTTTTGCTAGGTTTAATATTCCTTGGTAGACAACGTTTCTTGTGTAATGGTCATTAGCATCTTATGTGATAGGTTTCACAAGTATTTTAACGCTATCTGCAGTTTTAGCGACGTTTCTTGTGTAATGGTCATTAGCATCTTCTGTGATAGGGTTCACAAGTATTTTAACGCTATCCGCAGTTTTAGCGCATGACAATGCTAGATACAATAGTCAATGAGAAAAAAAAGCTTGAGAGAGATATATTCCTGACATAATGTAGTGTTTGCCCCTGTGCTTTATTAATCGTCATAGCAAAGCATAATCGAATAATAATCAATAATGGTTAGAATTATTGATAAGAGTCGGTGGAAGAAGTAATGTTTCCAGAAACATATCAGAAAAAAATCTAATAAGTTAAGAAAAAATTCAAAATATCATGCAAAATTTGCTTCAGCAAGTCAAATTTTCTACCAGGACATTTCGATGTTATGCTGTTCATGCTCATATTACATAATAATATATTGGATAACCATGAGTTCATGAGGTCCTGAGCAATATAATTCTAGTAGGACCAGTTACTATCACAAGATTTTTTTTTGTTGGCTTGTGTGACAACCCATTCCACATAACCGCCCTCTTGCGAGAAAATTTTCTTGTGACAGAAGCAGAGAAGGAAACCCACAAATCGTGTAGATCAAAATAGGAAATAGAAAAACCCATAACAAACAGATCAAAACTCTTAAATTAAAATGAGAAACCCATAAATCAAATAGAACCCGTAAACCCCATAAATCAAATAGATGGAAACCCTAAAATCCAGTGGGAATAGATGTTAGAATTGAGCTTTAAGAGATACCTCGGCGTGAGTGACCGAACTGAACGACAACCGAAGCGGAGAAACTTTGGGCGATGGGAGAAGAAGGCGAAGATAAGGATTTTGTCGTCGTTCTTATCAGATCGGATAAGGAGAGGAAAGAAAAGGAAAGCAGAACACCTGTTGAGAATGGAAACAGATGTCAACACACCCCCTCTACTCAGCCCGAATGGCAAAATCGTAATTTGCCATTCTAGTAGGAGGATACAAACCAAAACTGTGATTTGAGATTTAGGAGTTGGCGGAGAGAATGAATGGGATTAATTTATGGAGCTGGATGAGCATAGGAGGTCTAATTTGTTGGGATTAGGCGTGGAGATTTTGGGTATTTTGAGCTTTGTTTGTAGGGAGCAGTAGCGGCGAGCTGCAATGGACCCAATTGAAGAAAGAGCCGATAAAGACGACAAAACAAACGAAAAAAATGTGGACCCCACCTAAGTAGGAGAACACAAAAAAAAGCACATAGGAGCATCATATTCTCTTTTTATATATAGTATGATATGATATGATATGAAATCCAAATTTCCTAAAAGAAATACACATAACTGCATCATCCACATGCCGATATGCTAGTATTGTTTAAGGTAGGGTTAATTTCACAAAACCCCTGAACTTTAGGGGTTGCCCACATACCCCTCATAAAACTTGTTTTTGTCACACAATTCCTTTTATCTTTGGGTGTCTTACAAAATCCCCTGAACTTTGAGCATTTTCTCATTGCACCTCCTTACGTGAAATTTGCAAACAAATAAAATTTCCTTGTGAGATTTTTTTCCCTCTTAAAAACATTTTATCTTTTGCAAATTGCTAGCAAAGGGATCCGGTGAGAAATGTAAAGTTATGAAAGATTTTGTGAGACACCTTAAAATTCAGGGGGATTAAGTGAGAAACAAAGTCAAGGGAGGTTATGCGAAATTAACCCTATAAAGTATTCTTAAAAGTCAGGGTGCATTTGGTTCGGATACAGTTCGGATTTGACAATTACCATATCCATATTCACTTTCTAAAAATAGATACAGATATAGATATACTTTGGTAAGAAAAAGTTATAATCATATCCACATTAATAAAACACAAATGGATACGGTTTAGATATTAGAGAAGCGGATATGGATTTGATCATGGATACAAATCACATATTTGGGAAACAGATATGACTCAGATATAAATCGGATATGGCAAAACATATCATGTTAAGTAGATAATAAAAGTTATTAGTAAAAAAGTTATTTTAGATAGTAAACCTCATGAAATTTCAACAACACTAACTTAAGCAGACCTTACAAAGCTAGGAATTGCATGTAGTTGATTACAAAGAAGCACAAGACATTAATTAAAACACAAGGTGCTGCAGATGTTTTCTGCTATACCTCACATTTTATCATATCCATTGACAAAGAACATAAAGCAAATTATAGTATGAGAAAATTTTGATTATAAATAAGTTCGGATGTAGAATTGATAACCTTAATAAAAGCATGATCCAATAAATCAAAAACATATGACCACATACCAAAATGCATGCAATTATTGTCAAGATAATAAAAAATTTAGTAATATTCATACTATAACCGTATCCATATTCGTATTTGTATCCAAATCAATATCCGAATGTATATCCGGATCCATATCAGAATTCGGATATCCGGATCGTATTCGAAATTTGAATCGATATTTGTATCCGACCAAAAATTTAAAAATATATCCAAAACTGTATTCATAACCAACCGGTTTCATATTTTGGCTATCATATCCGCATCCCATTTCGAATATAATTGCTGGTCGGATCGGATATATCCAAATCATTTTGCATCCCTACTTGAAACAATCTCTCCTTTCTATATAAAGAGAAATTGGTGCTTTACCTAGACCGCCATAGAGAGAAACCCACAATTAAATGGTGGCAATTAGTTGAAAGTTAGGGATAAGTACCCTTCTTTCTAATTAGTTTGAAATTCAAATTGATTCAATAATATTTTATGAAAGGATAAATATTTTGACTCATCAAGATTTCATCGATGTTGAATTTAAAATTCTAATTGATTCTAATTGACATTAAAATTTATCGAGGTATATTCTCAGAGATATATTTTTACAACAACTATATTTTAGACCTTTCAGTTTTCTAGGATTTACGAGAATTAAAAATCATATCACCTCTAAATCCTAAAAATTGAACTCCTACCAAATTGGACGACCTCAACTCCATTAGCCCAATTCAAGTCCAATCTTTATATGAATTTCTAAAGAGCTAATTTCATATAACCATGTGAACTTTAGGGGTTTCTCACATAACCCTTCTAAATTTCATTTCTCTCACATAACCCCCGAACTTTGGGATTCAATTGGAACCCGAACTTTGATCTTTTCTCACTAGATTCTCTTACATGTAATTTGCAGGAATTTTATTTATTTGCAAAAAATAAAATGTCATGTGTCATGTCATATAATAGTCATGTGTTTTTCTATCATATTAGGGGGTGTTTGTTTCAAATCCTAAAATTATAGGATATAGATTTCCATATGGGATTTGAAATCCATAGGTTTTTTAACATGGGTTGGAATTTCTAAAATCTTGTTTGTTTCATCAATATTTTGGGATTACAAATACTATAATGTGTAATATTTTGTTTGGTTCAAACTCAAATTGTAGCATTACAAATTTTAGAATTTAAAATCTATAGATGTAGCAAACAAAGTTTAGGATTACAAAAAGAATGACCATACCCATTGGTGAGCTTACCTCCCACAAAAGAACAAACACAATTGTATTGAATTGAGGTAACCATACCCATTCAAATCTCCAAAACTAACCCGAGACAATGTAAATAAAAAAGAGACAATGTAAATAAAAAAAATGTAAAAATAAATGAGTCCAATGGACCAACAACGAGCCTTTTAGAACTAACAAACACGCTCCAGCCACTTTGAAGCAGATGCCTCCTTAGCTGACCTAAAATATTCATAATCAAAGGACAAAATTAGGCCCATTTATATGCATCCATGTAAATTAACATGAAACTATGGGAGCAAAACTTTAAGTATACAGAAACATGAATAAAAGTATTGCTAGCCAATATCATCAGTATAGTGGAAGAACGTTTCCTCACAGCAATTACACCACAATCTTTCTAACAAGTTACACTTTTGGACATGTAAAACATCCATTGCCATATGATCCATGACTACAATCAAATGAAAGTTATGAAACTATGGTATCAAAGTTCCAGGATAGCATTATATTACTAAATAAATAAATATCATTAACTTTTTCCATAAAGAGAAGAAGTTATGATACAGAACTCAATCTTTAACTGCAGAAATAAGATCTTAAATTGCATGAAATGCCTCAATAAAATAGCTCTTTTATTGAGGATGATTACCGCGAAAAATGTGACGAAATCGCTAATCAACCCCATGCAAATCCTTCGCTACCAGTTCACGAGTTGGAGGGTTTTTATCCATACCCTGGTCAAGAGAACAAAATGTAAACAAAACAGCCAGCAGACATCGTGCCTGACTTGTTACTACGGATGAAAAATGACCAGGTCAATGCTAATCAAAACAAAAGAGCTAGACCCTGACCAATGCTGGAAGGCACTCATTGGCAATGGCGTCTCAACACCAAGAATCCACCAGTGAAGCTATCAGTGCCTTGCAGAAAGAGTGAACATGAGGCCTTAATGGTGGTGGAGCCACAGGTTCCTTCTCCATAGCATTCTCGTCTTGCTGATGATAAAAGACAACATAAAAAATCAATAGTCTTGTTACACATGAAGCTAGTTACATTTGGCTAGGTAAGCAGCGTCACTTGTGCAAAAACCTCATCAGTGTCACGTTCAGCCTGTACACCAAGAGATATAGCAGAAAAATCAAAATTTTGCATTAGCCTCACAAACCACATTAAAAAAAACTCAAAGGATTTTTGATGGCAAGTCATAAACATGCATCTGGTCTGCTACTTGATTTGTTGAGGCCTGAACCTAAAAATTGTTCCAACCCAAATCATAATTAGCAAAAATAAAGGGCAGGGAGAGGAGAGGAGAAACTGATCTCAAATATTAAAACAAAATAATTCAGAAGCCTATGAATTTATGCAGACAGAAACACTACTTCACTGCAGAAATGATAATTTCATTTCCGTGATGAAGAAATCAGGAGAATATATTTTTCTATAAACGATAGATATTTTTCTCCAACAATCAAATTTTCATAGCAATGTGTGATCAATCACCATTTCCAGGACGGCATGACCAAATACCAATGTCTCACCTCAATCTTCTTCTTCCCCAAAATCACATCCGCTTTGATAAAATCGTCAGCTGCAATCAATGTATGATCCCCTTTAGTCACCATTGCATCCGAATCCTAAATCCAAATCATTAATCACGAATCAACCAGAAAAAACAATCAATCACAGCAAATCTCTACTGACCTCATCATCAAAATCAACCCCACACTCCGCTGCAATCCCCTCGATCAGCTCCGATGCTGACCGCCAGAATCAGATCCCGGCCGGCATCCACGAAATCAAGAACCGCAGCCTGATCCACAGATCCTCCAAACCCTAAAAACCCCGAAATCAGATCCCATTCCCCATCTTAGGACTGAGATTTAACCCAATATTCGTGGATTTGAGAAGAAGAGAGCTAGGGTTTTGGCGAGGAAAATGGCGACGGCGGGTGAAAGAGGAGGGAGCGGCGCTAGCGGTTGCTTTTTGGAGGTGGCGTGGTCGTCAAGAAAGGGGTTAGGCTGAGTTGGCTTCTTTGGGTCAGATATCCACCCCCACATCCCACCCTTTTGTTAGAATTTTTATAAATTCTAAAAAATAATAGTATTTTATTATTTAGAATCTAATATTCTAAAATTTATTTTGAAACAAACAAGAATTATGGAATCCAAAAACTCAAAAAATCCACTTTTTCATCCATAAACTTGTAATCCCAAAAAAAAAAAGTTGAAACAAACACTCATGGACAGTTAATCTTATTTTCATCTAAGAATATATAAAACTATCCATAATTAGGAAATTCTAATAATCCAATTTTTGATAATGCTAATGAAAAATTATAAGTATCTATAATTTTTTAAAAAAACCTCATAATCTTATCCATCCTTTATATAACAAGGAATTCGTGGAGGAGAGATTCAAGCCTCTCATCTCAAAATATTAAAATATGTCTCATCCATGCGGACATCTAATCCAATCGAAGTTGACACGTGGAAATTTAATCTTATCTTGACCTAAGAATCTTCTTCAAATAAAAATTATTCATAATGAAAAAAATTCTAATAACCAAATCATAACTATCTATGATTTAATAATTTTTCCTAGTAAGTTAAGAAAAACACAAGTTATGGTAGGAAATCACAAAGCACATCCTAAAATATCCAAAACTACGACCAATCCCTAAAAATCATAAATTACAAATAAAACCCTTGAAAAACTTGACAATTGCAAACATGCCGAAAAATTCAAAATTGTAAATAGCTTGCTGAAAAATTTGGAATTAGAAACAACCCCTTTAAACTTTGAAAACTACAAATAACTCCTTTAAATAAAAATACAAACAACCCCCTAAAAACTATAAACTACAAAGAAAACCCTGAAAATATAAATATTATAAAAATGACATAAAATTCCAAAGATTACAAAAAACTTTTGAAAAATATCAAATTGCAAATACCCACAAAAGATTTGAAAATTGCAAGCAAACACTTAAGATTAAAAATATTACAAACAATCCCTTAAAATTTAAAATTATAAATAAATCCTAAAAATTTGAAAATTATTACAAACATCCCTTTTAAAATGGAAAAGTTACAAACAACCTCCTAAAAATCTAAAATTACAAACATCCATCTAAAAAATCTAAAATTACAAGCAAACATGTTTGAAATCTAAAAATTATAATTAAACATTTGGTGCTTTGTCTTCCACATGTTTTGGAAGTCAAGTGACAAAACTTAAAACTTATTTGGGATATTCTGTCAAAATTGATTGAAAGATTTCTAGACATTTGAATATACATGAAACAATGGTAATTTCAAGTGTTTTCTGTAAAAGTTTTGGAAATTTAGTGAGATTTTCCTAGATATTGGGGTTTGATGCTAAACACCGAAACTTATTAGGGTTTAGGAAATTTTCCCATATTTCAATTTTAAAGAGAGGATTGATTAGTGGTTACACGTGAAGGTTTTAAATCTAGTGAAAAATAAATGAGACTGTAATTGTAAATGGATAGGGAATTTAAATGACAATATCATGTTCATTTTTATATTATAAGCCATTGTTATAAGCTATTTGTATTCTCATATTAAAAAAGTGGAGTATATTGCAAACCCAAAAAAGGAGAGGCCCAAAGAAAAAAAATCAGTACAATTGAATTTAGAAGCATGAGAATAACTGAAAAAGAAATTTATAGAAAAACAAAAGAATCAGATATACAAATTAAAGAAACTGGATTCACCAGTGTGAGCATGGGCAAAACTAATGCGAGTGTGAAAGTTTTTTTTTCAACTTTAAGATATTGATATTGCCTATTGCTGTTTTGGTATCATACTTTTTTCCTCTTTTTATGTCTGAGGGGAAAAAACAAGAAAAAAATTAGCAATAAAAAATATGGACCACGATGTAGCGTTAGCCTTTTTAGATATTCTTCAGTGGTCTGTAAATGGTGCTATAATCACATGTGTGCTCCTTCAATGGTTTGTAAAAGGTGCCTAACCATAGGAGAAACTAGTCTACATGTTTTAAGAGATTCAAAACACGCCAATACATTTGGAATTTCTTGATTCACCCCTCAAGGAGAAGCTTCTTCTTCAACATGAGTTTAACCAATTGGATTTCTTCAAATCTGCAATACAATTGGGGCTTTACAAATATTTCAAATTGGAATGTGATTTTTGGTACTACTTGCTGGTACATATGGAAATGGTGAAAGTCGTCGATGTTTGAGGACGGTTTTGCAAGACCAGGAGCTCCAACTTTGATAATCATGAACATGTTCAGTGATATCGAGAAAGTCTTTATCTCTAGTCATATCAATAACGCTCCCAAGGAGAAAGTGGAGAAATGAGTGTCATGGGTAAAACCCACAACTGAGTGGGTTAATATCAATGTTGATGGTGCTCACTACAATAGTAGTGGCATTTCGGCCATTGTAGGTCTTATCAAAGATAGTGAAGGGATTAATCGAGGCAGCTTTGCGGGAGCAGTTGGTATTTGCTAGGTCATGAAGGCTGAGATTTGGGCTATTTGCATTGGGTTAAAGTATTGTATTGTTGAGAGAAAGGTTTTAGACTCGTGGAGGTGGAAATTGGTTTGAAAGTAGCTATCAATGGTCTTATTTCGGTTAAATACAGTAATGGTTTGGATGCTACTATTGTGTCAAAAATCAAGTGGTTGGTTAGCAGAAATGGGAGCTTAAATTCAGGCATACATTCAGAGAGAAATAAAAGTGCTGACTGGATTTTAAGTATGGTCTTCAGCTATCGGGTGAAATTCTCTACTTCAAAGATTCACAGGATGGAGTGATACATTTGATTCAAAGTGATTTGCAAGGGAAGGCTACTTCCCATTTTGTTATAGTTAACTTTTTTGTTTTTTCTTTTTGGGCTAGGCACCCTTCAACTACCAAAAAAGAAAAATCATTTAAAAATATTTTTCAATTTAACATCCTTTTGTTCTTCTATCATGTCTCTCCTTTATCACTCCTTTATATATAATGAGAAGTTGGTTGTGCTCCTAAAGGCACCAAACAACACCATCATAAAGATGACATATGTCATATATTATTTTAATATTAAATTAGAATTCTTATATGATGGGTATTTTCTATCCCTAATTAGAATTCTCATCAAATTAAATCTATCCATAATTAGAAAATTCTAATTATAATTAAATATTTGGTATTTTTAATCAAATCATAATTATTCATAATTAAAAATTAAAAATTATTTTTAAATTCTTTTTAGTTATCCATAATTTTAAAAAAATCTGAAAGTCACATTTTAATTCTCTTTTGTTTCATATATAAAGGAGGGATTAATGGCTTACTATTAGCCTTATATTTTAAAAATTATCACATGGATCTCCATAGTTTTAAAAGATAAATTTCACTAGACCTTCAATAGGTTTAGCAGTTTGGCACTAAGCCTGCAAATTTTCTAAAACCCTCGATAAGTTTCAGAATTTCAGAAAACCACCAAAATATTTTAATTTTTTGCACTTAACCCTATAATGACATTACCCCATAATTTTACACTGATGAACATTATTCCTGAAGGGCAATATATATCACTCAAATTATTTTTATTTGCATATTAACCCATAAAACTACAAGCAACTACTAAAAAATACAGAAATTATAAATAGCCCTCTAACAAATATGAAACTACAAACAACCACTTAAAAATCTAAAAATCATAAACCTTCCCCCCCCCACCCACCGTTTTTGTTTTTGATAACTCGTCCCGAAATCAAATCTATCGCCATGGGAGTCATATTGGAACCTTCCAACCATCCGGCCATCCATAGTGCGCCATAAAAATCCCTTTAAATTCTAAAACTTATAGAGAACCCTTTGAAAAATTTAAATATTACAAACCTACTCCTTTAAAATTCTAAAAATTATAGACAACCCCCTTAAAACTTCAAAAATAACAAGGGATTTTTGAATATTCGTCCCTTAAATCGTATCGAATTTGATATTAGTCCCTCAAATCTTCATATTTTGATATTAGTCCCTCAAATACACTTTAGTAGTTGATAAAAGTCCTTTTGTTAATATCAAGGTTGAAAAACAGTGGAACTATGGTTAGTTAGGACTAACCCTAGTTGAGTAATTACATATCTGAGAGATGGAGCTTGATGGTTGAAGATGAAGGGAGAGAGAGAGAGAGAGAGAGAGAGAGAGAGAGAGAGAGATGGAGCTTGATGGTTGAAGATGAAGGGAGAGAGAGAGATGGAGCTTGATGGTTGAAGATGAAGGGAGAGAGAGAGAGATGGAGCTTGATGGTTGAAGATGAATAAGAGAGAGAGAGAGAGAGAGAGAGAGATGGAGCTTGATGGTTGAAGATGAAGGGAGAGAGAGAGATGGAGCTTGATGGTTGAAGATGAATAAGAGAGAGAGAGAGAGATGGAGCTTGATGGTTGAAGATGAAGGGAGAGAGAGAGAGAGATGGAGCTTGATGGTTGAAGATGAAGGGAGAGAGAGAGAGAGAGAGAGAGAGAGATGGAGCTTGATGGTTGAAGATGAAGGGAGAGAGAGAGAGATGGAGCTTGATGGTTGAAGATGAAGGGAGAGAGAGAGAGAGAGAGAGAGAGAGAGAGATGGAGCTTGATGGTTGAAGATGAAGGGAGAGAGAGAGAGAGAGATGGAGCTTGATGGTTGAAGATGAAGGGAGAGAGAGAGATGGAGCTTGATGGTTGAAGATGAAGGGAGAGAGAGAGATGGAGCTTGATGGTTGAAGATGAAGGGAGAGAGAGAGATGGAGCTTGATGGTTGAAGATGAAGGGAGAGAGAGAGAGATGGAGCTTGATGGTTGAAGATGAAGGGAGAGAGAGAGATGGAGCTTGATGGTTGAAGATGAAGGGAGAGAGAGAGATGGAGCTTGATGGTTGAAGATGAAGGGAGAGAGAGAGAGAGAGAGAGATGGAGCTTGATGGTTGAAGATGAATAAGAGAGAGAGAGATGGAGCTTGATGGTTGAAGATGAAGGGAGAGAGAGAGATGGAGCTTGATGGTTGAAGATGAATAAGAGAGAGAGAGATGGAGCTTGATGGTTGAAGATGAATAAGAGAGAGAGAGATGGAGCTTGATGGTTGAAGATGAAGGGAGAGAGAGAGAGAGATGGAGCTTGATGGTTGAAGATGAAGGGAGAGAGAGAGATGGAGCTTGATGGTTGAAGATGAATAAGAGAGAGAGAGATGGAGCTTGATGGTTGAAGATGAAGGGAGAGAGAGAGATGGAGCTTGATGGTTGAAGATGAAGGGAGAGAGAGAGATGGAGCTTGATGGTTGAAGATGAAGGGAGAGAGAGAGATGGAGCTTGATGGTTGAAGATGAAGGGAGAGAGAGAGAGATGGAGCTTGATGGTTGAAGATGAAGGGAGAGAGAGAGAGAGAGAGAGATGGAGCTTGATGGTTGAAGATGAAGGGAGAGAGAGAGATGGAGCTTGATGGTTGAAGATGAAGGGAGAGAGAGAGAGATGGAGCTTGATGGTTGAAGATGAAGGGAGAGAGAGAGAGAGATGGAGCTTGATGGTTGAAGATGAAGGGAGAGAGAGAGAGAGAGAGAGAGAGATGGAGCTTGATGGTTGAAGATGAAGGGAGAGAGAGAGATGGAGCTTGATGGTTGAAGATGAAGGGAGAGAGAGAGATGGAGCTTGATGGTTGAAGATGAAGGGAGAGAGAGAGATGGAGCTTGATGGTTGAAGATGAAGGGAGAGAGAGAGAGAGAGAGAGAGAGAGAGAGAGAGAGAGAGAGAGAGAGAGAGAGAGAGAGAGAGAGAGAGAGAGAGAGAGAGAGAGAGAGAGAGAGAGAGAGATGGAGCTTGATGGTTGAAGATGAAGGGGAGAGAGAGAGATGGAGCTTGATGGTTGAAGATGAATAAGAGAGAGAGAGAGAGAGAGAGAGAGAGAGAGAGAGAGGGAGGAAGGAATCAGAATGATAACTAATATTCTCGTGGATTTAACAACATATAACTACAGGACTAATATCAACTACTAAAGTGTATTTGAGGGACTAATATCAAAATATGAAGATTTGAGGGACTGATATCAAATTCGACACGATTTAAGGGACTAATATGAAAAACCCCAAATAACAAACATATCCCTTTAAAATATGAAAATTACTAACAACCTCTCGAAAAATCTAAAATTGCAAAAAGGACTCTAAAATTTTAAAAATGGCAAGAAGGCCCTTAAAATAAAAAAATAAAAAGAACCAGCAGAAAAATTCAAATATTATAAATAACTTCCCCAAATACCAAAAATACAAATAACCCTTTCAAAATTCAAAATTAGAAACAAACTCTTAAAAACTTGAAACTTACATGGAACCCTAAAATAATTGACAACCGTTATTAGGGTTTCTCCTAAAAGTTATTAATGGTTAAGTGAGAAAACAAAACTTATTGCATGTTTTCTCTAAAATTTATTGAGGGTATTTTAGTCATTTAACTACACATTAACTAACAACATTAATTTGGGAGCTTTACGCTAATGTTATTGTTGGTTTAATGAGTGTTTAAAAGGTATTGGGTGTTTAGTGTCAAATGCCCAATCTTATTGGGGATTTAGTGAAAATCTACACGTACTTTAATTTTTATAGAGATGATAGTTATTAGTAGTCTATTGAAGAATATGTTAGTGGATACTATGTTACAACGTACCTTAGTGACAAATTAAAATAAGAACTAAAATACTAATTGGACAAGAGAATTAAGTGAAAGACATCATAATAAAGAAAATTTGGATCTCCTATGTTGTGAGCGAAAGAATAAATTAAACTACATAAAAAGATAGAGACACAAAAGAAATGGTTTAAATTCCCTTTATATATAAACATGAATTTGTGATTTACTATAGCCTTACATCTCAAAAAAACTACCAATGATCTATCCCTGATTTGAATTTTAAATTTTGAAATAAAATTATCCACACACTTAAAATGTGAGGTAGTATTTTCTTTTTTTATTTTGAAATATTACAATAAGGAGGGATATTCTACAGGAGGGATTGGCGGTTAAGTCATCTAAGTTGAATTTTAAATTTTAACATAAATATTATCCATGTCCTTATTTTGTATTTTCATTATAAGAAGAAAAAAAGCGTCACTCAAGTTATTTACTTTTGAAAAAGTGCAACACTTCAAAGAATTTTTTTCAATACAATGTAAATTTTTTAATGGAAGTAAATTTAATTTTAAGAAGCAAAACCATAACAACAAAATCAAAGAGAACAAAAAAATTAGATATACAAAAAAAATCAAATCAATCCATGTGAGCACGAGCATAACACTTGTTTATATATAATAAAAATTGGCGGTACTCTATTAAAGCATTTAATAACAACACACAAACACACAAAACAATGCCACATGTTGTATGCTAATGCTATTTTAATATTAAATTAGAACTCTTATAGAATGAGTTTATTATCTATCCATAATTAGAATTTTCAACAAATTAAATCTAACCATAATTAAAATTCTCATCAAATTAAATCTATCAATAATTAAAATTTTTAATTAGAGTCAAAATTTTGGTAATAAAAGTAATATTCACATGTTTTATTTTATTTAATTATTCATAATTAAAAAATCTAATAATCACAGTTTTAATTCTCTTCTATTTATATATAAAGGAAGGATTAATGGTATACTATTACCATACATTTCAAAAGGTGCCATTTCGCTCTCCTTAATTTTTAAAAGATGAATTTCACTAAACCTCTAATTATTTTAGTCGTTTGGCAACAAATTTTTAGAATCTCTGATATGTTTTGAAATTTTAGAAACCTACCATAAAATTTTGATTTTTGCAATTAAACACATATGGGAATTACCCATAATTATACACTAATGAACATTATCGCCAATGCTAATGTGTATACTTCTCAAATCATTCCTATTTGTAGATTAACCCATAAAATTATAAACAACTCCTAAAAATAAAAATTACAAATAACCCTCTAAAAACTATGAAACTACAAACAACCCCTAAAAATCTTAAAATTATAAAAATCCTTTTAAATTCTAAAAATTATAGAGAACCCCTTGAAAAGAAATACTAAACACCCCTAAAATTTTAAAAATTATAGGCACCCCTGAAAACTCCAAAATAACAAATAGATCCCTTAAAATTTTGAAATCTATAAAAATCCCTTAAAATCTAAAATTACAAAAAGCCTATGAAAAATCTAAGAAATTGCAAAAGACCTTAAAATTCAAAATATACAAAGAACTACCCAAAAAATTTGAATATTAAAAATACCTCATTGTAAAGACTGAAAATTACAAACAACCCTTTTAAAATCTAAAAATTAGAAGTGACCTCCTAAAAATCTAAAAATTATATAGAATCATAAAAATAATAAAGAAACATTACTAGGGATTTTCTACCAAAACATACTAGAAGTTAGATGACAAAACTAAAACTTATTAAGTGTTTTCTTCCAAAATTTATTGTAGTATTTTGGTCATTTGACCACACATTAACCAACAATATTAATTTAGAAACTTTCTACAAAAAGTTTTGGGGTTTTTAGTGAGGGTTTCAAAGCGATTGGAGGGTTAGTGCCAAATGCCCAAACTTATTGGGGTTAGAGAAATTAACCCATATTTTTTTATACAGAGATAGATATTAGCGATACACATGAAGACCGTTTATTTATTGAAGAATAGATTATACCCAAGAGGATCTAGCCGAGTGGTAAGCTACTTATGAGTAGTAGAACAAGGTCTCAGGTACAACTTTCTTGGAGAGCACCCATAAGAATTTAATTTTCTAAAATACCCAAGGCTGAGCGTTGGGGGATGCCCCTTAGCCATGCTCGGGGGTTTGATACCCATATTGCTACAATATATGTTAAAGCTGTTATATTAAGATGAGAACTAAAATACTAAATAGACAAGCTAATCAAGTAAGACATCATAAATAATGAAAATTTGGATATGCTTTTCTATGAGTGGAAGAATAAATTAAATTAAATTAAATAGTAGAGAAGGCAAAAGAAAATAGTTTAAATCCTTTTACATATAAAAGAAATTTGTGATTTATTATTAATCTTACATCAAAAACAAATCACATATCCCTTCCTAATTTGAAATAAAACTATTTACACACTTATTAAGTGAGGTAGTATTTTCTTTTGTTTTCTTTTGATATATTATAAAAAAAGGGATATTATAAAGGAGGGATTGGTGCATAAGCCATCTAATTTAAATTTTAAATATATAAAAATTGTCTATGTCCTTATTTTGTGTTTCCTTTAGGGGTTGTTTGGTTGGAATTATATAAGGATGAAATTGATTACCATACTTGCCACATCACCCTTGGAAATCTCAAGCCAGAAAAGGTTTATGTTTTCTATGTTTGATTGGTCTAATAATTTATGTGAAAGAGGACTTGAATAGCTCTACCGCGTTAATTTTTTTTTTTATGAACCCCATTTCAGCCCTAAAAGCTCTTAAATGGGTTTCAATTCATGAAATAGATTTCAAGCTTTTTTGGCAGATCAACTAAATAGCCCGTTATACAGGGAAAAAACTCTAACTCAAGTTATCTATTTTTGAAGGTGCAGCAGTCTAAAGAAAATAGTTTCAGTATAATTTTCAAAGAAACCAGATCAATTCATGCAAGCACGAGCATAACATTGTTTTATATATAATGAGAAATTGGTGAACTCCTATTAAAAGTACAAAATAACACCACCTAAGCACATAAAATAATGTTACGTGTCATATCCCTCTTTATGCATAAAACCTAGTTCTATCTCATCAAATGAAAACTATCCAAAATTAAAAATTCTAATAAGCAAATATTTGATAATCCTAATCAAATTACAACTATTCATAACTAAAACAAACTAATAATCATAAAAGACTTTCGTGATTTGGACTTATTCAATCGATAGTTTTTTAACTAATCCTAATAATCAATTTTTTATTAATCCTAACAACTTATAACTATCCATAATATAAAAATCTAAGAATGTATTTTTTTAATTCCCTTTTCCTTTTATTTCTTTTGATATTTTTCTTTTCTACTATTTTAAAATTTTCTTACATCTAGAAAAATTAACAGGTAGCCCTCTTTAATTTTTAAAGGGCAATTTGTATAACCTCCATTAACTTTGGGCATTTAGCATTAAACCTCCAAGAAGTTTGAAACTCTCACTAAACCCATAATAAATTTGGGAATTTAAAAACCTCCCAAAATATTTTAAAATTTTGCACTTGACCTCCATAATGTACTCCATTATTTTAAATAGTTTAAAATTAACCCTCAAGTTCAATATATGCAAGTAAGATCAATCCTATTTGCAAGTTAGCTCATAAAATTATAAATAACCTTGAAGAATATGAAAATTATAAATATCTTGCTAAAAAAGTCTAAAACTGTAAACAACTTGCACAAAAAATTTTATGTTACAAAACCCCTTTAAATCCATAAAATTATGGATAACCCCTTAAAATTAAGAAATTACAAGAAAAACCCTGAAAAATAAAAAATTACATATAGCCCCTAAAAATCTAGAATTACAAAAAGAATGCTTAAAAAATTATAAAAGACCTTAAAATTATAAAATTATAAATGAACCCCTAAAAATTTTAAAATTACAAACAACCTCTTAAAAATTTTAAAATGATGAACAACTCCTTTTAAAATCTAAAACTTATAAACAATCTCCTAAAAATAAAAAAAGTCAAACAAACAGCTACCAAATATAAAAATTACAATGTACCTTAACTATCAAATTAAGATGAGACATAAAAACCATAAATAGATAGAAGAATCAACTGAAAAACATTCTAAATAAAGGAAATTCCACGATGTGAAATTTTGAGAATGGAAAAAAGTTTAAAAGACAAACCGAACAACATAAAAGGAAGAGATAGAAAAAGAAATAATTTGAATACCTCTTTTATGTATAAAAATATTTATGGTTTACTATTAGCCATACATCTCAAAGATCTAGCACATGCCCCTTCCTAGTTTGTATTTTAATATTTAAACTAAAAATTATCTATGTGCTTATCCAGTGAGCTAACTTTTTGTCATGGGCATAACTTGTGATACCCCAAGATTTATTCCCACATCAGATAGTGATTGAGCGATTGAATGATTTATAACTTAAGTCCAAAGAGTCAAGTGCAACATTAACTAGTTAACTTTGGCAGTGGATTGAGTCAAATCATGTGTTGCACTCAGTGGGTCTCAGGCTTACATGCACTAAAGAGCTCAAGGGCCCAGGGTGTGATAAATTATATCAGAGCAGTTAGCCAACTGAAGTGTGGAGCTAATTGCTATGCGAGACTAAATGCTACACCGTATGAATGCAATAGGAGTCACCTCTAAAGCCCGTAGGAAACACCTTTAGAGCCCACATGGCCGCGAAGAGAGTGTCACATAATTAAGGTGGGGTTGATTGTGATACCTCAAGATTTAGTTCCCCATCGAACATTGATTAATTGATTGAATGGTTTATAATATAAGTGCAATGAGTCAAGTGCAACAATGACTAGTCCATTTTGGCAGTGGATTGAGCTAAGCCATGGGTTACATTCAGTGGATCCCGCGGCTTAGATCGCACCTATTTCAGGATCTTTGAATTATAATTAATGCATATTACAAATTTAAAGAATTACAAATAAAACAAGAAAAAATTGTATTTTCTAGGCTCTTTTTGGTGTCGATGGAGCGTTGATCTCGTACTCTGTTGGCTGTCCGACTAAAGCGTTGAGTCTTCTACTGATTGAAGATTGTCGAGGTTCCTTCAAAGATGCTGAAGTCTTCAAGTGAGGAGCTGTTCCGAGTTACTAGCTTACCAAATCCTTTCAAGTGTATAAATTGCCAAGTGCCAAAAATAAGCAATCTCCCCTCCTCTTATAGGCTGTGAGAGAGAGAGAGAGAGAGAGAGAGAGAGAGAGTATTAAATATGGATTTAGTGGCGATTAACTTAGGAGATAATGGGGAGAATCATTTCTACAAAAATAGCTTTTGAAACGGTCAATGGCGAGGTTCGCCAGTAATAGTCGAGGGTGAAGCTTGCTGAGCATCCATGGGTGAAGTTCAATCTAGCGAATTTTGCCAGAATGTGGGCAGCCTATTTCTCTTAGGATGTGGATGACGTGTCTCACGTGGATCTTTTAAGTGAAGTTCGCATGAGACTTGGGCGAGCTTCACTGTGGTTCAGGTGAGCTTCGTCATGGGCTTGTGTTTGAGCCCATATGAAGTGTTTAGCCCATAGGCATTCACTTCTTTAGACTTTGACTGAGCATTGATCCAAGAGAGAGCATATTTTAACCATCTACAAGACTCCCCTCCCCAAAGTTTTTGAGATCCTATTGTCAACTTGTAATAGGGATCGAAATACTTTGGGTAATATCCAGAGTTGTATTGTTGAACATAGCTTGAATCATCTTGCTTAGGTCAAAACTTATCTTCATCTTCTTATTTGGTTGCCAGAGGTGTATTGCTGAACATAGCTTCCTTTGTCGTAGATTCATCTTGGTCAGATGCTCAGTATCATTTATATTCGTCCAATTCTGTGTTTAGAATGAAACTTGCTTGTGCTTGACTTGAGCCAAAGCTTAAGGGAACAATCTCTATCAAGCGGTGTTCCTTTAGCCGCGAAGTTGGCGGAGTTTACCCAATTTGAAATGTTTG
This sequence comes from Asparagus setaceus, assembly GCA_012295165.1. Taxonomy (NCBI): domain Eukaryota; kingdom Viridiplantae; phylum Streptophyta; class Magnoliopsida; order Asparagales; family Asparagaceae; genus Asparagus; species Asparagus setaceus. Next base: position 17,784,154 of record CM022710.1, read on the forward strand.
GGTGAAGTTCGCTACTTTGTGAGGATCGCCTAGATTGTTGCTTTTAGATCTGCGCCTGGATTTATAGCTAAGATATCTCTTTAGGGTTAAATATTTGGCGAGATTCATGAACACCCTAAGATTTAGACTATTTTTTAGCCTCTTTATTAAGTCCAATCACTTCTCGTAAGAAGTGATTTTTGTTTTGGGAAGCTAGATTTGGAAAGCTTATAAATAGCCCCTTCCATTCTCATCTTCTTCCATCTCATTTTCTCCATGTCTAAGTCTTCTCTAACCTGAACGGAGATGTTCTTTGATAGAGGAGCTGAGATCAATCGGCTCCAACAAGAGTTAGCCCAAGCGAAGGGTAATTCTACGGAGAAAATCTGTGTTCTTCGCCAGTTGGTGGATTTGCTCCAAGCCGAAAGGGCTATGCTCGAGCAAACCCTCAAGAAAATTTTGAAAGCATGCCTCAAGGTCATCCCTGATAAGGACGCATAGAGCTTTGAGTGTGTCATGCTATACGTAGGACCATTTAGAGGCTGAGATGGCACTTGAAGAAGGACCCATGGAGTTGCACAAGTGAAGACTCCAAAATTCATTAGGTCTCGTAAGTGTAGACCTAGAACGTAATTAGGAGTCGTCCGGCTTCCTTGGACTTAACGTCAAAATTTTCCTGTGTGTCTAGGCTTTGCTCCCCAATCTTCATTCAGTTTGGAGATCGGGAGCTCAATTGTTTAGTGTAGCTTCTTTTTGTTCCTCAACAGTCACACAGTTTGGAGGACTAAGAGCTATTCTTACTTTGTGTTTCTCCTCCTCATTCCTTGATTGTTGTTGAGGTTAGAGTAATGAATGCTCACTATCCTTGTAATTCAACAGTCTAAGACTTACTTGTATGCAACATTTATGATCAATGAAAGAATTATAATTTCTGTCTTCTTCCATGTGTTTTATCCTTGCATGGTGTACTTCTTGCATTTGAGGCAAGGCTCAGACTTCATGCGTTGGTGAGAGTCGCTGAATGAGATTGGGTAAGTAAAGTTATATCTTGTGTAAATTGGATGAAGTTCGCTCAATTTTTAGACTTAGGCGAAGTTTGCTAAGTTGGTTGTCGAAGTTCGTTCGGTGTTCGGGCGAAGTTCGTTCGGTGTTCGGGCGAAGTTCGCTAGACTAGTCAACGAAACTCGCTTAGGTGATTTGAAATTTCAAATCTTTTTTCATGTAAATTTGAGGTGGAGATCACTCTTAGGGGAAGTTTAGGGCGAGATCTTTGGGGTGAAGCTTAGGGTGAGATTCTTGGCGAAGATCAGGGCAAGATATATGGGCGGAGCTCGCTGAAAGCCTATAAATAGACTGTTCATCTTCTTTTTCTTAACTTTGCTTCCAAAACCCTAAACTTCTTGAACCCTTCATAGCTCTTCAACTCTCCAATTCTTTTTCCTTATAATGGCGCCCCATAGTCAATGCATCAAGGGAAAGCAGGTCGTTGACGAATCTCATTGGCCGCAGACTATTGCAATGCCGCCACAACTAGAGATGGCATTAGGTAACCTATCTTCTTCTCTCAGCCTAGTCATCATTGGCGAGGCTTCTTGTTCATTGAAATAGTATCAATCGGGCTTGAACAGTGCTTCAAAGCACTTAAATGAGTTTCACCATCGACGGCGAGACTTCAATGACCGTATTTGGTCTTAGTTCTTAGGTTTGCCAGTGACGGTGGAGCTTTGACAGCCGCCATCAAAGGCACTTCGCATGGCTAACTTTGCTCTTTAGGCGGGGTTTGCTATTTTAGCATGTTGGGCTTCTGGGCGAACCTCGTCTGAGCAAAGTTCATCATGTTAGTCCACTTGGGCTTCTGAGCAAATCTCGCCATTGTGTTGAGATTTGCTGTTATTGAGGCGAACTTTGCCTAGACTTATAATACTTAGCCAAATTTTGAGCTTAGTGATGGGCGAACTTTGCTCTTTAGTGAGGTTCACCCTAAACAAGTCTAGTGAGTTCCGCTTATGAGCTCAACGCTTTGTTGATTTTTAGAATGCAACTTTCTAACTCATTTTCTCTTCTGTGTAGTTCTTGTGTAAATTGGATGAAGTTCGCTCAATTTTCAGACTTAGGCGAAGTTCGCTAAGTTGGTTGGTGAAGTTCGTTCGGTGTTCGGACGAAGTTTGCTAGACTAGTCAACGAAACTCACTTAGGTTATTTAAAATTTCAAATCTTTTTTCACCTAAATTTGAGGCGAAGATCACTCTTAGGGGAAGTTCAGGGCGAGATCTTTGGGTGAAGCTTAGGGTGAGATTCTTGGGTGAAGATCAGAGCGAGATATATGGGCAAAGCCTATAAATAGATTGTTCATCTTCTTTTTCTTCACTTTGCTTCCAAAACCCTAAACTTCTTGAACCCTTCATAGCTCTTCAACTCTCCAAATAACAACCGGACTTTAACAATAACCTAAATGTCCTAATTGCCTCAACTTCAACCTTCTTGTCATCGCCCACATAGATGTATCTTTCACCATCACTTAGCTTTTGACAGCTCAGACAATCCTGCATAGACACACTGATGTTAGTTGTTGCAGTAGAATCTAACCACCACGTGTGTCTAGGTACCGAAGATAAATTAAACTCAAAACAAACAAAATTAAAAAGTGTAGCTTTCTTTGCACGCCATGCATAATGGTTGGTACAGTTCTTCTTCTTATGTACCACAGCCCCAGAAAAGAAACAACTACCTCCATTATTTTCCTTGTGTTATTTCTTTTGTAGTTGAGCTTCTGCAGCTTCCTTATCTTTCTTTCTTTTCTTTCCTTTGTCCTTGAAAGTACTTGCCAAATGAGCACTTTCTGTCTTCTCTTGCTTTAGCCTTTCCTCTTCTTACACACAATGTGAGATGAGCTCATTAAGTGACCAAGTCTCTTTTCGGCAGTTGTAGCTCTCTTTGAATTGACTGAATTGTATGGGAAGAGATATAAGAACCAAATGCACAAGCAAGTCCTTAGAGAGTTCAAGCTTAAGTGCTTTTAGCTTTGAAGCAATGTGAGACATCTCCATAATGTACTTCCTAATGTTCCCTTTGCCTCTGTATCTCATTGAGATAAGATTTGCTAAAAGTGTACTAGTTTCAGCCTTTTCATTCTTGGCAAATCTTTTCTCAATGTCCTTAAGGAACTCTTTGGCAGTAGTTATCTTCTCAGACATAGTGCCCCTAATTGCTTCTGGAATGGCTCTCTTCATGATCATCATACACATGCGATTTGACTTCCCCCACTTTTCCATGTCTCTTTTTTTATCAGTGAAACTTCTATTCGTAAGAGGTGTGGGAGAATGAAGCTTTAATGCAAGGTTGAGATCCATGACTCCGAGAACTATTATAATGTTCTCTTGCCATGATTTGAAATTAGTGTCATTTAGCATAGGAATGGAATTAATGTTAGCAGTGATGTTTGAAGCATAATTAGCAGCTGAATCAGAGAACAACATAATAAAATAAATAAGCTCACATAAGAAACCAAATCAAAATTTATTAATTCAAAATTGGCAATGCCCATCTCAAGATACCTGACACAACATTAATATTTAGTCTTTGGACAGAAATATTAATTTGCAAGTGGTACTCTTGGTGTAGTGATCAAACATTGACAATAAGACATGCCAAACAATAAACTTTTCTTTGGACCGATTTATCGTTCACATGTAAAATCGAATAATTGTCACATGTTTATCACCACATGTATGCATATGATTCATTCAAATATTAACCTTCCTTTGGGTTGATTAATATCTGCATGAACCATATACACACAACCATTTGATGTTTAAAATAAATTGATTTATACAAGAGAGGCTACTTTGGTAGCATGTTATTTCAATCAATTCTTTTCAATACATCATATATCCTTAATAAAATTTAATGCCAAAATTTGAGTCCAACAAAAATCCAAATTCCAAACCAAAACAAAAATGCAAAATAATTTTTTTTAATTAACCTGGACCGCTAGAGCCTGAATTTATATGTTACAGCCATGGTTTCATTCTTTTTTTTTGAGATTTCTAACCTGAAATATTTTCTTTGATATGATGAATACATAACCAAAACTAAATCAAATCATCTAGATTTCTCAAAATTTCATGCATGTTCATGATATGATGATCAAACCCTAGTTTTCAATCAAACAGAATTCTTCTAATCCAAAGCACCATAGATCAATTCTAATGAATGTATAAACTGAAATTCATGTCTCAATGAAAATCTAACAAACATACTAAATCGGTTTCATAAAATTCAAAACATAATACCCCTTTGAATCCGGAATCATGAAGAATATATATAAGGAAAACAATCAAATTTTGTTCTCAAATTAAACAATTCAAAAGGATGGATTGTTAGATTTGAAAACATACAGATTGGAGAACATACAAGAGAATCACATTATAAATTAAAATTGATTCTCAATAGTTTAACAAGAACACCGCTCTGATACCCATTGTTAAAAATAAAAAATAAAAAACTTTTGCTTTAAGAGATGAAAACCATCATCAAACCCTAGACCGTTCATGTTAAACTACCGAGAGAATTAGGAAGATGCGGAACCTAACCTGAATCCATGGAGTAGGACGTGATTCTTGAGTTTAGAGAATATAGATCTTCCAAATCTAGTATGTATGTCGCCCTTGGAGAAGCCCTTTTGTTTTCTTTGTAATTTTCTGAAGATGTGATATCAGAAAGAAACTATACGTACAGATTTGGGGACCACAACCCTTTTGATAACTGACTCCTTTTAGTTATTCATAATTATTAATTCAGCCCATCATAAAATTAATAATTATATTTTGGTCTCTACAAATAGGAGGCTCATATTTTAATGATGCATTAAAAAACTCAAAGCCTAAATTGGATCACTTTAATGGGCTAATCTTAATTAGCATCACATAATACACATTTATTTAATATATTGGCCCATCTATTGGATTTAAATCCAACAAGATCCACTATTTAAAACTGTGTTCGAAAATTATTGTTCTTGAGCCGTAGAACCCTCAAATAGGTCTAACTAATCCAATAATTCACTAACGAGGAAGAAAGAAAACATATTCAGCAACTAAAAAGGGACTTCGATTATTTCAAAACTTCTTTATGAAGCTAGCTATTGATCAAATTGTGCAACAAGGCTATATGAATACACAATGTGCAATGAAGATGAAAGAGCCTTCTCTTGGTATCTTAATTTTGGTGTTTTTGGATTTTGATCTTGCATTGTAAATATTATTAGAAAGTTAGTGGAAAATAAACAACGCTAAATTGTTTTGTACTTAATAACATGGTAGAGCTAAACAATGTTGGATTGTAAATATTTTGCAAGTTAATGCCGGTAGAGCTAAGCCACATTTGTTGGTAACATGTTGCATATTATAAGACAAAGGGAGAAAATAGCACAATCACAGAAACATGAGTTTCTCTTCTCTATACATAATTCTAGGTTTCATCTTTTTTTTTTTTTTTTTTTTTAACCCTATCCTTGACTCAACTTTTCATCTCTTTTCTTTTGCCTAGCTTCTTCTCTAGCTACAAAGTCTACTTAATTTGAAACCTAACTTCTTTTCTTTAAACCTTAACATTCATCATATGATTCATATCATCCTTTTTTTCCGTTTCCTTCGCTTGTTCTTCAGTTTATCATTCTCTTCAAATAAAATGACAGAAGTTTCTTGGCTTGCTAAGAAAATGAACTGCTTTTTCCGCAAGAAAACTTGCATGCGCTGACTTCATAATTGAGATTTGACCAATTAAATTACCTCCTAACAATATTCAACTTTTCCAAGCTAGCTAATTGGTGTTGATAACATGATAGATAGTACATTTTATTTGTCATTCCATTTGAGAAGTTTGATAGGTTAAAGGATATAGTCCTCCTTGAAATTAGAATCTCCTTGATTGGAAAATTAAGGAGAAAAGCCACTATTTTTCAATGATGTCAAGATAGAAAATTGAAGGAAAAATATTTTTCTTATTAAATTATGATAGTAAAATTATTAATATTCAAGGTTTCAAACTAAAAGACGAAAAGGGTGAGCAACTATTTCTTGTGGAATAATAATTATGAGCGAATATGCGAAATTATATAACGCTCAAAACGTTCAATAACAGAAAGTATTTTGTTGATTCATTAAAATCATGTGTATTGGCAAAACTACCCCTAAATCTCAATTTTAATACCTAAAAATCAACAAGCCATCACCTTTGCTGGATATGATGAGTGAAAATTTTGCTAAAATATTATTTTTCATTACAGTTATAAATTAGCCTATCAAAATTGATGATTTGTTAATCTTGGGGTGTTTTTGAAAGTTGATGATTTGGAAGTTGTTTCTCAAATACTGAGACCATGTGATAGTTTTGCAAATACTGAGATTTGAGAAGTAGTCTACAAAGATTCTATTAGTAACTACAAGGAATAAAATTGTGTGTTAACTTATATCTATTTGGACGATAACGCTGCAAAGAGTTTATTTGCAGACTTGCCTCCTAAATTGATGTACTTAGCAAATATGCAGATTTTGGTGGTAAATATGCAAATAGGATAGATCTGAAGGTAGATAGACAAAATACTCGTTTTTAGTGAGAGAAGAGTCATTTTATCACTTATCAATTTGAATTTTAATGGTAGTAAATATTAGGGTATTTTAACTGAAGACAAAAGCATATAAGGGTAAATGAGCAAAAAGTTTATATTAGTCTCTTGAATCTTCCATATTTTAAAATTAATCCCTCAAGTTATTGAAATTGCTAGTAGGTTACCCAATTCTTAAGTTATTTTGGATTTAGCCCATCAAATCATTGACATTTCTATTTGATCCCTAATTATTATAAGTTGTTTAATCTCTCTAATTGCTACTTCTACTCTTCATTAGGGGACTAATTTTAAAATAATTTAAGATTTGGGGTACCTAATAGCAATCTCAATGGTTTTACTGACTAATTTGAACATGACTTAAGAATTGGTCCTACTATCATTATCAGTGATTTCAAGGAGTAATTTCAGCATAATATCAGAAATTGGGGACCTAATAGTGATTTCAATGATTTGATGAGCTCATTTCAAAATAACTACCAAGTTCAATGAGTAATAGCTTCGGCACTCCAAAATGCATTTCAAGTACTGATGGCATAAAACTTAAATTATCTAGCGGTTTTCTAGCTCTTGAATCTTGAATTTCAACTATAGGTTAGTTAAGGGAGTTCGACGGGAAGTGTTCTAAATAATTTGAAGTTTTGATTTAACACTGGAGGCAATTTAGGAATAAAAATTGCTAACCTATTATTATATCGAAAACCATTCCCTCTAATAACCGTGATTCTCGCGATATTTTAGAGACAAGTAGTTTTATTTCTGCATTTTTTAATTGAATCTCTTTCTTTAAATTTAAACATCATCGAATCTTATGTTTCTCTCTTTCTTTCCTTTTTTGTTATCTTATTTTTTTATACAAGATATTTTTTCTATCTGCCTCCAAAATCTTCTATTTCATAAGGAAATTCTTATTTTGATAGCAACCAAACGGAAGCACGGAATATTTGACAATGTTTTAAAAGATATTTATCGATGATATGAGGAATTAAATTCAAATTATGGAAGGTTTACGGGACTAATATGGAAAAAGACCCTATTTAGATTTGAAAGTTAAATCTGCTTATAGATTCGATGCCATAGAAGGTGTTAAAGTTAACAGTAGTGAAAGTTTGAGGTATTTTTGGGAAACTTAAAATTCAAGGTATCAAAGTTAAAAATTGGGGAGACGTTAATTAGGGATTGAAATTAACCCATTGAAATATTAGATTGAAGTTGACACTATTCACAGCCATCAAACCTCAATTCAAGCTTCAATTTTCAAACAGGTGTAGCATGCACGTCAAATAAACGTTTTGGTATAAGGTTACATGAGCAAGAAAAATTTGGCTATAGGAAGGTGCATTTGTAAATTTTTAACAAAGGATATAACACCATAGAATGTTCTGAAGGATATATTATAACCAAGATTTAATGTTCATCTAGATGCATAGGTAGTTATGCAGAAACATAGAGAGTTGCAACACCAACAAGAAAAAACGAAAACAAAAAAAAAAGTTTAAAATAAATATTCCTCCAAAATTCATTGCAAGAAGAATATGATCATTTAGGCATCGTTTTTAAATTAAAAGTATGCGGACCTCAAGGGTAATATGGTCATAAATGAAAACTTAACATCCAATTTTTAACGAATGTTAAAAAGAAACTTAGTTCGTAACCAAGGTGTGGTACGAAGGCTAAGTTAGAAAAAGAAAGTAGAAGGATCAATTTGAGAATAAACACCTAGTACAGGAACAAAATTGGTCTTTTAGCCATTCCGAATAATAACTAAGAATTTCAATGATGTGAGGGATTATATTTTGACATTATCAAAGAGATACTTGATTGCCTCCGGCTTAAAACCCTAGCCAGATTAAAGTGCGAATCCAAGCTTTTCTCCTCGTTATTCAATCTCACCATCTACCAACGTTTGCATGAGGATTGGGATCAAAGGATGAACAAAGTTAACGACGCCAGACAAAGTATCAACACTCTGAACAATGCGTTTGGTTCAGTGTCAATGAGTTTCGTAGCTTCCTGGTTTTCGACAACAATATCAGTTAGTGCACCAATGGCTTACCGAGGGTTCGCGATCTTATAAGTGATTTGCGTTTTGATTTGGGTGTGGTGGCAGTGATGAGTTATCAGATAGAGATTACGAGGTTGTTTGGGGACGCTTAGTTTTGGTCAAACTAGCTTTTAAGCTAACTTTTTTATTTCTATTCGTTTGGTAAAATGCCCAATAAGTTAGCTTATAAGTTCCATTTTAAAAAGCTGGTATACCACAGCTCTTAAAAAAGTAACTTATAAGCTTATTTAAAAAAGCTAGGTTTGACCAAACAAATTACTGTTCTACACAAACAATTTTTATATTATTTTTATCAAAAAAGCCATGAGCCACTAAAAGCTAGCATAACTTAAAAGCTTTAAAAAATAAGCCTTCCCAAACACCCTCTAATTTATGTTGCCGTTGTGTTGCAAGAAGCTGGGGATGGGGGCTTGCTCTTGTAAGCTTATAAGCTGTCAGCGGTACTTTTTCCAAAAATTAAAGATCTAGGAGTAGTTTTGCAATGGCTGATCCAGGTTTGAAAGTAGCCTTACAAATGCTGATATCTTAGGGGTAGTTTTGCAAATTGTGAGATTTGTGGGGTAGTTTACAAGTAGCTCGATTTCAGTGGTATGCATACAAAAAATTGAAATTGCAAAGCAGAAAACCTTTATGAGCAAAGTTTGGTGCCTTCTCCAAGGCACTCATGGAACTCCATTTTCTTGTTCAGATGAACGTATTTACTTAACACAAATATGTTCTAGAGTCATTTGACGGCTGCCTGGTAGATATTCACAAATACATGCAGATCATAATTGATAAGCTGAATGAGTGTAATGTCAATGGCACACTAATCATATAACTGTATGGTTACGGTAATCCTTTATATTTAACTTTGTCGCAAACTGAGAACTATAATCAACATTACTTAAGGCAAATATAGGAGCAAACATATCATTGTCTAATTTGCATGAAAAAGGTAAAAGAAGAAAATTATTCGAGTGAATACACATAAAATCAACTCTGTGGTTCTATAAGCCCAGGTGCTGTTGCAACATACAGCACCAAATTACTTTATCTCAGATGGCATAGAATAAAGAAGCAAAACCCCTCCTTTCTCACAACCCATTTACTGTCAATGCCAAATCAAACAAAGTAATCTCCAAGATAAAAATCAACATATTAATAGGAAAAATAAAAAATAAACGAAAAGAACATGTAAGTGGATCAAAACTACACTACTCATACATTACAAAAATTGTATTGAATTCAGCTTACAGGTACTTCAGCAGTATAGCCTCAGTCATCGTTTAACAAATAAAAATATACTACGGCTGCAACGGCTACAAGTATAGCTTTCAAAATTAGCTTGTGTCCTCGTGAAGGCGATGATGATGGTGATGATGACTGAGACGGTTCTTTAGTTTGTCTCTTGAACTTGGAAGCTAACCTGGATAAGAGTAGTGGAAGGAGCGCAGTTTTCTCGGCTGCCGGCAAAATAAAATTGTTCAAATTAGAAAATGAACACAGGCGTAATAATAAAAAAGGATAACTCTGCATAATAACGATAAATAATGCAACCATGATACTTTCCTCAAGTGCTTGAGATCAAATTCTTCAAATTCAGGTGTCATATTGTCAGTTTACCACTTTTGAAGGTCGGTAGAAACAAAAAATATTGGGAATTTTTATAACTCAAACAAGCAACTGTCATTTGCTTATATAGGAGTAGCAGCTCTTTAATGGTTAATAGGTGAAAAGGCAGTAAAGTGGTTAGTAGGTTACGAACTTGTGCTGCTTAATATTATTTTAGAAATAATGTCAATGCAATTATTTCTGCAGGACTTCGATTATTTCAAAACTTCTTTATGAAGCTAGCTATTGATCAAATTGTGCAACAAGGCTATATGAATACACAATGTGCAATGAAGATGAAAGAGCCTTCTCTTGGTATCTTAATTTTGGTGTTTTTGGATTTTGATCTTGCATTGTAAATATTATTAGAAAGTTAGTGGAAAATAAACCACGCTAAATTGTTTTTGTACTTAATAACATGGTAGAGCTAAAACAATGTTGGATTGTAAATATTTTGCAAGTTAATGCCGGTAGAGCTAAGCCACATTTGTTGGTAACATGTTGCATATTATAAGACAAAGGGAGAAAATAGCACAATCACAGAAACATGAGTTTCTCTTCTCTATCCATAATTCTAGGTTTCATCTTCTTTATTTTTTATTTTTAACCCTATCCTTGACTCAACTTTTCATCTCTTTTCTTTAGCCTAGCTTCTTCTCTAGCTACGAAGTCTACTTAATTTGAAACCTAACTTCTTTTCTTTAAACCTTAACATTCATCATATGATTCATATCATCCTTTTTTTCGTTTCCTTCGCTTGTTCTTCAGTTTATCATTCTCTTCAAATAAAATGACAGAAGTTTCTTGGCTTGCTAAGAAAATGAACAGCTTTTTCCGCAAGAAAACTTGCATGCGCTGACTTCATAATTGAGATTTGACCAATTAAATTACCTCCTAACAATATTCAACTTTTCCAAGCTAGCTAATTGGTGTTGATAACATGATAGATAGTACATTTTATTTGTCATTCCATTTGAGAAGTTTGATAGGTTAAAGGATATAGTCCTCCTTGAAATTAGAATCTCCTTGATTGGAAAATTAAGGGAGAAAAGCCACTATTTTTCAATGATGTCAAGATAGAAAATTGAAGGAAAAATATTTTTCTTATTAAATTATGATAGTAAAATTATTAATATTCAAGGTTTCAAACTAAAAGACGAAAAGGGTGAGCAACTATTTCTTGTGGAATAATAATTATGAGCGAATATGCGAAATTATATAACGCTCAAAACGTTCAATAACAGAAAGTATTTTGTTGATTCATTAAAATCATGTGTATTGGCAAAACTACCCCTAAATCTCAATTTTAATACCTAAAAATCAACAAGCCATCACCTTTGCTGGATATGATGAGTGAAAATTTTGCTAAAACATTATTTTTCATTACAGTTATAAATTAGCCTATCAAAATTGATGATTTGTTAATCTTGGGGTGTTTTTGAAAGTTGATGATTTGGAAGTTGTTTCTCAAATACCGAGACCATGTGATAGTTTTGCAAATACTGAGATTTGAGAAGTAGTCTACAAAGATTCTATTAGTAACTACAAGGAATAAAATTGTGTGTTAACTTATATCTATTTGGACGATAACGCTGCAAAGAGTTTATTTGCAGACTTGCCTCCTAAATTGATGTACTAAGCAAATATGCAGATTTTGGTGGTAAATATGCAAATAGGATAGATCTGAAGGTATATAGACAAAATACTCGTTTTTAGTGAGAGAAGAGTCATTTTATCACTTATCAATTTGAATTTTAATGGTAGTAAATATTAGGGTATTTTAACTGAAGACAAAAGCATATAAGGGTAAATGAGCAAAAAGTTTATATTAGTCTCTTGAATCTTCCATATTTTAAAATTAATCCCTCAAGTTATTGAAATTGCTAGTAGGTTACCCAATTCTTAAGTTATTTTGGATTTAGCCCATCAAATCATTGACATTTCTATTTGATCCCTAATTATTATAAGTTGTTTAATCTCTCTAATTGCTACTTCTACTCTTCATTAGGGGACTAATTTTAAAATAATTTAAGATTTGGGGACCTAATAGCAATCTCAATGGTTTTACTGACTAATTTGAACATGACTTAAGAATTGGTCCTACTATCATTATCAGTGATTTCAAGGAGTAATTTCAGCATAATATCAGAAATTGGGGACCTAATAGTGATTTCAATGATTTGATGAGCTCATTTCAAAATAACTACCAAGTTCAATGAGTAATAGCTTCGGCACTCCAAAAATGCATTTCAAGTACTGATGGCATAAAACTTAAATTATCTAGCGGTTTTCTAGCTCTTGAAACTTGAATTTCAACTATAGGTTAGTTAAGGGAGTTCGACGGGAAGTGTTCTAAATAATTTGAAGTTTTGATTTAACACTGGAGGCAATTTAGGAATAAAAATTGCTAACCTATTATTATATCGAAAACCATTCCCTCTAATAACCGTGATTTTCGCGATATTTTAGAGACAAGTAGTTTTATTTCTGCATTTTTTTAATTGAATCTCTTTCTTTAAATTTAAACATCATCGAATCTTATGTTTCTCTCTTTCTTTCCTTTTTGTTATCTTATTTTTTTATACAAGATATTTTTTCTATCTGCCTCCAAAATCTTCTATTTCATAAGGAAATTCTTATTTTGATAGCAACCAAACGGAAGCACGGAATATTTGACAATGTTTTTAAAAGATATTTATCGATGATATGAGGAATTAAATTCAAAATATGGAAGATATACGGGACTAATATGGAAAAAGACCCTATTTAGATTTGAAAGTTAAATCTGCTTATAGATTCGATGCCATAGAAGGTGTTAAAGTTAACAGTGGTGAAAGTTTGAGGTATTTTTAGGAAACTTAAAATTCAAGGTATCAAAGTTAAAATTGGGGAGACGTTAATTAGGGATTGAAATTAACCCATTGAAATATTAGATTGAAGTTGACATTATTCACAGCCATCAAACCTCAATTCAAGCTTATAAGCTGTCAGCGGTACTTTTTCTAAAAATTAATGATCTAGGAGTAGTTTTGCAATGGCTGATCCAGATTTGAAAGTAGTCTTACAAATGCTGATATCTTAGGGGTAGTTTTGCAAATTGTGAGATTTGAGGGGTTGTTTACAAGTAGCTCGATTTCAGTGGTATGTATACAAAAAAATTGAAATTGCAAAGCAGAAAACCTTTATGAGCAAAGTTTGGTGCCTTCTCCAAGGCACTCATGGAACTCCATTTTCTTGTTCAGATGAACGTATTTAATTAACACAAATATGTTCTAGAGTCATTTGACGGCTGCCTGGTAGATATTCACAAATACATGCAGATCATAAGTGATAAGCTGAATGAGTGTAATGTCAATGGCACACTAATCATATAGCTGTATGGTTACGGTAATCCTTTATATTTAACTTTGTCGCAAACTGAGAACTATAATCAACATTACTTAAGGCAAATATAGGAGCAAACATATCATTGTCTAATCTGCATGAAAAAGGTAAAAGAATAAAATTATTCGAGTGAATACACATAAAATCAACTCTGCGGTTCTATAAGCCCAGGTGCTGTTGCAACATACTGCACCAAATTACTTTATCTCAGATGGCATAGAATAAAGAAGCAAAACCCCTCTTTCTCACAACCCATTTACTGTCAATGCCAAATCAAACAAAGTAATCTCCAAGATAAAAATCAACATATTAATAGGAAAAATAAAAAATAAACGAAAAGAACATGTAAGTGGATCAAAACTACACTACTCATACATTACAAAACTTGTATTGAATTCAGCTTACAGGTACTTCAGCAGTATAGCCTCAGTCATCGTTTAACAAATAAAAATATACTATGGCTGCAACGGCTACAAGTATAGCTTTCAAAATTAGCTTGTGTCCTCCTGAAGGCGATGATGATGGTGATGATGACTGAGACGGTTCTTTAGTTTGTCTCTTGAACTTGGAAGCTAACCTGGATAAGAGTAGTGGAAGGAGCGCAGTTTTCTCGGCTGCCGGCAAAATAAAATTGTTCAAATTAGAAAATGAACACAGGCGTAATAATAAAAAAGGATAACTCTGCATAATAACGATAAATAATGCAACTATGATACTTTCCTCAAGTGCTTGAGATCAAATTCTTCAGATTCAGGTGTCATATTGTCAGTTTACCACTTTTGAAGGTCGGTAGAAACAAAAAATATTGGGAATTTTTATAACTCAAACAAGCAACTGTCATTTGCTTATATAGGAGTAGCAGTTCTTTAATGGTTAATAGGTGAAAAGGCAGTAAAAAGGTTAGTAGGTTACGAAGTTGTGCTGCTTAATATTATTTTAGAAATAATGTCAATGCAATTATTTCTGCAGTACATCGTTTATTTAGTTATACAGAAGCAAATTGCTTCCATTCAAATAGAACCGCATAACCTTACAAGGAGCCTAGGCCCTAAACAAATAAGAAGTATTTGTAGTCTTGAAATGTGACCCCAAAATTATTGTCCCAGTAGGACGAATAAAATACTATATGATTTATAATTTGGGGTACATACCCTACAAATTCTCTACAAAATAACGGTCTATTAATTGTGGGATTTGATATCTTTGATAATTCACGAATCTCGTGTTGATTACCCTTTCGGAATGAACCAAAGGAATCTTGGATTAATGGATTAAATCTTTTATATAACTCAATTTTGTCGGCAATACGTACAAACACAAAGAAACAGTGTATTTTTAGATTTTCTAATAGATAAAAGTATTTTTCTATCAGATTAGCGATTGAGTTATAATTTTTTTTTAAAGACATTTCAGTCGTGTAATTTGATATCAATTTAGGGACATTTCAGTTTTAAAGTTTGAAACAGTGTATTTTTTGAAAGCACAAATTTGGATAATAAAAAATTTGGATAATCAAAGTCTCATAGTACAATTAAAGTTTTAATTAGCCCTTAAGATAGAGTTGCAAATGGATCTGATACGGCCAATGTACTAAATATCGGCCAATATTTCGGAGTGGAAGCCTTGCCAAGAAGATATAGATGAATTTATAGCGCTTTCTGATATTTGGCACAATTTGCTGATATATTAGAAAAAATCGGATATAGCAGCCGATATTGTAGCTTCAAAAATCGGCCAAGTCGACCTGTTTATATTTGGTTTTGGGTTTGGGTTTGAGTATTGGGAACTCAAACTCGAACCAAAACCAAATATAAACCACAAAATCCCCATCCCAATCCCTAGTTGCATCGACTCTCCCAAACCCTAAATGATATCATGGTCTCTCCACCTTCGTCGCAGATCTCCTCAGCCCTCGTCGCCGGTCTGCTCCACCATCATCTCCGGTTAGCCCTCCCTCCCTCTCTTCCTCCTCACTCTCTTTTCTGTCCCTCCCTCCTCCTCCCTCCCTCCCTCCCTCTCTCCTGTCTCCTCCCTCTCTTTCTGTCTCTCATTCCCGCTGTCTCTCTCTAATTTCTCTCCCTCCTCCCTCTCTTTTCTGTCTCTTCCTCCCCCCCTCTCTCTACTCTCTCTAATTTCTCTCTCCCTCTTTCTCTCTCTCTCTTCTATTTTTTTAGGTGGTTGACCAAGAAAAGAAGAGACTGAAGAAGAAGAGGAATTGGGACTAAACTTGTACAATGTCTCTGTTTATATATGTTTATATTGCATATTACAATGTTATGTTATATATGAACATCATCTGATATGACACCCCGATATTTTTTACATATCCCTAATATATCCCCGATTTTCGCAATCCGATATGGATTTCGGCAGCCGATACTTCAGATATTTCCGACACTTCAATACATTGGATATGGCTCGAATATGATACATATCACATCTGTATCCGCTTACAAATCAGGAATACGGATACGAATATGTCTCAGTAAGAAAAACTCATCTCCATATCGCCAAAATCAAATACAGACACGAATATACATGCGGATGTATATGCAGATACAAAACGGATATGAGAAAACCAAATAATATCAAAAAAATATAGTTTGTATGATACAAGAGAGTTCATTAATATATTTGTTATATCTAAAAGTTAAGATTAAATCTCTTCATCATCAATATTAGTCTCAAATACATTAATCTAAGGATTAAAACAACTACAATTGTATGATTAACATATATTCGGATATTTTGGATACGGATCCGGATATTTCACTATATAACCATTATTTCACTACATAACGATATCCATAACCTTATCTAGTCGTTATAGATTTTAGGAATCATATTTGCATCTAACAGATATGGATAAGAATATATTCATGGATATGGATATTTTTTGCACCCCCTAACTTCAGATCATTTTCTTGATATTTGTAGAAACTTTTGTTATGGTATCCCATGACCACATGATGCATTTTGAAATTGATTCTATTGATCACACAGTGCATTAAGCAACAGTCACAGAAAATAATTTTCTCGTTCTCTAGTAAAAGAGTCCAAAAATTTCACTAAGGGGTCTATCTGAAATAATAGAACTGCAAGGGGAAAATAATTTTCTCGTTCTCTAGTAAAAGAGTCCAAAAATTTCACTAAGGGGTCTATCTGAAATAATAGAACTGCAAGGGGTCTATCTGCAATTGGAGATAGTACATGAGAGCTATTTGTAATTAACGTTATACATTGTTCATCATGGCTAATAATACTATAAGGATTTATTTCCATCACATGCTAAAGATTTCATAAAGGACATAAGGTCGGACCACCTGGTTAATTTATTGTTCAAAGAATCTGCTTTTATTATTTGTTTGAGAGTTTACAGCTCACAACTTCACATCCACATCTATTACTGCTTAGATTTGGAATCAGCTAGTCCTTGGTTGTTGAAGGAGAAGTAATTGTTTGTCTGTATTATTTTGTTTTGCTTGTGAACTATTAATGGCTTGTAAATTGTAATGACTAGTAAACTGTTAATACCTACTATATTGTACTTAATTACAAAATGATGATCCTAACCATTTGTTATTAAGTGCTTTTGAGATGTATTGTACAAATTATATCTACTGTTTCTTTATTGTTAGATATATTTCATGAGAGAATGATAAAAATAAATCATAATGCGTAACAAAAAGTAGGCATGACAAATTACAAATAATAATTTAAACAAACAAAAAACTAGCACGAAGATTGATCATGGAAAGAGATATGTAGTTTCTCCTAGAGTGCTTCTTTAAGTTTTAGTTGGTACAAAAGATTGGTCGACTCGTAATATATTTTGAGAGTATCAATGAGGACAAACAAAAAGCAAGCAACAAATTCTGCAAAATTGGGGAAATTAACAAAATTTAGATGAAATTGAAGATCCAACCTTAATCTTAAGAATGGATCTTTATAATTCCAATAATTGATGTCCAAAATCCCAGAAATCCCAAAATTTAAAGCAAAAATTCCTTCAGATCCGGCCAAGACCCAATTCGTCCTCATGATTTTCCAGCAATAGAGGAAGAATCTCTTCAGAGTGTCAAGGATGATCACAGGAGAAAAAGGAGGATTCGATTTTTTCTTTTTTATTTTGAATTGGTTAAAGTCACATGAGGTTTCACACGAGCAAAGAAAATGAAAAACATGCTGCACATGTGTTGCGTTTCAACTTTATTTGTGTTTCGTCATATTTAGGTTTGTCTGGAGTGTTTGGCGAGACCGGCCTTATATTTTTATATATTTTTAAAGATGGTCAAGTCCACCTTCCTCCCTTTCTCTACAAGAAATAGAGAGAAGAAAAGAGGAGAAAAAAGGAGAAAGGGTACGCTCAATCAATGATGATAGAGGCCAAGGTTGGTAACAATGATGAGTGCCTGTTGTCAGAGACGGAGACGGAGGAGGCAATCTTGACATCAAGGCTACAAAGGTGATCGCAATGTCCAGTGACAAGACAGAGGAGAACTTCTCATGCTTGGATGATGGCATCAAGCATGACGAAGCGATAGTCTCCCATTAAGGTTACAATTGTAGCTATATGATTGAAATGACAATAATGGCAGGTGGCAGTGACAGCAACGACTTGGCTGGATTTTCGATAGTGAATGCATAGAGGTGGAAGATATAGGGGAAGATAGGAGTAATTTTTTGCCTTCTTTCTCCTTTTGGTGGTAGGTGAACTCTAGGTACGGTTTGCCTTAGGTGTGAACGATCGCCGGAGATGGTTTTTATTTTTGGACAATGAAATTGTGTAGACGTGTTTAGGTGTTGTGTGTTGGTAGCTAGTGGTAGTTTTTTTACGAGTGTGTAGGTTGAAGTTGTTGTTGATCCTTTTTTTAGACTAATAGTGATGGTTTTCTTTTTTCTTTTTTTTTCTTTTTTGAGTGTAAGTTAGAATGTTGGTTTCGATGTAAGGTTATGATTAGTATGGTTGAAGATAGAAAACAATTATGGTTGTGAGCTAGGCTTGAGATGACGATAATATATAGTAGAGGGGGTTATACAATGGAAATTTGAATGGGTTTTAGATTCATAAGGGGTTATAGTATACAATAGGATTAATTGTTTTTAAAATGGAGGTTATAAAATATAAATCAATTCTACTAACTCATGAATAATGTTATGTAATTGTTAAGAATTTGAATGGTTAATGAATATGTGTAATGGATGTATCAAAATGAGTTTTCTTTTTTCTTTTTTTCTTTTTTTTTACTTATATTTTGGTGGGCTTTTAGCGGCTGAATCCATCTAGTTTTATTGTTGGGCAGGCCTATTTGAATGTGCTTCTAGATTTTTTTTCTTCTTTTCTTCTTCTGGATGAAATCTGATGGGGCTTATTTTATTTTTTTGTACTTGGATTGCCCTCCATTTCAATGGGCTCTTTTTCTATACTCCTCTGCTTTTGTAGCCCATTTGGAAAATGGACTTAAATTTTTAATGTTGTGGAGGATTTTGATTTTTTTTTTGGGGAAGATTATGGGCTTTATTTAAACGATTTGGTTGACTGTATGTTCGACAATATTATAATGCAATTAAATCAACATCTCAACAAGAAATAGCCAAACAAATTCCATGATCATCAACATATGAAACTTGAAGGCCTTTTCTCCATTTCGGCACTCAAATTCTTTAAAATCTATATTGACACCCTAAATCTAATTTTCTTTTCAATTTGAATTTCAAATCATTGAATTGGGTTAGAACTTAGAAAACCACATCTACATTATAGCATGTACTTGAATATCTGTGAGACATAGTAGGATATTTCCTAATCATTTAAATCCAAATTAGGGATAGTTGCATATTCCACATGCTCAACAGAACAAACTAATGGTACGTGGGTTTGACCCAATCCCAAAATTTAAGTGAGAATATGCAAGTATAGGAGATGTTTTAGGGGCCCACATTGCTTTTTTTGTGTGTGTGTGTGTGTGGGTGGGGTGGGGAGGCATCCGGCAAACATCTGAATTTCCAACTGGTAACTAGACGAAGACAAACAGAAGAATCATCCAAAAACAGCAGAAGACTACTGGCAAACCAAGAGGCATACCTTGGCATTTTAATAACCTCTCCTCTTCACCGACTCTTCTTCGTAAGACATTCAGCAATGATCCAAAATATAATGCTAACACAGTACATGTGAAGGTAATGACATTATAAGGCATGCTAAAATCTGGAGTAGTCAGTGGGACTAACAGTACTTCTGTATATGACTGCACAAGATTTTCTTCCTGGAAAAACATTTACACAATAAAAATGATGACAAATAACTTCTAAACGATAGTAAATTAGTGTCTACTTCATCAGAATCTTTAGATACCTGAAATTCAAGTAGCAGAGGGGACTGAGTCAAGGAATCATCTATAAGATAGGTTCTGTTTGAATAGAAGTTGGGAAAACTTATTAGAGCTGATGAAATGTCAAACCCCTGATTAGCATCTGGAGGGTACTCGTCGATGTGCAAGAATCCCTGCAAAAATAATAAACTATAGTAAGAGTTACATGTAATCTGGAACTTTTCAATAACTCCATAAATAAGTCATGCAGGAAACAGAATGAGACCAGAAACAATATAACGTAAATATATATAGATTTCCTCTATGAAATTCATATCTGGGTTGCCATTGAATTCCTTGCCTATGTTTCTCATGCAACCCACAAACAGCTTGTGGGTCAATTTAGCAAACAAGAGATGGATGCTGGCATATTCCTTCTTTTTTAGATTTGATCCAGGAACTTCTTAACAGAAGGGATATTACAGGAATGACTCGGAACAAACCTTGTCAAAATCTAGTACCAATGAAGCCGACTGCATATTGCAAGGAAATCTAAGCATCAACTCCAACATCCCAGGTGATACCTTGTCTTCTGAAGGGGAGATTCGCATATTCTCAACCACATCTGAAACAATCTGAGGTTTTCCGTCTATAAAAATTTGAAGTGTGTGGTAATAAACCTTGACATACCATGGAACAACCTGGAAGACTACAGCCTGCACTTTACACCCATTAAACTGATCCAAATGCCATTCATACGAATGACTAGATTGCAAGGAGATAGCAATAGAGCCTCTCTCATACCCACTCCCCATTAGAAACCTGTTTGCATAGAAAGGTGGTTTTGCACAAGACCATGTCAATGGAAGCTTCCATGTAATTCCTACATTCATAAGCTCGTTTTCATTGGAGTTTGATACTCTGAATTCATAGAGAGTAGAACTAGTACTTTGACCTTGTAATGCATTTGACTCTTTTATCACCTTGTCTGGAGTAGATGACAACTCAAAAAACTGATTGCTTGAATAATCTACAGATCCGAGCTTCTCTAGTTCAGCAGTTAAACCCCTCTCCAGTTCAAGAAATATTCTGCTAGCTTTAGCAGGAATGCACTGTCCACTTAATTTCTTTCTGAACACTGAACTAATAGACCAGCTTGGCTGAAGGGAACCTTTACTCCTTCCAACATTAGGTTGGAGAACAATAGTTAAACTTTGTTTTAGAACTATACCGGTCAATGTAGATGAGATCAAATGCAATCTTTGAGAATGGTAGTATCCTTTATAAATTGAAGGTCTATCTAGAAGAGAAGCTATACCAGCTTTATCTCTACAAGGTAGAAGCTTTAACCACGGAGTTAGATTCTCAGTACAAACAGCTTCACGTGGCAATGCACCATATCTGAGGTTGCTTGAATTTGAGAAGAATCCCCAATCAGGAGCAGAATAGGCAGTTGAAGACTCAAGAAAGTTGATTGAAGAACAGAAGAGACCTGAGAGAGAATGAGTAAGATTTTTCCAGGTAACATCAATTTCATCAATTGGGAGGTCAAAAAGAGCCCACAGCTCAACACCAGGGGGCTTGGCGTTGGTGCTTGACATGGGATCAGATCCACCCCAACTCTCATAGTTCCAGCGTCCCTGTGTGAAGGACAACTCCAGTTCCCTAATATGGAATTTCTGGACCTGTTGATGATATATTAGCATGTTAAAACTTTAAAAAAATTAAAAAGAAAGATCTAATAAAGCAAAAAAAAAGATTTGCGGTAGGGGGAACATTAAACTAACCTGTCATTATTAAATTTTCAAGTGAAAGGTAATTAATGACTTCCAAGATAATTTTACACTGATTAGCAAGGTCATAAAACAAGTCAGTTAACTCAATTTCAAACCACAGCCTTAAACTTATAACTACATGTAACAAATTGTATCCATCGAAACAAATACTGTCAGTGGCTATAACTAATTTTTCCACATCAAGTTGGAATGGCGCACAAAGGCAAAACTGATATACGTTTTCACTGTGAATTCAATCCAAATTTTGGAGAAATATTTGCACCAGAGTATCAATGTAAGACCTAAATAAAATATAATCTCCAACAGTCTTCATAACTCCACTTCAAACTCATGCTAGCATAGGATTCTAAGTTTACTTGACGATAAAGAATATGAAGTTTCACAAGAATAGAAAAAGAAGAATCAGTGGCCAAGGCTAAGAACAGAAATTAGAAATAACGGTTGATCTCATTGCATAGATATGTTTGGGAAATATCATAAATCTAGCTGTTTCAGAAGCACTTAGTCCATCATAGTTGCATGGAATAGAGGACATCATAGGTTTAACCCAACATCAGAGGTATGAGAAGCTTGATTATTGAACAACTACAATAACCAAGGTTTAAAATATCCGCTATCGGAAATATATCAGATGGCCAAAATTCATATCGAATTGCGGTTATCGGGGACATATCGGGGATAAATAGTAAAAGTTGGAGTGTCATATTGGATGGTAAGCATATACAAAATGTCCTAAAATGTAATCTAAGCACACTTAATTAAATGTAACATACCAAAACGCCTTTGAGAGAGGACTCAAGGTTATCGAGCTATTGAATTTGGGGAGAGAGTGGAGGAGGTGGTGAGAAATTAAGGCCGGCTGCTCTAAATGCTATAGGAAATAGTGAGTAGGATTGGTGGTTTGATTTTATTTAGCGGCATTGGGTTCGAGTCTAAAAAATAAGGGTTTTGGGACCCAAAACCCAATCAATAGTTGGGATTTTTTTAAACAAAATCGGTTGATTTAGACCCTATAAAAAGCGGTTAATTAATCGGATTTTCACCAATATATGGGAGAAAATCGGTGAAAAATGATAACTTATTTAATTTTCTAGAAATCGTCTCGACAGTGGTCCAAACCCTATATATCGGTGAGTATCGATACAATCGGCCGATTTTTAAAACACTGACAATAACACCTGATAAAAGCTTTGAACCTAAAAGCTTTATTGTGGAGGTAATGCAATCACAGGAGAACTGGACTGTTGAAGACGTTGAACATCAACATCGAAGTCCTCAATGGACAATAAATATGACAAACATCTATGCTTGACAGAAATGAATAGAAGCGCAAATATTATGGTGTTGAGGGAGCTTATTTTTTCTCAAAGTAGCTTATAAGCTATCTTTTTAATATCTCAATGTTTAATAATATCCCAAATAAGTTAGCTTGTAAGTACCATTTAAAAAAGTTGCCAAATTATTAGCTCATCTAAATAAACTAGATTTGACCAAGTAAATCAATTTTCTACCCATACAATTTTTATAAAAATGTTATCCTAAAAGCCAATAGCCACCAAAAGCCAGCATAGCTTATAAGCTTTAAAAAAATAAGCCCTACCATGAAACATCTCAAACAACGGGATGAGATGATCCACTCCATTTCTCATGACCTACATTCTTGCACCAACATGCACAACCTTCTTCATAAATTGAGGTCTGATGACTGTGCACCATGAAACTTTCAAGATCCCCATAGGAGACATGCACCTTAGTTCCTTACTTACTCTCCAAGTCAATACGTTTGAAAGCGCACTATCAGTCCACTTTTTAAGCATAACTGTGACAATTCACTACATAGCCTATAGCGTAATTAAAATATTGAAGCTTAAGCTATCTACTGTGTGAAGCTCAAGAAACTTTACCCTTTGTTCAGAGTATTGTAGGCTTCAAATACAGATTTGTGTACCTCGTATACTTTTGCTCCACTTCTTCAAATGGAAAGTACGACGACAATCACCTCACACAACTTATTTTAACAACTACACTTACATCACCTAGTATACTTTTATCTGACTTCTTTTTTTTATTTAATTTAGTTTAAATCAGATACATACAGAATTATCTTTAAAATTTTAGGTTTTTCTCATATTCATCTCCCAAATTATCAATATTTTGAAAGTTGAGATTTAAATTAAGTCTCACTAAATAGGTCTCCAATAGTGTTTTATGTTCAAAACTTACTTGGATCTTTCCTTTTAACCCCACAAATGCGCAAATTAGTCCATTAAAACTGCAAACTTGCATTCTTAACTAAGATTCAGAAGCTAAATTCTTTCTGTTAAGAACTCAGTCCACCTAACCCTACCCCAAGATCATCAAATCCCTAATTCGCACACTAACCAGTACTCCATCAGCTTAAACCCTAATTTCATATCTAAATTCAAGAAAAAGAAAACGAGATCTTGAGAGATCGAATCGGTTACCAACTGAGCGATTGCTTTGGGGAAGAGATGATGATGTCGGCCATTGGAGATCGAGGGCGGAGCTCTGCTGTCGAAGTGGAAATGAGCGAGCAGCTTTCGATCGGGCAGCGGCCTCAACAGGAGCTCCTCGGTGAACTCCTCTGCTGTTGATTCATCTCCGCCGTCGGATCCGACGACGAAGGAGGAGATTGGACGGAGGAGATTGAAGACGAGGAGGAGGAGGAGGAGGAGGAGGAGGATCGCAGCCATTAATGGCGGCGATCCAGTGGATGAGTCAAAATTTTGAGTAGAGATTGCTGAGGAGTTGGGAGCGGAGGTGGAAGCGGGTCGAATTCTTCTAGGACCCTTCAAAATCCATTTAAGGATATACTTAACATATTTTACTAACAAACTAAAGATTAAAGCAAGTGAATTAAAGGAGGATTTGCTTTGAGAGTCTTGTTGGGGTGTGATATATGTCAGGCTGTATTTGAGATGTGTGTATTGACGTGTATCAAACACATTCACGAATCTCAAAGTAAAACTAACAAATTGTAACAAATAAATATATAGGTCTATACTTGAGTTTATTAGAGGTTTTTCAAACTAAATATATAGTTTGAGTTATAGGATTTTGGATTTAATTCTAGGGCTAGTTACATCCACACTTGCGGTAATTATAATCGTTAAAAGAATTTTACTAGCACATGTGACAATTACAAAACAAGTCCAAATAATAAAGAGATAACTTCAATTTGACATCTGGAGAGGTCATTTTGATATCTAGAGAGGCATTTGTGACAATAAAAGGCTTATAATTATATTATAGAAAATAAATCACTAACCTCTATAGCACAAAGAAGGTACATGCATTTAACCCTTAATTCTAAGAAGTAAACTTCAAAACTTTAAATTCAATTCGAATCAAAATATTAAATAATATAATTGAATTATCACCTTTTAAAAATATGTTTTCATAAATTCTAATAAAACTCTATAATGTCATTATAATATTTTGTTTGCTAGATAAGGTGGTAACTCATCATATTAGATGAGTACCATTGTGAACTTTAAAATATGTGGCTCTTTTGAGACATAAGTAATCTATTTTGGAAGTATGCCTCTCTTTGAGAACTTACATTATAATATATATTGTGCCCTTTGTTGGATATTCAGCATATGCCCCACCCCACCCACCCCCACCCCTATTGGCATATGCACACACCTTGCGGCGAGCAATCATCGCCTCAACGATCTACTTGGTAGCAACTTAAGCTCTTTAATTCTTTAGGTTTTCCTTTTTAAATTCAAATTTGTTTATTCTACTATTGGTGATACATTTTTCTTAAGGGTGATCCCCACTCACTCAAAGACTTGATTGTTACACCTTATGCTATGTTTGGGAGTTCACTAAGGAAAGGAAAGGAAATGTAAGATAGGGAAAGGAAGTGTAAGGAAGAGGAGAGAAAACGTAATATCTTGTTTGGGAGTTTTGTTAGGGGAATGGAGGTGAACTTAAATTATGTTGTTTAGGAGTTCTAATTATGGGAAGGGAAGAGAAGTAAATGAATCTTAGCCATGGAATCATTATGATAGGGGGTCTAGATGTCTCTTTCATTATAAAATTTTACTTTCCTTCCCTTTCCCTCCGTTACCGTCCATTTGGGGGTGAAAGAAACCATAGAAGTTTTTATGAAAACTTCTCCTTCTTTTCCCCTCTTTACCCTCCCAATAAAACTCCTAAATGAAATTAAACTTAAAATTCTCTTCCCTTCCCCCTCTTTGCCCCCCATCCAAACACAGCATAGTCTAGAGTCACCACATCCCCATCTTTGTCACCTACAACTGAAAGACAAATGTCACCCCCAATCACCCCCATCGCATCTAAACTTCACCTACAACAGAGGAGTGCAAAAAGGAGAAGGTAGGTTTTGTTCTCTTTTTAGGTTCTTCTGGATCGAGCCTGGACTTTAGGTCCATTCTATTGTACAAGTAAGAGGACGCAAGCCAAGCCATAGCAGGAGATCATGGTGGAGATCGTTACCCATCAATAAGGTAACCGGCCACGCCATCGCACGATCCCCACGAGAGATCATATGAGTTATCCCCTCACTCAAACTCATCTTTCTCATTCGGGTGATCTTGCTCCTTACGACAGAGAGTTGCTGCTAAGAGAGAAGTGAGAACGAAAGCCTTCTACAACCCTCGTTTACATTTTAAGTCAAAAACTCCTTTCATTATGGCATGTTCCTTTTATTCATAATCTCGACCGACTTGAACGCCGCCAGAGAGTTGGTCGGTCTCGGCCCCACCATCGCCCAACCAATGCGCCGCTCGTGTGCACAACCCTCTTGGTGTTTTAGCTAAAGAGGAGGATCCTCTCCTAGGCTGACTCGACATACTAATTGATTTCAACAATGCATCCCGCTCGCTCAACACTCGCCTCTCGATCTTGGCGCGTCGTGGACAATGATTCGGTGCGACAACTCCTTCTCTTGTTGTATAAACAATTGGTTCATAAGATATCCTCAATTTTAATGTTCAGCTTCCCTTTTTTCATCAACAAACTTGGAGGAGGTTTGGCTATGATTTTGAAAATCATACGCTATTCAATGAGAGATGACATGTAACAAGGCATTGACGATAAAAGATGATCAAAAGTTTGCTTATTTTAAGGCCATGTTTGCTCTTATGATTATACCTGCTTTACGATTGATACCGCTTACATAAACTAGACATACAAAAATCTGTAATTTTTCTCAAAGTAGCTTATAAGCTATCTTTTAATATCTCAATGTTTAATAATATCCCAAATAAGTTAGCTTGTAAGTACCATTTAAAAAGTTGCCAAATTATTAGCTCATCTAAATAAACTAGATTTGACCAAGTAAATCAATTTTCTACCCATACAATTTTTATAAAAATGTTATCCTAAAAGCCAATAGCCACCAAAAGCCAGCATAGCTTATAAGCTTTAAAAAAATAAGCCCTACCATGAAACATCTCAAACAACGGGATGAGATGATCCACTCCATTTCTCATGACCTACATTCTTGCACCAACATGCACAACCTTCTTCATAAATTGAGGTCTGATGACTGTGCACCATGAAACTTTCAAGATCCCCATAGGAGACATGCACCTTAGTTCCTTACTTACTCTCCAAGTCAATACGTTTGAAAGCTCACTATCAGTCCACTTTTAAGCATAACTGTGACAATTCACTACATAGCCTATAGCGTAATTAAAATATTGAAGCTTAAGCTATCTACTGTGTGAAGCTCAAGAAACTTTACCCTTTGTTCAGAGTATTGTAGGCTTCAAATACAGATTTGTGTACCTCAGATACTTTTGCTCCACTTCTTCAAATGGAAAGTACGATGACAATCACCTCACACAACTTATTTTAACAACTACACTTACATCACCTAGTATACTTTTATCTGACTTCTTTTTTTTATTTAATTTAGTTTAAATCAGATACATACAGAATTATCTTTAAAATTTTAGGTTTTTCTCATATTCATCTCCCAAATTATCAATATTTTGAAAGTTGAGATTTAAATTAAGTCTCACTAAATAGGTCTCCAATAGTGTTTTATGTTCAAAACTTACTTGGATCTTTCCTTTTAACCCCACAAATGCGCAAATTAGTCCATTAAAACTGCAAACTTGCATTCTTAACTAAGATTCAGAAGCTAAATTCTTTCTGTTAAGAACTCAGTCCACCTAACCCTACCCCAAGATCATCAAATCCCTAATTCGCACACTAACCAGTACTCCATCAGCTTAAACCCTAATTTCATATCTAAATTCAAGAAAAGAAACGAGATCTTGAGAGATCGAATCGGTTACCAACTGAGCGATTGCTTTGGGGAAGAGATGATGATGTCGGCCATTGGAGATCGAGGGCGGAGCTCTGCTGTCGAAGTGGAAATGAGCGAGCAGCTTTCGATCGGGCAGCGGCCTCAACAGGAGCTCCTCGGTGAACTCCTCTGCTGTTGATCCATCTCCGCCGTCGGATCCGACGACGAAGGAGGAGATTGGACGGAGGAGATTGAAGACGAGGAGGAGGAGGAGGAGGAGGAGGAGGAAGCGAGGGATCGCAGCCATTAATGGCGGCGATCCAGTGGATGAGTCAAAATTTTTGAGTAGAGATTGCTGAGGAGTTGGGAGCGGAGGTGGAAGCGGGTCGAATTCTTCTAGGACCCTTCAAAATCCATTTAAGGATATACTTAACATATTTTACTAACAAACTAAAGATTAAAGCAAGTGAATTAAAGGAGGATTTGCTTTGAGAGTCTTGTTGGGGTGTGATATATGTCAGGCTGTATTTGAGATGTGTGTATTGACGTGTATCAAACACATTCACGAATCTCAAAGTAAAACTAACAAATTGTAACAAATAAATATATAGGTCTATACTTGAGTTTATTAGAGGTTTTTCAAACTAAATATATAGTTTGAGTTATAGGATTTTGGATTTAATTCTAGGGCTAGTTACATCCACACTTGCGGTAATTATAATCGTTAAAAGAATTTTACTAGCACATGTGACAATTACAAAACAAGTCCAAATAATAAAGAGATAACTTCAATTTGACATCTGGAGGTCATTTTGATATCTAGAGAGGCATTTGTGACAATAAAAGGCTTATAATTATATTATAGAAAATAAATCACTAACCTCTATAGCACAAAGAAGGTACATGCATTTAACCCTTAATTCTAAGAAGTAAACTTCAAAACTTTAAATTCAATTCGAATCAAAATATTAAATAATATAATTGAATTATCACCTTTTAAAAATATGTTTTCATAAATTCTAATAAAACTCTATAATGTCATTATAATATTTTTGTTTGCTAGATAAGGTGGTAACTCATCATATTAGATGAGTACCATTGTGAACTTTAAAATATGTGGCTCTTTTGAGACATAAGTAATCTATTTTGGAAGTATGCCTCTCTTTGAGAACTTACATTATAATATATATTGTGCCCTTTGTTGGATATTCAGCATATGCCCCACCCCACCCACCCCACCCCCTATTGGCATATGCACACACCTTGCGGCGAGCAATCATCGCTTCAACGATCTACTTGGTAGCAACTTAAGCTCTTTAATTTTTAGGTTTTCCTTTTAAATTCAAATTTGTTTATTCTACTATTGGTGATACATTTTTCTTAAGGGTGATCCCCACTCACTCAAAGACTTGATTGTTACACCTTATGCTATGTTTGGGAGTTCACTAAGGAAAGGAAAGGAAATGTAAGATAGGAAAGGAAGTGTAAGGAAGAGGAGAGAAAACGTAATATCTTGTTTGGGAGTTTTGTTAGGGGAATGGAGTGAACTTAAATTATGTTGTTTAGGAGTTCTAATTATGGGAAGGGAAGAGAAGTAAATGAATCTTAGCCATGGAATCATTATGATAGGGGTCTAGATGTCTCTTTCATTATAAAATTTTACTTTCCTTCCCTTTCCCTCCGCTATCATCCATTTGGGGTGAAAGAAACCATAGAAGTTTTATGAAAACTTCTCCTTCTTTCCTCTTTACCCTCCCAATAAAACTCCTAAATGAAATTAAACTTAAAATTCTCTTCCCTTCCCCCTCTTTGCCCCCCATCCAAACACAGCATAGTCTAGAGTCACCACATCCCCATCTTTGTCACCTACAACTGAAAGACAAATGTCACCCCCAATCACCCCCATCGCATCTAAACTTCACCTACAACAGAGGAGTGCAAAAGGAGAAGGGAGGTTTGTTCTCTTTTTAGGTTCTTCTGGATCGAGCCTGGACTTTAGGTCCATTCTATTGTACAAGTAAGAGGACGCAAGCCAAGCCATAGCAGGAGATCATGGTGGAGATCGTTACCCATCAATAAGGTAACCGGCCACGTCATCGGTCAGGTACGCATCCCCACGAGAGATCATATGAGTTATCCCCTCACTCAAACTCATCTTTCTCATTCGGGTGATCTTGCTCCTTACTACGAGAGTTGTCGCTAAGAGAGAAGTGAGAACGAAAGCCTTCTACAACCCTCGTTTACATTTTAAGTCAAAACTCCTTTCATTATGGCATGTTCCTTTTATTCATAATCTCGACCGACTTGAACGCCGCCAGAGAGTTGGTCGGTCTCGGTCCCACCACTGCCCAACCAATGCGTCGCTCGTGTGCACAACCCTCTTGGTGTTTTAGCTAAAGAGGAGGATCCTCTCCTAGGTCGACTCGACATACTAATTGATTTCAACAATGCATCCCGTTCTCGCTCAACACTCTCGATCTTGGCCGTGGACAATGATTCTGCGACAACTCCTTCTCTTGTTGTATAAACAATTGGTTCATAAGATATCCTCAATTTTAATGTTCCCTTTTTCATCAACAAACTTGAGGAGGTTTGGCTATGATTTTGAAAATCATACGCTATTCAATGAGAGATGACATGTAACAAGGCATTGACGATAAAAGATGATCAAAAGTTTGCTTATTTTAAGGCCATGTTTGCTCTTATGATTATACCTGCTTTACGATTGATACCGCTTACATAAACTAGACATACAAAAATCTGTAATTTTTCTCAAAGTTAGAATTGACATTATTATTGGAAACTATTTTCTAACATCCAAATATCTCCTCAAGAGATATGGAGGGGAGGATAGAAAAGAATTTGTTTTTGGTTGGAGTATAAAGGAAAAGAGGTCATAAATGACCAGTTAATGTATGGTATACAATGAAATTATAAATCTGGATCTATCTACAACAGTGTCATGTAAAGAGTATTCATTGACACAAGAGTAATAAAATTTCAAGATTTAACTTACTAAATTCCAAACAAAATTGACTTAAAGCACTAATGTGATACAATATTCATCCAAGATTTGACCAAGTAAATCAATTTTCTACCCATACAATTTTTATAAAAATTTTATCCTAAAAGCCAATAGCCACCAAAAGCCAGCATAGCTTATAAGCTTTAAAAAAATAAGCCTTACCATGAAACATCTCAAACAACGGGATGAGATGATCCACTCCATTTCGCATGACCTACATTCTTGCACCAACATGCACAGCCTTCCTCATAAATTGAGGTCTGATGACTGTGCACCATGAAACTTTCAAGATCCCTATAGGAGACATGCACCTTAGTTCCTTACTTACTCTCCAAGTCAATACGTTTGAAAGCTCACTATCAGTCCACTTTTTAAGCATAACTGTGACAATTCACTACATAGCCTATAGGGTAATTAAAATTTTGAAGCTTAAGCTATCTACTGTGTGAAGCTCAAGAAACTTTACCCTTTGTTCAGAGTATTGTAGGCTTCAAATACAGATTTGTGTACCCCGTATACTTTTGCTCCACTTCTTCAAATGGAAAGTACGATGACAATCACCTTACACAACTTATTTTAACAACTACACTTACATCACCTAGTATACTTTTATCTGACTTTTTTTTTCATTTAATTTAGTTTAAATCAGATACATACAGAATGATCTTTAAAATTTTAGGTTTTTCTCATATTCATCTCCCAAATTATCAATATTTTGAAAGTTGAGATTTAAATTAAGTCTCACTAAATAGGTCTCCAATAGTGTTTTATGTTCAAAACTTACTTGGATCTTTCCCTTTTTAACCCCACAAATGCGCAAATTAGTCCATTAAAACTGCAAACTTGCATTCTTAACTAAGATTCAGAAGCTAAATTATTTCTGTTAAGAACTCACTCCACCTAACCCTACCCCAAGATCATCAAATCCCTAATTCGCACACTAACCAGTACTCCATCAGCTTAAACCCTAATTTCATATCTAAATTCGCGAAAAAGAAAACGAGATCCTGAGAGATCGAATCGGTTACCAACTGAGCAATTGCTTTGGGGAAGAGATGATGATGTCGGCCATTGGAGATCGAGGGCGGAGCTCTGCTGTCAAAGTGGAAATGAGCGAGCAGCTTTCGATCGGGCAGCGGCCTCAACAGGAGCTCCTCGGTGAACTCCTCTGCTGTTGTTCCATCTCCGCCGTCGGATCCGACGACGAAGGAGGAGATTGGACGGTGGAGATTGAAGACGAGGAAGAGAAGGACGAGGAAGCGGAGGATCGCAGCCATTAATGGCGGCGATCCAGTGGATGAGTCAAAATGTTTTGAGTAGAGATTGCTGGGGAGTTGGAAGCGGGTCGAATTCTTCTAGGACCCATCAAAATCCATTTAAGGATATACTTAACATATTTTACTAACAAACTAAAGATTAAAGCAAGTGAATTAAAGGCTTTGTTCATCAACTTCTTTATCTGGTGGATTTGCTTTGAGAGCCTTGTTGGGGTGTGATATGTGTCAAGGTTGTATTTGAGATGCGTGTATTGACGTGTATCAAACACATGCACGAATCTCAAAGTAAAACTAACAAATTGTAACAAATAAATATATACGGTTTATACTTGAGTTTATTAGAGGTTTTTCAAACTAAATATATACTTTGAGTTGTAGGATTTTGGATTTAATTCTAGGGCTAGTTACATCCACACTTGCGGTAATTATAATCGTTAAAAGAATTTTACTAGCACATGTGACAATTACAAAACAAGTCCAAATAATAAAGAGATAACTTCAATTTGACATCTGGAGAGGTCATTTTGATATCTAGAGAGGCATTTGTGACAATAAAAGGCTTATATTATATTATAGAAAATAAATCACTAACCTCTATAGCACAAAGAAGGTACATGCAATTAACCCTTAATTCTAAGAAGTAAACTTCAAAACTTTAAATTCAATTGAATCAAAATATTAAATAATATAATTGAATTATCACCTTTTAAAAATATGTTTTCATAAATTCTAATAAAACTCTATAATGTCATTATAATATTTTCGTTTGCTAGATAAGGTGGTAACTCATCATATTAGATGAGTACCATTGTGAACTTTAAAATATGTGGCTCTTTTGAGACATAAGTAATCTATTTTGGAAGTATGCCTCTCTTTGAGAACTTACATTATAATATATATTGTGCCCTTTGTTGGATATTCAGCATATGCCCCTATTGGCATATGCACACACCTTGCGTGAGCAATCATCGCCTCAACGATCTACTTGGTAGCAACTTAAGCTCTTTAATTCTTTAGGTTTTCTTTTCAAATTCAAACTTGTTTATTCTACTATTGGTGATACATTTTTCTTAAGGGTGATCCCCACTCACTCAAAGACTTGATTGTTACACCTTATGCCATGTTTGGGAGTTCACTAAGGAAAGGAAAGGAAAGGTAAGATAGGGAAAGGAAGTGTAAGGAAGAGGAGAGAAAACGTAATATCTTGTTTGGGAGTTTTGTTAGGGGAATGGAGGTGAACTTAAATTATGTTGTTTGGGAGTTCTAATTATGGGAAGGGAAGAGAAGTAAATGAATCTTAGCCATGGATTCATTATGATAGAGGGTCTAGATGTCTCTTTCATTATAAAATTTTACTTTTCTTCCCTTTCCCTCCGTTACCGTCCATTTGGGGGTGAAAGAAACCATAGAAGTTTTTATGAAAACTTCTCCTTCTTTTCCCCTCTTTACCCTCCCAATAAAACTCCTAAACGAAATTAAACCTAAAAATCTCTTCCCTTCCCCCTCTTTGCCCCCCATCCAAACACAGCATAGTCTAGAGTCACCACATCCCCATCTTTGTCACCCACTAATTACTCCAAGATCACATGGATGAAGTGACAAGACCTTAAGTCAGGGCCTAGACAGGACTTCTTTCGCTGCCTTCCAAGAAGACCGGTGCATGGATAGACAAGCGTCCAGCTTGGTCACTCTCATAAGGAAAATGATAGCATAAACATATTCTTCCATTGCTACCTGAGCCACCCTTAAGACTATCCTACAACTGAAAGACAAATGTCACCCTAATCACCCCCATCGCATCTAAACATCACCTACAACAGAGGAGTGCAAAAAGGAGAAGGGAGGTTTGTTCTCTTTTTAGGTTCTTCTGGATCGAGTCTGGACTTTAGGTCCATTCTATTGTACAAGTAAGAGGGCTCAAGCCAAGCCATAGCAGGAGATCATGGTGGAGATCGTTACCCATCAATAAGGTAACCAGCCACGTCATCGGTCAGGTACGCATCCCCACGAGAGATCATATAAGTTATCCCCTCACTCAAACTCATCTTTCTCATTCAGGTGATCTTGCTCCTTACTACAGAGAGCTGCTGCTAAGAGAGAAGCGAGAACGAAAGCCTTCTACAACCCTCGTTTACATTTTAAGTCAAAAACTCCTTTCATTATGGCATGTTCCTTTTATTCATAATCTCGACTGACTTGAACGTCAGCAGAGAGTTGGTCGGGTCTCGGTCCCACCACTGCCCAACCAATGCGTCGTTCGTGTGCACAACCCTCTTGGTGTTTTAGCTAAAGAGGAGGATCCTCTCCTAGGCTGACTCGACATACTAATTGATTTCAACAATGCATCCCGTTCTCTGCTCAACACTCGCCTCTCGATCTTGGCGCGTCGTGGACAATGATTCGGTGCGACAACTCCTTCTCTTGCTGTATAAACAATTGGTTCATAAGATATCCTCAATTTTAATGTTCAGCTTCCTTTTTCATCAACAAACTTGGAAGAGGAGAGAAAACGTAATATCTTGTTTGGGAGTTCACTAAGGAAAGGAAAGGTAAGATAGGGAAAGGAAGTGTAAGGAAGAGGAGAGAAAACGTAATATCTTGTTTGGGAGTTCACTAAGGAAAGGAAAGGAAAGGTAAGATAGGGAAAGGAAGTGTAAGGAAGAGGAGAGAAAACGTAATATCTTGTTTGGGAGTTCACTAAGGAAAGGAAAGGTAAGATAGGGAAAGGAAGTGTAAGGAAGAGGAGAGAAAACGTAATATCTTGTTTGGGAGTTCACTAAGGAAAGGAAAGGAAAGGTAAGATAGGGAAAGGAAGTGTAAGGAAGAGGAGAGAAAACGTAATATCTTGTTTGGGAGTTCACTAAGGAAAGGAAAGGAAAGGAAAGGAAAGGAAAGGAAAGGAAAGGTAAGATAGGGAAAGGAAGTGTAAGGAAGAGGAGAGAAAACGTAATATCTTGTTTGGGAGTTCACTAAGGAAAGGAAAGGTAAGATAGGGAAAGGAAGTGTAAGGAAGAGGAGAGAAAACGTAATATCTTGTTTGGGAGTTCACTAAGGAAAGGAAAGGTAAGATAGGGAAAGGAAGTGTAAGGAAGAGGAGAGAAAACGTAATATCTTGTTTGGGAGTTCACTAAGGAAAGGAAAGGTAAGATAGGGAAAGGAAGTGTAAGGAAGAGGAGAGAAAACGTAATATCTTGTTTGGGAGTTCTAATTATGGGAAGGGAAGAGAAGTAAATGAATCTTAGCCATGGATTCATTATGATAGGGTCTAGATGTCTCTTTCATTATAAAATTTTACTTTTCTTCCCTTTCCCTCCGTTACCGTCCATTTGGGGGTGAAAGAAACCATAGAAGTTTTTATGAAAACTTCTCCTTCTTTTCCCCTCTTTACCCTCCCAATAAAACTCCTAAACGAAATTAAACCTAAAAATCTCTTCCCTTCCCCCTCTTTGCCCCCCATCCAAACACAGCATAGTCTAGAGTCACCACATCCCCATCTTTGTCACCCACTAATTACTCCAAGATCACATGGATGAAGTGACAAGACCTTAAGTCGGGCCTAGACAGACTTCTTTCACGCCTTCCAAGAAGACCGGTGCATGGATAGACAAGCGCCCATTGGTCACTCTCATAAGGAAAATGATAGCATAAACATATTCTTCCATTGCTACGAGCCACCCTTAAGACTATCCTACAACCGAAAGACAAATGTCACCCTAATCACCCCATCGCATCTAAACATCACCTACAACAGAGGAGTGCAAAAGGAGAAGGGAGGTTTGTTCTCTTTTAGGTTCTTCGATCGAAGTCCGACTTTAGGTCCATTCTATTGTACAAGTAAGAGGGCTCAAGCCAAGCCATAGCAGGAGATCATGGTGGAGATCGTTACCCATCAATAAGGTAACCAGCCACGTCATCGGTCAGGTACGCATCCCCACGAGAGATCATATAAGTTATCCCCTCACTCAAACTCATCTTTCTCATTCAGGTGATCTTGCTCCTTACTACAGAGAGTTGCTGCTAAGAGAGAAGCGAGAACGAAAGCCTTCTACAACCCTCGTTTACATTTTAAGTCAAAAACTCCTTTCATTATGGCATGTTCCTTTTATTCATAATCTCGACTGACTTGAACGTCAGCAGAGAGTTGGTCGGGTCTCGGTCCCACCACTGCCCAACCAATGCGTCGTTCGTGTGCACAACCCTCTTGGTGTTTTAGCTAAAGAGGAGGATCCTCTCCTAGGCTGACTCGACATACTAATTGATTTCAACAATGCATCCCGTTCTCGCTCAACACTCTCGATCTTGGCCGTGGACAATGATTCGCGACAACTCCTTCTCTTGCTGTATAAACAATTGGTTCATAAGATATCCTCAATTTTAATGTTCAGCTTCCCTTTTTCATCAACAAACTTGGAGGAGGTTTGGCTATGATTTTGAAAATCATACACTATTCAATGAGAGATGACATGTAAGAAGGCATTGACGATAAAAGATGATCAAAAGTTTGCTTATTTTAAGGCCATGTTTGCTCTTATGATTATACCTGCTTTACGATTGATACCACTTACATAAACTAGACATACAAAAATCTGTAATTTTTCTCAAAGTTAGAATTGACATTATTATTGGAAACTATTTTCTAAAATCCAAATATCTCCTCAAGAGATATGGAGGGAGGATAGAAAAGAATTTGTTTTGGTTGGAGTATAAAGGAAAAGAGGTCATAAATGACCAGTTAATGTATGGTATACAATGAAATTATAAAAAATAAAAATAATTTTATATGTTCAATCACTATACCAAAAAGCGTTGGCTGGAAAAAAGCATGCGCTATGACGTGCTGCAATTCTATCATTATTTATCCAAGAAAGTCACGGGACTCCCGTTCATTTTTTGGAAAAGAAAAGTGGTCTTATTTTAATCGCCGCTGCTTCCATTTCCCAAGCTTATCCTCGCTTTTCTCAAGAGAAACCCTAACTAGAGATCTCGATCGAGAGGAGGAGGAAGAAGAAGAAGCAGGATGTCGGGTGCGAATCAGGAGGAGGATAAGAAGCCAGGGGATCAGATCCACATCAATCTCAAGGTCAAGGGTCAGGTATCATCACCATCAAACCCTAACCCTAGCTTTATTCGATGCTTGTAGTTCTGTATCGAGTCTGATCTAAAATTTTTAGCGATCTGCTGCTATCTTTGGTTTAGGGGCTAGGTACCGCCGTAATCAAACCCTACCCCTAATTTTATCCAATCCTTATAGTTCTGATCACAAAATTCTAGCCATCAGAAAGATCAGGCTAGGGTTTTTGGTAGATTAAGCTATAGACCGTTCAATTAAGTAAATTTTTCTCCCTTTTTGGTAAAATCATTTGTCGAACTGTTGGATTCTTAATTCGATTTTAGTATTTTACATACCAGAATTGTTTGATATTTTTGTATTTTTTTTCGCCGATTGTCAAAAGGTAGGAAAAAAGATGAGACATAATTTAAAGTAAAAGGATGTTAAAGGAAATCTGAGAAAATGTGCGTGTTTCTCGTGCATATCTTTGTAATATTTGAAATCAATTGCTTGTCTCATGGATTGTTGGAACTGTGCATCCTTAATGTTAGATACTACTGTGTGCATTTCGGTGATCTTGACTTCAACGCTTAATCTGGCATTTTATACAATTGTGAAAATAAGGAAGTACATTGATTTTCTATGTTTATTTATTTGGTCAACTTTAGTTTGATTGTTATTGTTATATAGTTTTATGTTTGAGATTACCAAATTAGATTGATATTTTATGATTTATCAATGTGCTTATGCTAACTTCCTAACACTGTTTTGGGAATGAGAGCAGTTAGCATGGTGTTAGGGCTAAGTCTAGCTAACACTTGTCAAACACAAAAAATTATTTGTGTTAGGGTGTATGAGCTTAAGTGAACTATTGGGTGTTTTTAAAATATTTTTGCAAATATCAAGGCTCGAGCAGTTTTGGAAGACATCCTAGAGCTATAATTTCACATCTTGGATGAAATTAGCCTAACTCTTGATTGGGCACTTACCTTTTAAAACATGCACAACTCCTATCCTTTCTCTGTTTTTGGCCAAACAAGGCCTAAATTTGTGGATGTATGGTGTCAATCAGGTGATTCTTCTCTCCAGTGTATTCCAGTGTCATTAGCAGAATTGTCATAATAGTATCAACTTGCTAAAATCTAAGTTTTTGGTTGATATGGATATGTTTCTTTGGTTCTCCATGAGTTTAAATGGTATTCATATGTTCTGTTGAGCTTCCTTAGCTATTTTCTCTTCTTGCATCTGTCATCTAATCACAATTTTGGGTAATTCTAATATTGAATCATTTCAATTACATCTTGTTCGGCAACTGTTGCAAATGAAACTCCACTGAAAATTTATCACATTGTTAAAGAGCTTAGTTCCACTTTTACTAATGACAAATGTCAAGTTTCTCATATTTGCAAATCTGATATATTTGAGGCTTTGTCTAACTTGAGGTCTTTGTTTATACAATATCAATGTTACATTAATTTGAAGCCTCTAAGTGCCGGGACCCGGCAGCCAGTACTTAAACCTAAAGAGCGCTAAAGCGATTTCTAGGCGGTTTTTTTCTTTTTTAATTTTGATACTTGAAGATAAATATATATATACTCAATCAAAGATGCATAAATACAAATACCAACACATATGCTATCCAAAACTATAATAGTCAATCAAAGATGCATACGTACTAGATAGCAATACATATAATATCCCAAATCTAGAAGTTTAAGTCGCAAAATATCAGCAAAAACTAAAAGGCAGTCAAACAGGAATAGTCTAGACTCTAATACAATAAATTAACAATATGCATCTAATCTAATCTCATCATCAATCATCATCATCATAAAGTTCCTCCTCTGCTCCATCATCGCTATCCTCCCGAATCGACTCCATACAATCCTCCTCCTCATCTGAAACATCATCATCAGAGACAAGAGGCTCTTCTTCATCAACAACCCTCGAAGTAGAAGTACTTGAAGGTCCTGCTAGCCTAGAACTCCTCCTATTCTCCGCTCACATTTCACCCTCGATATAGCCTCTACTATCCTCCAAGTAGGCTAGGGCAGGATTAACCTCTTCCTCATCATCTGAGGTCGCCCTTCCAGATCCATGCTCGTGCCTTACTACGATCATTAGCTAGTAGTAAGTTCTTGTCTTCTCCTCTCCTCTTCTTCGGTTGAGCTTTGAGTTGAACTTCACATAGACGAAGTTCCTCTAATCTCTTTGATTCTAACCTATTCCTCTTCTTCATTATGGATCTTCAAAAGAAAAAGAAAAAAACAAATTAGAAAGTATAACTAAGAAGAACTTCATCTTATTCGTAAGTTTAGAAACTAGTTTACCCCCTCAAATATGCTCCAATTCCTCTCACAACCAGAAGAGCTACTTGTCAAGTTGAGAAGCTTCATAGCCATGTTTTGCATGAGAGGACAGTCCCCGCCATGCAAATACCACCAATTAGCTATAAAAAATAATATATTATTAGTTGACTCACTTCCACAATAGCTAACTTAATAACTTATAAGTCATAAATGATTCAATTTCTAAAACTATTTTACCTGGGTTCAAGTCTGATTTCTCTCTAGCCTTCACTGCTCCAATCCTAACAAATGAACCCTTTCCTTCTCTGTACCTCTCCAACTCTAGAGTATGAATCTCAACTTGTTGCTCTACATCAGGATAGAACAACTCCACCACATCTAGAAATCCATCTTTGCCCTTTGATTCTTCACTACATCATCCCTATAGAAATAGTAAGGGTTGAGGTAGTAAGAAGCCATATGCAAGGGAGCAAAGAGTCGATCCTTGGACTTCCGATCTATAATATCAATCATGGGCTTGAATTCCTTCTCATTCTTGAAAACTTGAATGATCTCCTTCTTCATATCTTCAAGCATCCCCACCACAAATCCCATTGAGGGTTTGTAGTCACTATCGACTACCCTCAATAATCGAAAAATAGGAGCATACACCTTCAAGATCTTGCCCACCGCCGTCCACCAACTATCACTCATAGCAATCGACTCCACCTTTTGGCCTTTAGCGGTCTTTGCAAGCTTGCATCTCACCCATGCTTCATCGGAGAACATATATCTCAACTTTCCTTTCTTCTCAAGAAGACTCATGAGTAAAATGTAGTGGCGAACGAGTAACTTCGTGTCTCACAATGTCCCTCTTGTCACAAATGCGACGGATCATGGACAAAGTCTTGTGATGACTATAGATAAAGACGGTAAGGGTCCTCGCCTTCTCAATTGCTAACTTGAAAAAGGTCAACTTCCGATGCTCTCAAGCATCGGTTAACGATGTTGCACAACTAGTCTAAAAATCCTGGTCTGCTTCTGTATAAAAGCTCCTTTGCGCCATATTTGTACCGCATTATCCGTGACAACTGAATGACTTTATCGGCTCAATCGCTCAATAGCCTCATTAACCCACTCAAATATATATTGCCTCAGATGTGCCTCCTCAAATGTTTCAATCGACTTATGGAAAGTTGTCCCTAATCTGCGGTGGATGCAAAGATTCATTACCGACCGCATCTTTTCTCGTCCACCAAGCATCGGTCATAATGGAGCACCGGTCTTGCCCTCCTCGATCGCCTTTAAAGAGACTTTTGTTCTCTCAAGCGGCTCTTCGCATAGGGCTCCCTCAACATGTACATCTTTGGGAGGTGCGTAGCTCGGTCCATAGTCTCCAATAGTCATGCATACTTTCAAAAGAAATCCGTGGAGATGGCATGAAAGGGGATGGCATTTTCATATGCCCAAGTAGCTAGCGATCATGCACCCAATCTCTCTTCTCCTTCAAGAAAGAATCCTTCACTCTGCGTTTATTTTCCCTTTCAATCTCTTCGCTAGCTCGATCACTAGCGGTGTAAGCGTCCATCGGCCAACGATGGGCTCTCTAGGCCTCTTCAAGATCCATCGCATGTGGAAGGAGAGCGATTTCATTTTCATCTTTTTCTTCATCACCGCGGCCTCGTCGTGATGAAGTTCTTCTTCTAAGTCTATAGTGTGCCTCTCCTTAGCTTGCTTCTTCTTCGAATTAGCATCAATCACTTCTTTCACCCTCTGCTTATCTTTTTCATTAACCTTCAAACACGGTTTAGTGTCCCCCCTTTGCCCTGCAAGATGCTTCTTAAATCGATGGATCCCGGCATTCACCTTGTGTCCACATAGTCGACATTGCACAATATTTAAATTTTTTGGGTCCGGACAAAATCCAAACTCCTAACTGATGTCCCATGAGTTTCTTTTATCTTTCACGGGGGGTACGGGGATGGTGGTGGAACCTGTAGACTCCTTCGCTGGGGCACCCGACATTCTGAATCACAACAAGTGAACAAACAAATCATTCATATACTTGAGATCAAATCATGATAAAGAGATAAACTAAAGTATTAATTATTAAGTATACACTTAAACCAAATATTTTAAACATAAGTTAACAAGAAACTTAAGTTAATAATAACTTAAGTTTAAGTTACTGTTAACTAACTTAAATTGACAAAGTTAAAAATAGATATTTAATAAACTTAAGTTAATATTTAAGTTCTTGTTAAGTGTTAATTGACTTAAATTGACAAAGTCAAAAATAAATATTTAATAAACTTAAGTTAATATTTAAGTTCTTGTTAACTAAATTACTTGGTTTACAAATTACTAAATTACTTGGTTTACAAATTACTAAATTACTTGGTTTACAAATTACATTAGCTCTATGTATACTTATACAGTTATACTTCTCAACTCAAATTATAAGTTCATGATTCATCAAAAGTTCTCAACAAAGGAAAATTTCATTCTCAAACTCAAATTACAATATAGCTAATTAGTCGTGTATGCGGTATGCTTTTCTTATCCTTCTCAACAGTAAAAAAATAGATATTTTATATTTATTAACTCAAATTATAAGTTCAGGCTTCACTTAAGTAACTTCATGATCCGGAATGAGACGAGAAGTGGAGGAGCCCTGGAGGCTTCGACGAGGCTTTCGAATGGACTGAGCTTCAAGTCGACCTGAGCTCGACAACTTCGCGGATGCGCTGACGAGGCCATGAGAGGCTTCGATGAGGCTTCGCTAGCCAAGGCATGCCTGGGGAGCTTCGGACGGAGCCATGATCCGTCAGCCAGGTCGTGGAAGCTTCGACGAGCTCGACGAGGTCGTGGAAGCTTCGACGAGCTCGACGAGGTCGTGGAAGCTTCGACGAGCTCGACGAGGTCGTAAGCTTCG
Source organism: Asparagus setaceus (assembly GCA_012295165.1). Lineage (NCBI taxonomy): Eukaryota > Viridiplantae > Streptophyta > Magnoliopsida > Asparagales > Asparagaceae > Asparagus > Asparagus setaceus. The sequence continues at coordinate 17,826,732 of CM022710.1, forward strand.
AACTTCATGGGGAACAGGGTTTTGGGGAAAAAATTCGTGGCGGCTTGGAGTCGGGAGTGAGAAATGAAAATTAGGGTTACTGACTTACTGTTTAGTTAGGCCTGGGTTTGGGGTTTGGGTTTGGGTTTGTGTATTGAACAGAGGTAAAGCCCATTTAGATTTTTTTTTTGAAATTAAGGCCGCTTAAGCTGCCCACTTAGCTCTGGGGCGGCGCTAGCGCCAAGGCTTAATTATCGCCGCCGTGGCATTTTGAGATCACCAGACCGCCTCCTCGGCCAAAGGGTTTCCCGTATTTTTAAAACATCAGACAATATATTTGTTTCCATCTTAGAGAATTGTTTTAATTCACAATTGCTTGTTTAAATCAATGTTGTAAAAAGCTGGAAAAAGTGCTTAAAAAGCGGAAGCGACACCTTGCCGCTATACTAAGACCCAAAAGCGGCCGAAAAGCGCTTTCAAGAAGAAAGCGGCCTAAAAGTGGTAAATGCGGCCCACAACGGCCTAAATGCGCCCTAAAGCTGCCTAAAGCTTAAAAGCCGCCCAAAGTGGCCATAAACGGTTGAAGCATTAGTATTAAGCGGTTGGACCGCTTTAAGTGGAAAAAAGCAATATAATGATGATTGTTTTTAATAGGTGTGTTTCTTCCCTTTGATAATTACATTAAATCATTAGATTGTTGACTATGTGATGTGCGTATTGAACTATATGTCATTTTATCACATTACAATGTGTATATTATTTAACAATATTAAGTGATTTAATCTAAGTAGTTACATTTATTTCATGCTTAGGATATATATATATATATATATATATATATATATATATATATATATATATATATATATATATAAATAAATAAATAATCATATATGCATTTGTAGAATACATGTTCTTCGCAAACATTGTAGGTTACCATTGTTTCAAGTTGCCATTGTTTTCAGATCGTTTTTTTCATTGTTTCAAGTCACTATTGTTTTCAGATCAATTTTCTCTCAATTAACAACAAGATGAGTCATGCTTGTTAAGTTTAATTTCTTTTGCTTCTTTGATTTTGACAATTTTTTCTCTTCCTGCATCACATTTCCTAAGTGAAATTGTCTTTATTCTGTTCTTCATGGAGTAGTGCTTGTATTACTATTTTGGTATTACTTTTTGTGTATGCCAGTGATTGGAAGAGGTAGGTGGATCCCTCTGTCTTGAAATCGTTGATGAGATAAAGAGGTCCACCTTCTCATTCTAATAGTACTGATCGACGGTTTGGATAGAGAAGAGGGTTTTTAGACAACTATGGAATGGAGAGGGAAGGAGAGTGATGTAACTAATTTGTGTTTGTTTAGAGTAGAAAATAGGAAGAGAAGGGAGCAATTCATTTAAAATCCAACCCCTCCCCTCCGAATCTGTCCATTTTAGGAGGGTTAAGAAAGTGAGGAAATTTGCTTCTTTTTAACCCTCCCAATCCTTCCCCTCGCTTACTAAAAAATGTAAAAAAACACAATTCTAGGATGGTTAGCATTGTAACATCCCCAACTCTCCCCTCCACTCTTAAAATAAGCTATCCAAAGCCATCCTAAGGTCTCATCTTCCTGAAGTAAGTAAAACTAGGTCTCAGAAAGCACATTAATATGGTTAGTGTATAGTAGAAATCCACTGTGTGAAACATGATCCTCTATGTAGGAAAGAGGTTGATTGAAGATGAATATGGCAAGCATATTAATTGATTATTTGCATGTCCTGAGGATTTAATTGTGGAGAAAAGTGAATTATTCTTAGCTTAAGAAATAACAACTTGAAGAGTTCCTTGTAGGATATGGCGTTCTTGGGAATGGACCGTGAGAGCTGGACCTAGATGTGTCTGAAAATAGAATAGAATCTACAAACTTCATGCCAAGTGCTTTTGATTTTGGTACTTATGAGATCTTTGTTTTATGTCTGTGATTGCTCTCATATGGGGAACATAAGAATGATGTGATTTGAGTGAGATTAATTAACAAACTACAGCTGCTTGGCTATCAAGTTTGCATGTTTCTTGGATAAAAGCTAAATCACATTGATCTAATTTGAAGATGTATATTGAGATGCTCTGTCGAATGCTCATCAGCGCTTATCTCTTATTACACTTGGTCATTTGTCTCTAGATACTTGTTTCTGCATCTTTACTTTGTTCAGGTTGTTTCTTGATCGCGAAGCTCTGTCAAATGCTCGGCTGCTTGTTCTACCAATTTATGCAATTTTATCCAACAGCATGAATATTTTCTTATATTGGAATTACTAGGTAGTAGTATAAAATTCATTGAAGTGCCAAGGCATAGTACTATAACTACCAAAGGGAAACATCATGCCTTCCATGTTCTTTCGCGAGTTATCAAATTGTCCTTGTTGAAGCTTATGATATACATTTGTGCTTCTCGATTTAAGTAAATTTCATCTGCAGAACATGTTAGTGATCAATTCTGGCAATTTTCTGCTTTAGTAAATATGTTTATTATTAGGGTACTTGCTCAATCAACTTTGATGGGCAAACCAGTTTGTTTGAGGACATAGTCAATCTGTCTATGTTCCACATGCTTATTCTTGAAAGTTTTTCCTGTACTTTTATCTTATGCTCAACTTTCTTGTTGAACAGGATGGGAATGAGGTGTTTTTCAGGATCAAGCGCAGCACCCAGTTAAAGAAGCTCATGAATGCATACTGTGACCGGCAGTCTGTGGATATAAATTCCATTGCCTTCCTGTTTGATGGTCGTAGGCTTCGAGGAGAGCAAACCCCAGATGAAGTAAATACGGTCCTATCTCTTGTGATATGATTCTCACTCTTTCTAGTGTTTTTATTTATTAATTCTCGTTTTGTTGCTTTTATTTCTTCAGCTTGAAATGGAAGAAGGGGACGAAATCGATGCTATGCTGCACCAAACTGGTGGGGGTCTGATAACTGCATCAACTGCAGCTTTATTTTAGTTTAAGATGTTGCAGGACTTTGTAGATAAAAATGGGGAATGCTAATTAGCTAGAATGTACTGGAGCATTATGCTTTCACTGGCTTTGCATGGGGATGACTCTTCGGGAACCTATTATGTTTTTTCTCCCTTGGATTGGGGAAATTGATGAATTATTATACACTTATTTTGGTATGTTGGTATTCTGTTATGTGAAGCCATGGCAGGCTGGATTCAGTTATTATTTGTGTCGTTTGTCTTGTTCCAGCATATGCTTTGCTTGTTTTGCATTACGATGCAGGTGCCAGTTGATCTTCATCAAGTTGCATGCAAGAATGTGATGCCACTTAGCATATCGTCTACAAATGCGATTAATAAATACCACTTATCAGTACATTTCATCTTCTAAAAGACATTTGGTTTTGCCCAAAAATTGTAAAAAGCATAGAGCTATTGTCGGTCTTCACGACATGGAGTTGAAGATTCATTATGCTGATTGTACCTTGGTTACCTTTGTTCTGAACTGGTGCTGTTTGTGCTTTCATGTAGAATCTCCTCTAGTTTGTGATAATGAGTGCGTGTTTTTGTGCTGGGCACAAGGCAGATTGCTCGTTCATGATGCAGGGTGAAATGAAGACGGATCTCTGTTGTCAGCTTTTGTGCAGTCTTTGGAGGATTAGAAAGCAGTTACAGAGGGTTTAGACATTGAGTGTGTTTGGGAGAGCTTATATTTTTCGTCAAACTAGCTTTTAAGTAGCTTTTTCATATCTAAGTGATTAGTAAATCATCAACAAACTAGCTTAGAAGTCCCATTTAAAAAAGTTGGGAAACCAACTTATAAGCTCACATAAATAAGCTCGGGGTTAGTGGCTATCCCTCCCAACAAGTACCCGCCTAGGGACCAGCTTGCCTACCACTAGGCCAACAACTTGTTGGTATAAATAAGCTAGGTTTGACGAAGTAAAAGATCATATTCTTGTGATTCTTGAAACTATAGTTGTTAGGAACTTCCAGCAACTTCTTTCATTTGTTGCAACTGGCGCTAAATTTCTGCAAATTGCACTTTGCGTGCAAGAAACTGCTCTAGAAAAACTTACAAAACTTACCTTGCAACAAACATGAAAGATTACTTGCACGCAATAGGAACTGAACCTGATTTGATAAGGTTTAGCGATATGAAAGCTAGAGCTATGGAGTCAAAACTTCAACAAGTGAGCAAATAAAAATACATTACCTAGCGACATGCCAGCATATGTTGAGACATAAGATAGAAAATTTAAATATTAGTGAGTATGCGGTTAGCTTTAAAGCTCAGGTCAGTAATCAGTTCACTTACCTTGAGCCGCATGCGCTCCTCTACCTACCCATGTTCTAATAGTAGAATTGGGCTAAAATCTTATCCTCAGAAAGAAAAATAAAAATAAAATAGAAACAATGAGGTTGGGGGTGTTGTGGAACTTTTTTTAAAAAGTTTTAATTATACCTATTGTGGGTGGTCAAAAAATACAAACCGTTAAATAAGATCAGCTAAATACAAGTGTGGGCCACACCAATGATATTTTGGCATTTGACATGACCAATGGACTCAACAAAGCTAAGAGAGCCCAAAAAATTGTCTAAAGCTTAGGCGATCCCAAAATTCTAAGTCAAACAAGCTGAAATCAACTCAAAAGGACAAAATCTAGGTATGGCTGTTAACCCGTGTAAGCCTAGCCCCGCGTAGCACTTAACCCCACATGAGTGTAGCCTCAGGTGGCACTTAACCCTATGTGAGCTTAGCCCTGCTGACCCAACCCCGCGTGAGGTTCATGGGAACGAAATATTTGTGTGATAGCGACCAATGTTAGATGTCAGATCACCAAATCCCCATATTAGGTGCTAAAGATTCAGAAGGACAGTGGTGCACATATTTAACCCCGCGTGACTCAGAACAATCCAAAATCTGCTGACTTTCATAACCTCGAGTGGCAATGCGGGGTTGATAAAGCTACTGTACCTGACACCATTTTGAGCGTCGCGCCACTTTTGAGCTATAAAGTACTCTGCAAGTAACATCACAATTAATGCTTAGCTAACCCCGCATAGAGCGCAAATCTAAGTATTTATATTTCACCCACTTTCCAAGGGTTGACCTAGCTCTCTTATCCTTGGTTTAGCCCACACTTGAGCGCTGCTCCCTTGGCTGTTGGGTTAGTACAGCACCATGATAGCCCGCGATGGGATAGCCCCACATCACCATACCAATCTCTTGTGATCAAAGATTTCTATGCCTTTAAGCACTTCATCTTCGGTCTCGTGTTTGCACTCTCTCATCTTGCCTCAAAAGCTCAGCTATTTAGCTTATCAACGAGGCAATCCCTCTCCGACGAGTTGAGTTCCACTTTAATGGATCTCCCTTCAACTCCAAACTCGATGACAAAGAATAACTTCAACAACAACAACGTGCTCGTGGTAAAAAGAGATAAGAATCTAGTCTCTTTCGGCACACTTTTCCAGAGTCAAAACTTACAACTTTAGTTTCTGAGTGAAGAAGTAATTACAATTGCTCACTTCTTTACAATTTATTAAAAACTTGAAAGATTACAATTAGAATTGTCAAAAAGCCACGTCCTCCATTTTCTTTCTTCTTCCTTTTTTTAAGATGCAGCGGTGAAGATTGCCAGTGTCTCGTAACTTTGACAGTCAGGACACAATTGGATTTGACGAATGGAATTCCAAGTTCTTGGAGGGGTACTTAGATGTTCCAGATAATTGGCTGCTGGTGAGTCGTCAAATGTGAAAATTGATGGTGAGCTTTTGATTTGACGAATGGAGGATCGAGTGTAAGGTCTTTCCTCTTGAATTGCAGTCGGGCTTATACTATTTTCAAAGAAGGTTATGACTTATAGTACTAAAGAATATATAGGCTGTAATAAACTCAACATATCATATTGTAACCAACTAATTTTTAGTAAAAAACCCCTACCTCTCATGTTAATGTATTTCCTAAGCCCAAAAACTCAGCCTAACCCGAGGCCCCTCACACCAAGTCAGATCATCATAGTAAGTAACTTGATGACATAATAGTCCAAACAAATATTTCACAATACATTTCTCACCAACCTCATTGAAGTCTTGACTTAATCATCACGGGAATCTCTCTCTCTCTCTCTCTACAATATGATACTATTCTATACAATATGATGAGTATTCACACACCTCAGTATCTCGTCCAAGCATGCACTGCCACGTTAATCCATAGGTACATGACAAGCTTTAATTTCTTCCTGCACCCCAACACCTCATATCCATGGCCTCATGTAGCAATTATTTTTTTTTAGAAAAACTACAGCAAAATATTTAATCATGTGCATTCATGAATAGTTCATATTTGACCTAACAACATTTACCTGTATATATATGGTGCCGTACACGAAACTCCTAAGCCCTTATTAGCTTTCCATAATAAGCTTCTCTCTTTTTAAAATATAAAAACAAAAACGAAGCAAACCGTTGAAGTGGCGGGTGGCTAACGACAACCCCTCCCTCGCCCATCACGTTCGCTTATTCTCCTCCCCCTCTTTTCCCCCCAAAAATAAAAACCCTAAAAAGAATCAAACAATGCTCATTATCCAATCTCAGTCCCAAACCCTAGAAGATATTCACATAGCAGCAAGAATCACCGGAGAGAATGCGAGGGAGGTGGCGCTGGGCCCCACTTGCCCTGGCCGCCTCGGCGGCGGCGGCGATCCTGACGGCGGCGGCGGCGGCGGTGAGGACGACGGTCGAGGGGCCGTTCGAGCCGGCGACGGCGAGGTTGGAGGACGGAGTTTTTAGGGGGAATGCGGTGGATTTGCCGGAGGACGATCCGAGGGTTAGGAGGAAGGCGAAGGGGTTCGAGCCGGAGCAGATCTCGGTGTCGCTTTCGGTGAATCATGATTCTGTTTGGATCTCGTGGATCACTGGTAAATGTAGCTTGAATTTTGTTAAATTAATTTGAATTTTGAAAATGTTACAATCTTTTTTTTTCTTCTTAACATTGGTGGAATCTGAAAAGATTGGTGCTAAAGTTTGAAATTTTTTGTTTGGGAAATGCATTTTAGCACCAAAATAATAATAATAATAATAATAAAATTTTTTTAAAAAATCAAAGGGACTGAGGGAATTTGCTTTTTTTTTTATTAATATTACTCAATCTTTATGTATTTTTTTCAGCATTTGCTTGGGGATGGGATGTAGATATCTTAACTTTGTGAGACCCGAATTGCGTGAAATATAATTAATATTGATGGTTTAGTTTATATTCTTTTAAAATAAATTTTGATTTCAAGTAGAATATTGTTGAAATTCTGCAGTTTTTATTTAGAAATGTTGCCGGCTTTATTGAATAGGAACAAATTCTCTCCTTCTATCTGATTATAACATTTCCTTTGAAGAAAGGAATAAAAAGAAGGGCTAATGGCAGATAGATCCCCTGCATTATTGCCAAATTGAACTTACTACCCCTGTAGTTCAATTGCGACAATCCCCTGAAATTGCTCTATTGTTGCAGATAGATCCCCTGAAAGAGTTCTATTATTGCAGATAGAACCCCTGAGTGGAAATCTACTGTTGCAGATAGGCCCCCTTGAGAAGGGTCAAAAGAATTTCACTCAAGGGGTCTGTCTATCTGCAATAATATAACTACAAGGGTAGTAAGTTCAATCGGACAATGGTACAAGAGGTCTATCCTCAGTTTACCTATAAAAGATTATGATAGTTGCTTTGATGATATACTATTGTGATTTTATCTGACTTGTGGGGTTAAGGATTATATCACATCTTTTTAAAATTCCAGCTGGTTCTGTGAAATTTGTTTTCTGAAACTCTTGGTGACGTTTTTTAAATATGTGCATTAATCTGGTGAAGAAACTTAGTGTTTTTTTCCCCTTTTATTTGGTTCTATGTGAAATTTTACTTTATTCTACAAATTTTGAGAGGCCTTGAAATACTTTTGTACTATGTCTGGCTAGGATATGTCTGGCTAGGATTTAAGAGGTCCTAATGCTTCGCAGTTGAACTTCAAAATCTGAAATCTTTCTTTGCTGGCTACTTAATAGTTGCTTCTGGTCATTGGCCATAGAATCTTTTTAAATGATGGTGAACCAAATGAATATAAAGCTTGGTTTCTCTAATACTGAATTTATTCTGAAGTCTTCTTGGAATTCCAGGGGATTCTCAAATCGGGAATGACATCAAGCCTTTGGATCCCAAAAGCGTAGTCAGCATTGTTCATTATGGAAGAACACGACATCCTTTAAATCGCCAAGCCACTGGCAATTCACTTGTTTACAGCCAGTTATACCCATTTGCAGGCCTCCAGAATTACACTTCTGGAATAATTCACCATGTTCGCCTTACAGGTAGATTTCAAAAGCTACGCTTCATGAATTCTGGTTTTAATATTCAAGTATTTCCTTAATTTTCAATTGGCATAGAATCATTTTTACAATATGATGTTTATCTCCCTGAAAATTTCTTGGAGGAAAATGAATGCACTGATAGAACATTGAAGAATCTGTATCATCTCTGTTTGGTAGCAGTAGCAAACAAGTATGGAATTCTTTCCTGTTGACCACCACTTCTATTTTCTCATTTACATTCATCCTCATGCTGCTTTTGTACAGTAAGAATGGCAAAGAATCCAATACGTTAACTTGTAAAATAACAATATTATCTCTTTTCTTGGTCCAATACGTTCTCCCTAACTTTTAAACTGTGCTGACTCCCTATATTTTCTTTGCAGGACTAAAGCCAGGGACACAATATTTTTATCAATGTGGAGACCCCTCCATTGCCATGAGCGATATCCACTTTTTCAAGACCATGCCAGTTTCAGCACCTAAGAGTTACCCAAAACGAATAGCGATTGTTGGTGATATGGGTCTTACTTACAACACTACATCCACAGTCAGTCATATGAAAAGTAACGAGCCTGACCTGATTGTCTTGGTGGGTGATGTTACTTATGCAAATATGTATTTGACAAATGGAACTGGATCAGACTGCTATTCTTGTTCATTTCATGATACTCCGATACATGAGACTTACCAACCTCATTGGGATTACTGGGGAAGGTAAAGGTTGCTTTTTTTTTCTTTTCTTTATATGTATTCTACCATTAGCTTGCCAGCCCTTATTTAAGATGACACAGTAGTTACATGAGTTTACTTATATGTCTATTCATCTATCTGTATTACAGTTTATCTTCTTTACTTTCTTCAGTATTAGTGCTTTCCCATGTGTGCACATGAAAGTTATAGTCGTGCCAGATCATAATAATAATGCAATTTCACTAGATAAGGTAAACAAAATTAGTGTTGCACAGACTCTTTACTTGGAAAAGCACAGCAATATACAGATGTGTACGCCTAAAATACACAGAAATATCATCATTGTTTTTACTACTATTTAGCTGTACATATGTATTACAATCCGGTCACTGTATTGTGTCAGGAGGTGGTTAATAGAGCCTATAGTATAAAAGTACATGCATATAGAAATGTCATAAGCGATGCGTAAAGCATTTTTTGCGGGTCTAAAACTGTTTAAGTTTTGTTCATGTACATAGTACTGTTGCTTACTAACTATCAAACCTGTGGAAAATCACAGTGCCTCCCTATTTTTATGGAGAAAGTTCTTGTTTGCTTGTACCTTTCAAGCCGTGATCCTCTGATTCTCCTCTTTGCACCTTTTATATTATCCTGTAGAGCCAACCAACTCCAGTATGACTTTCTTTTATTTTCCTTGATCTTTTGATTTAATTATTAAATGTTTAACATGATATCTACTATTGTCTTGAATCCTCTTTGCTTTTTTGATATATTGCATCATAAATCTGTATCCCTCTTTGCAGGTTTATGGAGCCAACATTGTCAGAAATTCCTATAATGGTGATAGAAGGAAACCATGAGTTAGAAAAGCAGGCTGAAGACAAGACTTATGTATCATACAGTTCCAGGTTTGCATTTCCATCTGAAGAAAGCGGATCATCATCAACATTTTATTATTCTTTTAATGCTGGGGGAATACATTTCATCATGCTTGGTGGCTACACTTCCTATGACAAATCAGGCAAGTTTACTATCTACCTGTATAGTGCTTTTGTTTTCTGTAATCAAGTTGTATCCTCTCATGAGCCTCGGACTTTTCATAACACAATCCCACACCTTCACCACTGAGCCAGATCCCATCGGCTTTATGGGCTGCATTTAATTTTAGCCTCTATGTATTGGCTCTTCTTTCTTTTTTATTTTCTCAGTGATACAGTGGCAACTGGTCACTCAGTTCCATTAAAAAGTTTTTTTAATGAAACAATGATCAATGATGAGACTCTCTTTCTGTCTATTGAATAGAGAGACAGTAGTGATAAGTGTACTACACTTTCTCTACTACTTTGGCACTACCACTCACAAAGAGTGGGGCCATGATGAGTCATCAATACAATTTTCAAGTGAGGCCCCCACTCCTTTGTGAGTAGTAGTGCCAAAGTAGTAAAAAAAAGTAGTACACTTAGCATTTTTCATTGAATATAACTTTCACACAATGAATTTGCTGTTTTCAATATTTAATATATAGTAACAAAAATAACAGCCTATAAGTCCTGTTGCCAACCTGGAGTTCGTTTATCCCTACATTAGTTCATTGTGCTTTGACATTAGAGCTTACTTGGTTTCTGATATGGTTAAGTGCTTAGAAAATGCTTCTTATTTCATGACACATCCAGAATCTCGAAAATTGTTGCATAAATTTCTATTAAGGTGACTACATAGTATATAGCAACTTAATTTATTTCCAAATTTTTTCATGGCAGGAGAGCAGTACAAATGGTTGGAGAAAGACTTATCAAATGTAGACAGAACAGTAACCCCTTGGTTGATAGCTACGTGGCATCCACCTTGGTATAGCACCTACAAAGCCCATTACAGGGAAGCAGAGTGTATGAGAGTGGAAATGGAAGACCTGCTCTATTCCTATGGCGTTGATGTAGTCTTCAACGGCCATGTAAGTGCACAATTTCGTTCCAATTATTTAGCTGTTTTCCCTTTGAGCCTGGCTGTGTGCAAGGAAATGATGGGAAAGGAAATAGGAGGAGAAAAAGAAAAGGATTTTATAATTTTTTGGGTAAATTTTATAAACCCCTCTAAGTTTGGTCGAGTTTTGTGATAGCCCTCCTAAAATTTAAAATTGTAAACTTGATCTCCCTTAAGTTTGGAGTGTTTTAGAAAACCCCAAAAACATTTTCAACTAACCCCCTTAATGGTGTTCGATGAACCGGTAAAAAAAGATCAAAATACTCTTTTAAATTAAAACTCTAATGTCAAATTAAATTAAATAATCAATCATTAGTACAACTAATTAAATCCCTAAATTGGACCAAACTTAAGGGGTTTTGATGAAAATTACAATTAAAAAAAGGATATGAAAGGGATTTTCCCATCAGGGCAATTTGGCCATTTGGAACATGTGAATTTCGCATTCACAGTTAAATTAATGGCATTAGTTAGGGGGTTATCTGACAAAACTTAAGGGCCTTTAGTACATTTCTAAAGTTTAGGTGGGTTAACTAAAAAGGGTCACCTGAAGAGGGATTTTGTTAAATTTACCTTGTTTTTTCATTCATTTCACTAGTTATACTTCTAAAAACTTATGAACTGGAAGAAAGAATGTTGCATTTTCTTCTGTTTGCTATTCCCCCACCCAATCACCACAAAAAAAGAAAGAAAAAAAGAAGCAAAAGAATAGAAAAAGAAGAACCTCGAGATGCTTGAGTAACCAGATAAATAATTCTTCACTTGCTCTTTATCCTGCTCCCCTTTTGTTTGGCATTATGATGTAAGTTTAGTGATGCTAACTGGAATCTTAATTGTTAGACCCAAAGGCTGAACATGTTCTCATTAAAGAAGAAAATTTGACTGCCTAAATGAATTGTTAGCATTGGACGCAGTTGATACCCTTGCTAATAAGAGTCATCCCATGTGTTTATCTCTTACCGTTTTCCTCTCTAAACCAGTACTTGTGTTCTTTACCATCAGGTTCATGCCTACGAAAGATCAAATCGAGTCTACAACTACACCTTAGATCCATGTGCTCCACTTCATATAGTTGTTGGAGATGGAGGCAATAGAGAGAAGATAGCTGTTAATCATGCAGATGAACCTGGGCATTGCCCAGATACATCAAAAGCAAGTGATTGGACAGAGAAATTATGTGCCTTCAACTTCACCACTGGCCCTGCCGCAGGAAAATTCTGCTGGGACCGTCAACCTGACTATAGTGCTTATCGCGAAAGCAGCTTCGGCCATGGAATATTGGAGGTAACCTTCTATTAGATCTCTTTCCCACTTGTTATCACACCCTGATTGTGGATTAGGCCGATCTTTTGAAAATTTGATGACTAGTTCAAGATAATAGCCCTCAGTAGCTTCTTTGCTGATTTTCTCTCGTATTTAATATATTAAGCAAGAAATCTATATCACTTAAAAAAATTGAATGAGAGCTATACAACTGGAACAATGAACATTAAACAAATCGTTTACATGCGTGTTCCCGTGGGCGGATGTAGGTATATGTGTTGGGATGCAGTTGCACCCCTAAAAATTTACATATTTCATATATGCCCTTATAATACTTACAATCCGTCTCCCATATATTTTAAAAAATTGCACCCCAATCTATCTAAAATTAAATGACGTAGTAGAAAATTAAATTAGCTCATTTAAAGTGTATCGAGTGCATTTCAATTAGGTATTATAGTTTTATAATATATATTTTTATTTTTAGATAAATAGATACTTATTGTTGGCTCCCGAAAAAATAATTCTGGATCTGCTAGTGTGTGTTCCAATGTCAGGTTCTCATTATCTATAATTATATAACAAATCTTGGACATGGAAACCTATATTCATATTGGCAGCACACACTATGATAATCTTTTTGTCGGTAGATATTGAAGTTATACATGTACGTGTCTTAATTATTTAGAACTTGTAAGTCATCTTAAAATCAAGTGTGTTATAAGTGTATTAAGCAGTATATAGCCTTTATGCATTTTTGCACTGAATAAATAGATAATGCATATCATTTGTGCACATTTAGTACTTATTATTTGCTGGAACGTTGCAGTATTGGGTTTTAATCTTTCTTTAAAATCTGGTCTAATAACCTTTCCTTAGTTACTCACTGCATCAAACTTTATTAACTTAGACCTGCGCATTCCTAAAATAAATTAAGCTTTAATGATATTTTGCAAGCTATGAATTATTAAATGTCGACTATGTTGTCAGCTAAAGAGGTTTTCAAGCTCTGGTTCTCAAAAAGTTAGACTATTAAGTTCTTTATATAATTTCTATGTTTGTTTTGCCAGGTAAAGAATGAAACCCATGCATTATGGACATGGCACCGGAACCAGGATCTATATGGAACCCCCGGAGACCAAATTTACATAGTGAGACAACCCGATAAGTGTCCTACCCGACCAAATAAGAGTTCTGCCAAACCAAAGTCAGCAGCTGCAGACACCCAAAACTTACTGAAAATAGCAACAATTGATGCACTAAATTTACCTCGTTCAATCGGTGCTTTCTAGTGATATAAATCACCAAGAAGCATGCCATGGAAATATACAAGACTAACTGTATACTGGATACACATACTTTCAGTTGTTACTGTAATAGCGGAAAAGAAAGCAGAGTAGGAGAAGATGAATACAGAGATCTATAGACTAGATTCCTAGAATTTATGCAGGATTTAGGAATGTACTGATATGTATAAGTTTGAGAAAGTTGCAAGAGGATATGAGTAGCTTAAATGGAGCCTCACAAGGTTCATGTACAACATTTTGGCACATGCTTGTATGTAAATATGTGTAAATTGAATGTAAGGAGTAGCAGTGCTTGTATGTAAATATGTGTGTTTGTGTTGATGTAAATCCGAGTCATAACTTGAATAAAATGCAGCCTGGTAATGCATGAAACTATCATCACCTCCTAAAAACAGTTTCCAGTGCTAATCCGATGCCATTTCTTTTATTATATATTTTTAAATTTGTGTAATTTAATTTTTCTTTATTATTGAGTTTGGATATGAAGAAAAACCTATTGGTATATGCCGGCTGCAAAACTTTTTAACATTGTATAGCCATATAACTGTACTACAATTCTGATAGTATATTTTCATACTAACTATTGGAACATAAGATAAATTCTCTTTTCAATACAAGGTTAAAGGGATCTCTATCTTTTTTTTAATTCGTTTGAGTACAATAACTGTACAAAATAAAATAGTAATAAGCCGTAGCATCAATAAGGAAGAAAACGCATGACATATTTATGGAGTGGAGCTGCTATTATGGGCCTAAGACGGCAAGACGTGAAGAAACGAATATTATAGCAATCATGGCAGGCAAGAAGCAAAACTTAGAAAAGTGTACATATCTGATGCCTGAAATAGTCATGAATTATGAAGTCCATCAATGCTAGGAGCATGCTCCATTGATGGATTCCTCGTGACAGCTTTAATTGACGGTGATATAATTAATTTGATTTATAAAGTTAGTTACTAGCCTACTACCATAATATCTTGCAAAGTTACTGCAGATCAGTTCACATGGCATCCTTAAGAGGACCCCACAGCCAAACAGCCTAAAGTATTCCCTACCCTTTTATTCTATTTTATGGGTTGTTCAGTGCACAAGATGCGTATATGACAAATAAATTTAAGATATGGAGTGCTAAAATGGTAGGTGGTGCATTCTAAATTAAGCACAATGGTTATATTAACATTTTTGTTAATTTTTTTTTACGTATGAGGGTATTTCCATTAATTTTTTCAAATGTGAGGCAATTCTTGTAAATGTGGGAGCATTTCGGTTGATTCTTCTAAATGTGAGGGCATTTTTAAGTTGATTTTTCAAATTCAAAAGCATTGGCGTTGCTTTTACAACACTGAGGATGTCTTCTTTGATTTTTCAAAGTGTGAGGACATTCCCATGATATCTGAAAAGAGGGGCTTTTCTTATATTTGCATAGCACATAAGTTTTAAGATCTTCCTACAAGAAACTGCTTGGCCAATGTTTTGGATCCTTAGTTAATCAACTACTGAGAGATTATTTGGTGCTCTTAGATAGCATAATTTGACAATTGATCCTCCACAACCAACGCCCCACACACACACACCAAAAAACAAGGTTATTTTGTTGCCCCCATAATGAGGTCGAAATTGACAAGTTCATACGTGATGATAAGACCTTGGACCCAGTAAGGTGATAGATTACTTGGTTGCTACTTTTTTATTTTGAATGAACGGAGCAAGACAGTATTTCAAAATAAACATACAGATGTAGGCATCATTCACTGTCTCATTGTGCTATCATCTTTTTTTATAACATCGCCATACAGGCATTCGACTCAGAGTAACATAACAACTTTGATTCAAGAAACATCATGAGTCCTTCTTATTCATTTATTTCCACATATTGTACTTCTACTTTCTCTCCTCCTTCTCTTTGTGTATATTTTACATCTATTTTTTCTAGTTAATGTTTTTATTTTTTTTTTCAGTACATCTTGCCTTGGTTGCTAAAACACTTTAAACTCGTTGATTCCTTGATTTGGTAAAATAAGCTTCTAATCAGTAAGCAAATCTTTCCGAGCATAAGACTAATCGTCTAAACGAGGGGCGCCCCTTTTCATACCACAGCCATAGAATTACTAGAAAGAGTTATATTTTCAATTATTTTAAGAAATACTCCTTGTTGAAATTGTCAATGACATCTGTAGCTCAGGCCGGCTGCCATAGAGCACTTTCAAGAAGTCACAGATCCCAGCATTAATTCATAATAATGTTATATTATATGATAATATAAAAATAATGTAGGCATAACTGTATCCAAAGCTAATGGGCGGGGGGTCTCCTTAAAAAAAAATTGTGGCCCAACTCAAAACACTCATTCTATGACTAATAAACAGATACATACAAGAAACCAATAGGAAAGTAGACTGACACTTGTTATTAGGTAGAAAGAAAATTCTAATTCTATGATAACGGAAACTAAAGACAGACTCGGCCAATTCTTTATTGATTTAGATCACTAGCCAGGAATTGACAGCGTCAACAACAGGACACACGGAAACCAACATAATTCCAAGATTCTCCCAATAATTGAGGTCCACTTGTCAACAATTACCACCTAAATTGAGCAGTTAACGTTGTCCCCAACTCAATCTGATTAAAAAAGTACAGGGATTTGTATATACCCTTTAAATCATGGGTATTTACATATTAGTCACTAATCACAATATTACAGACGGTTCAATTACTAAATTAGTATTTTCGATTTGGTATCTCTAGTTTCTCTGGCAACATCAAGGTGCTAATATCGAATTTCTACTGCAATAAAAGATGAATGATCGCTACCGACGAAGAATCTGACATGAAAGTCCCACGTGACCTTCTTGCACGCTTATGTGGCAGTGACTTAATTAAAGTTGCTCCTCATGCTGTCACATAAGAGTTTAAAAGGGTCCACAAGAAAGTCACGTGACGGTAACTTTACACTTTCGTCTTATATTCTTCGCCAGCAACGAGCATTCATTCCTTGTTGCAATGAGAAATGGTAGAAGAAACTAAATACACCAAATCAAAAAGTGCGTCCTACTAGAAATAGCAATGTGGTGATGTAGCCATCTAGAAAACTATCCGAAATCATCGATGTTAGAAAACAATCCTCAAATCAACAAGTTATCAATTGTGCTGGGTACAGTGAGTAAAAAGATTTGACTACTAATGATATATTTACATTCCAGTTATAAATAGCCTACCAAATTTGATAATTTGTTGATTCGGGGTACTGCTTCTTCCAAATTGAAGATCGATTAATTATATTTGGACCCAAAAGATGGGACCCGGCGTGGGACAGGCGACGTGGGCTACATAATTTTGACTTGTCAATTTCTAAGATGGACAAGTAAATAGAGGGTAATTTCGGAAAATTAAAATGATTTCGTATCTTCTTTTCTCCTTCCTCCGGTCACAAACGACACATTTAAATGGGCTCTCCTATGCCTTTAGAATGAATAAAATTCCATTGGAATTTGAATGCATGCGGATGAATTTCTTGTCACCTTGTCAATCAAATCTTATATATTCATCCTCCATTTTATTGTCATATTGTTAATTTCTAAACATAAAAGTTAAGGATTTGCTTTTGATAATGGATTCAAAGGGTTTAATAGATATGGACCCTTTTGAAATTTCTTGGAATAGAACAACTGATTCAAAGGGTGCCAGAGGAACCGGAACCGGCACCAGAGATGATAATAAATTAGATGTATATTGTAGTTTATTTGGTTTTGAATTTGAGGGAAATGCATGTTTTCAAAAGCCTCACCGCCCTAGGTGTACCAGACCTAGGCGCACCTAAGCCGCCTCCAGCAGCCTGCTAGGGCATACCTAGGCTGCCCACTTAGATTTCGGGAGAGCCTAGGAGAGTGTGGACTGCTTATGTGGACTGCACCCTTTAATCGTAATTTCCTCCGTTGTAGCCTCCACGTCCTCCGACCTCCTCTAAACTCCTCTAGGCTCCAACTATGAACATATCTTCTCCTCCTCCAACCTTCATTCTCAACCACCACTTAAATGAAGAAAGAAATCCCTTTAGGCGTCAGTCCGGCAGCTAAGCTTTCTATAACATTGGCATTTACAATCAATTATTGTAATTAAAAGAAAACCGCTATTTAAGCCGGGTCAAGCGCCTAGGCCGCTAAGCTTTTAATCTTGGCAGAGATTATCTGAAGCCATGGCCAACGGAAACGATGACATCTGAAGAGGCATAAGAAGTAAATAAGAAAAATGCCCCTAACTTTCTAATTAAAACTAATTAATAACAAACAGCCAGCTTACGAATAGCAAGTTACATGTATAACCTGTCTCGCCTAACTGTCCCATACATTGGGTCCTCCCAGCACTACTCTTGAAGATTTGAGGTGTAATCTCAAAAGTGTAGATATGTATACAATTAACTTTTAGATAGGGATGCAAGCTAATAAGATGACCTTGCGATATATACATGTATCCAACTGGATTGTAATTTTCCAACTCTGTAAACTGTGTTCAATCAACCACTATCACAATAACAACAAAAGATCCTAATTCCTTAAAAAAAAAATGGATTTTTTTTTCTGAATTTAAATCAGAAAATATCAAGAACCTCAACAATGGGACCGTTGCAAAGGGGGCAATTACCTCGCCCCATGAACAGCTCCCTCGAACACACCCTGCAAAAAGTATGCCCGCAGGGAATGAACGCCGCCCCCTTCTTTCTCGCCATGCACACGCAGCACGCGTGCGAAATCGCCACGTCATCGTCCCCGCCGCCGTCTAGCTCGGCCGCCGCCATCGCCGCCGCCAGCCGCCTCTCCTCTTCCCTCTCCTCCTCCCTCTCCCTCAGCTCCATTAGGGTCATCAACGAGACTCTGATGCCCTCGGGTCTCGGTGACGTGGACGCCGATCCGTCCGTCCACGTGGCGGACGGCCGGATCCGGAGCCGATCCGTCAGATCCCGCCACCTCGGGCTCCCTCCGCCGTCGGATTGAGAATCCTCGTCCTCTCTGATCACGTCGAGGAGAGTCCGGCCGCCTCCGCCGCCTCCGGAGGTGGAGGCGGCGGCGGCGGAAATCTTCTCGGCCTCGAGGACGGTGGCTAGGGTTACGGAGCCTCTGCGGCCGCGGGAGGCGGCGGAGACGGCGGCGTCGTCAGGGAACCTGAGGTGGTCGCGGAGGTTGGAGGAGGATTGGAGGACGGAGAGCTGATCGGAGAGCGTCATCCGCTGGCGGATCGCCGGAGGCTCCATTATGAAACTCGAATTTTTGCAAGAATTGGAGAAAACGGGGGATAAAAACCCTAATTGATGAAGAATTTGGGGATTTCAATCGCCAAGAATCGAGCTTTAAATTGGGGAGGGAGGCCGAAAAATTGAGGGCGGGACTCTGGACTTTTATAGTGGATGGACATCGGGGAATGTGTATCGTCTTTTGACCGAGAGAAGTTGGAGAGGGTAGTGACGTCATTTGTGTTTTTGTTTGTTTGTTATATTGGGCGGCTCTTTTGCACTTTAAGGACACTGGCGGCAAACTATGTTCTTTAATTTTGTGCTCTACAATTTCTATTATTGAGTTTGTTTTACTTTTTCTTTTGTAATCTGTAAAATTGTTGTGTCCTTAATGCAACTAAGAGTATATAAGTGCTAAGGCTGTTTGATTCAAATATCAAAATTTTAGGATATGTAATATTATAGAGAATTTTAAATCTAAAGAGTTTTATACATGCTTTGAGATTTCTAATATATTTTTGATTCAACATTATTATAAGAAAGCAAATCCTACAATTTGTAATATCTTGTTTGATTCAAACCCAAATTATAGGATAACAAATTCTAAAAAGAATGGGAGGTGAATATAGTTACCTTGGTGAGGTTACCTTCCACAAGAATATAAAATACAAGAGTATAGAAAGAGAGGTAAACATAGCATTTATGAGATTTGCCAAATCCTCTACAATTTAGAGGATTTGACAAATTCTAAAAATTAGGTGCTTTTACACTTTTGGATTTAACATTCTAAAAATATTATTGAAACAAACATTAACTATGGAATCCCAAAACAAAAAAAAACACTTTCTGATCCCAAAATTTATAATCCACATCAAATGCCAAAATTTTACTTGAACCAAACAGTCCCTAAAAGAGTGAAATTATAAAGTATTTAAGTGCTATTTAGCCCTTTCTTCTGTACTCCATTAAAACTATAGTGTCCTAAATAGATCAAGGGAAAATGCTTCCACTCCTCTAGAAATATAGATCCATGTCTCATCCCCGAGTTGACTAGTCAAGGGTGAAAATACTTTCTTTAAACTTTTAATCTACCTCCCTATATGTCATTTAGTTTTAAAATTTTCAATGCTACCCTGTCCCTGTCAACCCCATCTCACCTGCTAATTACCCATTGAACTTCATGCGATGACAAGGAGGAGAGTAATGAAAGAGATGCGGGTAATTTAGGTATTTTCAAAAATAAAAGTAAAAGCAGCTTGGGATAAGGGGGTCTTTGTAAGAATTGTCAAGGGTTAGGTATTTCTTTAGGGGGTGTTTGGTTCACATCTTTGAAGAAATTTTTTTGAGAAATGACAATTTGGTAAATAAAAGTTTTTTTACTATTTCTATAAACTGTGTTTGGTTCGACACTGAATTTATAGAAAACTTTTCCATAAAGTACAAAAATGGGTACAAGTTTTCTTGAAAAGTTTTCCACTCAAATTGGGAGGAAAACACAAAAAAATATGACACAACCCAATATAATATAATAAACTTGTACCCAAACACCATTTCCAACCACATTTCTACATTTTCTTGATATTTCTATAAAGTTAAAAGGCCCATTTTCTTGTTTTGAACCAAACAAAAGAAAAGGAAAACATGTTCTTTTTTACTTCTCATTACTTTTCTCAAAATTTTTTCAAGAAATACAAGGAAATCTATATTTGGGTGGAAAACATTTCTTGAAATTTCAAGAAAATGAACCAAACACCCCTTAGTGAAAAAGCAAAATCCAAATTCTATCTATCTTTCAATTTCTTTACAAAAGTAAACGGATGATAGTGAAATAAAACTACAAGAATAGCATATTAGCTAAGTCAAAGTTAATTTACATATTTGAACAACTGATGATTCTCTCTTTTCATCGATAGATGTCTGACTTTCAATAGTAGATCGATGTGTCACCATTATTTTGACTAGTGGGCTTCTAAGGTGACATACATCCAAGACTTCCACAATCAAGAGCATTGGCATTTTTAACTCTAGTTACTCAATCTCCAAATAAACTTTGTGCTTCTTCCTTGAAATGACAATGGATTACATTAAGCGCCGTGTACTCCATAAATTTTATGTCTAATGAAAAGTCAAATTTGGACTGACATATAAGGTAGTTTTTCATGAAGGGGGGAGAATCACTCTCCTGATTATTCTAAATTTCAAATCTCGAAATTCATTTGACAGCTAAAAGTAAAAAAAAAACACAAATTTACAAAGGCACAAGTTACCTAAACATGGCATATTTGAGTTACAACCTACACATTTATGTTCAAAAGAGAGTAGAGAGAAAATGAAGTACACATGAGAACAAATTATAGGCTCAAAAGAAAGGATTTGCAGTCAAATGCAATGATAAACCTTGCTAGTGAAGGCTTATCCCTTACTTACATCTAATAGCGCATAAAATAATGTCGTTAATACCAGCTGTTACTTTAAATTAAAATTTCTCACTGTTTGATAACATCATCTGCTTGTCCTTTACATAGTGACGGCCATTATATACGCAACGTAAACCATATATAATCATCAGAATAATCAAACTGTCAGCAATTAATAAAAATTTCATGGTTTATTGTATCAATCATTCACAGTTTGGCAGCCTGCTTTTTGTTAGTTGTTAAGATTGGAGGACCAAATTCAGCAATTGAGGATCCGCATATTTCAAAATTTCTTTCAAGATAATGTTTTTCTTGTTGATTTTGGTACACCTATAATGTTCCCATCACAAGGATTGTGAAGGGATATGGCCCTAGATGTGACCACCTGCGTGCCCAAATTAAATGTCAAAATTCAATGCGGACAAGGTTGGGTAGCTAGCTGTATAACTTGTATGCTTCAATTTCCTTTCAATGAAAATACTCAATGAGGTATTAAGTAGCTCTATTGTGAAATTAGGATTTCAAATAGATATGCTTATTGAGAGTACTACAAGGAGAGTTAAGCTATATGCACATTACAAATGCAATCAATCTAACAAAATTAAAAAGCATGGACTCAGCCATTATGGAGACAAATAAGAACTATGTGATATACTGACACAATAAAATTCTGAAAAAATAGGAGAAAATAGAAATGACACAACAAAGTCTTAAACGGTGTACCCATTTTTCAAAATGGCAGTAGAAAATGAACATCATCTTCCATTATAGTGCCAAATTTACATGTTACTAGAAGTAGCAAGGAATGAGCAATAAATACTGGAAATTTAACAACAATAAAAGCCCTGAGTTCAAACTTAAAAAAGTATAACTTCTCACTCTTTCTAATGGAAATATTTCACAAAGCAATGAGCATGAATAGCTGATCTTCAGCAATCAACAAATGAGTAAGATAAAGGTCCTAATATATGTATCCCAAAACAACCGTTACATTCTGATTGCAAATCTGTGAAGAATATATGAAGCATCCAATTACGTAAACAAGGATTTTCAAATATTTCCAAAATGTAAACAAGGAATTGGTATATAGATCTTCATCACCAAGCATTAAAAAAGAGGAAATATTTAAAACCTCAAGATATTTTCCTAAGAATTATGATAATTGGTGTCTCCATTGAACTCATCTTAGCATATTCACGGTTACTACAGCAACCAACATTAGAAGATTACTCCACCATTCATATTCAAAATCCATCAAAGACAAGTTAGGTTCAACTTCATGTTCTCAAGCTTACAGAAAAAATTGACAAGATTTAGGTCTTTTAGATCTGCGGGTTATTCAAAGCATACCTCAGCATTATGTTCTTTCGTAAAACAAAAGATAGGCGTTTCTTTCAAGGACTCGTTGCAGTGAGAGTTCCTCTATTTCAAAATCATCAGCCTTAAACCAGGGGTATTGACCACCTTCGCTTTGCTCTCCTCTTACATATGCAACATAATGACCATGTGCAATGTTGGTTCCCAAGTGCTCTACAATTCCTATGAGCCGATAGAGATACTTCTCGTCCCCCACAAACCTGCAATTAAATGGGAAATAATGCTTAATTATTTAGATAGACAATAAAAGAACTGCAAATTCCCTCATAAAAGGGTCATATGAATTTGAAATGGAAGTAATAGAAGATGTCATGAAACGAAAAATGTGAACATGGTAATTATAAACATGCTACCAAATATACTGGAAGCCAAACTTAAAATGATGGTACACAATGCAATAATTTGCTTCAATGGTCGAAATAGCCTATCATTTTGAAGCTGCAAACGAGAGCTACAAAATTGAAGTCGACCAGTTCTCTAGATTCTGCTGTCTAGAGGGTTGAAATCTCCAAGAAATTAACATCCCAGGTGTAAGAGAGATTAGTCATTTTGGAAAGTATCTTCCATATCTGTTGGTTTTAGATAAGTCACAATCCATTCTAAGAAATTTTAGCTTGATTATGATAGTAATTGCATTATTGGATAAATGTTAATGTTTTGGCTTTAGTAGAAACTTTCTTGTTTCCCACCAAGTTCTACACTACATATGAATCTCACGGACTACTCCTATAAGAATATACTGTGCTCAAAGAAAACCATGCAGACACTAGATACTGAGCACAAAAGTTAATATACATTTATCAATATCCTTGTGCGCATATGATGTACCTTTATGCAGACACTAGATGCTGCTAAGAGTAAAGTTTGTCATGTAGACCCATGTACAATTACGTGCTAATAGTAAAGGACATTATGAACTTGTGCTGCTAAGAGTAAAGTTCCCCACCAAGTTCTACACTACAAATGAATCTCATGGACTACTCCCATAAGAATATACTGTGCTCAAAGAAAACCATGTAGACACTAGATACTGAGCACAAAAGTTAATATACGTTTATCAATATACTTGTGCGCATATGATACCTTTATGCAGACACTAGATGCTGCTAAGAGTAAAGTTTGTCATGTGGACCCATGTACAATTACGTGCTAATAGTAAAGGACATTATACTTGTTATTATTGCATTTGTTATGCAGGGAGTACTTCTAGTGTTTTGTAGTAACTTATAGTTAATATACTTGTTTGGCATGTTGGTTCCACACAGCAATAAAAATAACATAGGCAAGTTACACTAAAACTAGAGATTATCATTTGTAATCTACATGTTTTAACCTTAGTTTAATTATCTCAAAAGGACAATCATTGAGGAAGAAAGCAATTAACCAATCCTTCAATGAGTTTACCTGTATTCCATAAGACCACAGGGTTTTCCCCACTACTACACGCAGGCCAATTATTAGATGTTGCATAGTGAACCCTTAAGGATATAGAAAGCAGGCACATTTCTTTTACAGCTCAGCAAGATGCAGAAAATATTAATGTGAAATTATTGTATCCCTTACCTGATATAACAATGTACAAGACTAAAATGAGCAAAGCCTTTACATAACTGGCATGCATGGGCATTCTGCTTGTGAAAGACAGAGAATATGCCGGAGCAAACATCATAATTTAACATTTTCGCCCATAATGTGGTTTTAAGTCTGGCAATCATTGGTGCATATTGAAGTTTCACTCTGCAGCTCTGTTATCAGTGTACAGTTCATCATTTAAAAAAAATGGAAGTAACAGTTTGATTTACACATAGCATTACCCATATAAGAAGGTAAATAGTTTCCAACCACCAAAAAGTTAAAAGACGAGAGAAAAAACTAATATGCATTCAGAAACTAACAAAAAAAATTGGTACTTAGATTTGAAGACAAATATGAAAAATTCTCCACATTGCTAATGCTTCTTTTATTTTTTGCAAATGGAGTTTGCAATTAAAACACCTAATATAGCTAATATGGAGAAAAGATCTTCTCAATAACCATGCTGAAAACTGCAATTATGTCCTGATAACAATGATATCCAGTAGCAAAACACTGATAATCTTCACAGCTTTCAAGAATTTCGACTTTGTGAAAGTGAACGAACAATCTTCACAGTTTTTCATCAACTCTGACTTCCCAAAATGAACAAACCTAACAGCCTAAATTAAGATATGTCATCTCATGTTCATGTTATCTTAGTGCTGGTCTTGGTTAGCTATAAATGAAGCAATACTGCAGCGCAGCCCTTGGTTTACAGGCATATGCTCCATGCCATGGCTTAGACATACTTAACAGTTAAAATTCCAGTAACTCCTCCAGTTTAATATAACAATGAATCAAAGGTTCCAAAGCTTGCAACTGCAGACATGTTTATTATATTCTTTGCATCGATTAATCCTAATGCAGTGCAATTTACGCCACATTCCAAACTGGTAGGGTAAAATTACTGAACAGAAACATCAAAACGCTATGTTACATAGGAACCATGCCATAGAGATATACTAACTACGCTCATTCCTGTGACGACATTAAATAGTTACATAGGAACCAAATCACTTGCTAATCCTACATAGATTTAAAATTCAGTTCCCAATTAGTGATCTAATTATATTTAAAAACTATGATGTACCTTTAAGGATACGATGACGCACATGTGCGCATATTGATAAATCCTAAATATTCAAGTTTTGAGCTAAGAGATTGATACAACCTTAGCATTTCGAATGTTAGTATTCACCATGTGTAGCATGATATTGTAGGGTTAAAATAGTTGAAAGAGCAACTATCTTGAAGTATCCATGGCTTCAACAATCAACATTTAGCTCCTTCATGGTTCTGCTTTTTTTTTTTTAAACAACAGTTTCAGAATCTCAGTATTATGCATTATTGAATGCTCTGATACCAATTAATGAATAATGGATTTGGAGAGTAGAGAAATTTGAAATTTTCTAAGAAATAAGAGCAGAAACCACACCCTCAATCAAACGAGTCATTGTTTTTCAGTCAACATAACATATCTTCCCATTCTAATTACATCAAACTCTTTTATAAGAGACTCTAATCTCAACCAAACAACTGATAGATATATGATATATCTAATAATTTAAACCTCGACTAACATATAAGAGCTAACCAAATACAACTTCTAATTTATTTTCATCGTATATAAAGATAAAGAGTAACATCTAAAAGATAAGAACATAACCAACCTAAAATTTCTGACTAAGGATTGATTTTCAAACCAGAAACTACAGTCCACAAATAAGAGAATCTAGACCTTAAATTGGACCCAAATAATAGCTTCTGAACAGAGTGTTTGAAATTTTCTCTGTGAATTCATTGTCCTAATCTTAGAAAATGAAGCATAAGAACCTAAGACGCTGCCTTAAAGTATACACCCACATTGCTACAATTATACATCATCGATTCGTGCAAAATGTATGAAAAGTGCCGTTGGATATACATGTAGACATTCATAAAAATTAGCACTACAAGAAACTGGTTTTGTTATAATTCATCAAGGTAAAGTTCTGCAACTTGAATGAGATGCAACACTTCGAATAGCAATTTAGCAATTACAACTTAAGAATGAGTAAGAGTAATACCCAGAATCCATATATGGCGTTAAATCAAGCATTTCATTAAAGATGATGTGCCCTTCTATTTTCTTGAAGCTTCCAGGTTCCAGTTGTGTGAATCTCTTCAGCTGAATGATTAGAACAAATGGGCCCCTCTTGACAAGAAGCCTTTTGGTTTTCCTCTTGGCCTCCTTGGATTTGGATTCCATATCCACATCCTCACTTAGTTGTTCCTTCCCCGAGTTTCCTGGTAAACTTTCAGAGGAACCAGCTACATCCTGCTGATCACCAGTATTGCAAGGCGAACCTGGAGTCTTCTTACTTTCAGATATAACTCCATCCCCTTGAAATTCAGATGCTTCTGATGGCTCCTGGTGTTGAAGAGGCGGTGAACAATGTATGCAGTGGTTGTCACGCATATCCTCAGGTTCTGTGAATAAGGCCATGCACCTCTCAACTGACAGAGGACCATTTGTGTTGTCAACCTCACAAACCTCATCGTAGTTAAGTGCATTTACATCCTCAGTGATTGCAGGCTTGCTTGAGCCTTCTTTCTTTACCACATCAGGCTTGCTTGAGCCTTCTTTCTTTACCTTAGCATATGACTTGCGCTTTGATGAGAGTTGATTTTTCCTTTGTTGGCGGTGTCTTTGTTGAACCATTTTTCTTTTGATAATTGCAAGGGTATCATTCAAGACTGGATCACCAAATGCTGCTTCAGCCATTGGGTCTATTGTCTGCAAGGGAACAGGATTATACACTTTATCTGATTCGAGCTTAGGCACTAGTTCTTTTCTCACAGACTGCTCTGCAACCCCTGTGTCCTGATTTTCCTCATCCGATTGAAGCTTAGATGTGAAATCTTCTGTCACAGACTGCTCTACGATCCCTGTGTCCTGGTTTCCATCATCTTTTGCTGCAGGAGGCACATTACTCTTAAGTGGACTAATTTCATTCCTTTCCTTTGGAGGCATCTTAAAAGGCACCTGCAGAGAAAGATCACGAAGTGGATCGTGTGTTGTTGAAGTGTCTCCACATCGCTCACAATGCAGAATGCTAGAGAATTCCCCTCTAAATATCTCATCCACGAAACTCAATCCTTCTGACTCCAACTCCTCAAGCAAATATAGGAGTAATTCATGACTGTCATGCTGCTCGCCTTCGACAAATCTCTCATCCTTCTGCACGAAATCAAGGAGCTCTGAAGGTCGTATGCTCTCTTTAGAATCCTCGTATGTTTCAGTCAAGAGCTTCTTTAATGCTCCGGTAACATGGCCAGTTGGCATCTCCAAGTTTGTAAGACACTGTCTCAGTCTATTAATGGCAAAAAGATTCTGCAATGCTGAGTTGAAGTAGCAAGTGTTCCCATAGTTAGGTAACCCTTTAACTCTACACGGTTTCATCCTCTTACCTAAAGGTAGAAGTATATGACATTTTAAGCACCATACCTGACTCAGCTTATCTAACCGGGCACAAAATATATGATCATTGCTCAGTGTATGGACAAGTATATGTCCCATGGGACCACCGAAAGAAGTCTCACCTCCACAGAAATTTTGTTCACAATCCAAGCAAGCCCAATCGAAGGTTGGTTCCGAGATTGTTTCCTTTTTCTTCTTTGACGGCCTACCAGGACCCCTCTTCTTACATTTTTCACAAACGAAATACCTGCTAAAAGAGGCCTTGATTCCTTGAAGAGTTTGTTTCACCTCGGTTCTTCTACGATCATAGTGATTGCAGTTTTGAAGTATTGGGTCTTCAATGTCATCCTTTGCTGATTCCACCTTTGCGCTCTTCTCTGCCTCTGTTGTAACCAGTCGATATTTATCACACACAAAACAATATAATTCATTTGGCTTATCTACTCGGAAGGCAAATGAATGATTATCTCTCTGCCCATGTTCAAATGCATGGCCACCAGGACCATGTAAACTCTCAACACCGCAGAAGCTCTCTTCACAAGTCCAACAAATCCAATGAACACTTCCATCCGGTATTACTCTCATTCTCTCCTTTGGTGGCCTACCACGACTCTTCTTCACCCTCTTCTCACACGTTTGACATGTGAAGATGTACCCTGAAGAGGACCCTATTATTTCACGAATTCGCTTCCTCTTAGTGTTTCCACGAGTATTATGAGTACAACTTTCACTCTTTGTTTCCGCCATCAGCTCTTGGTCAAGAACGTTATCCAATTCAAGAGAGCAAGCTCTGAGATGAATTTCCGGCAAGAAAAGGTCAGATTTGGAGAAAGAAAACTTTGTATATCAGAGTCTTGAGTAGAACCCCACAAATTAATTTCTTATACACAAGATTTTAATCAATGAAGAAAAAACAATGTAACAAACAGATTATAATCTTTAACAGGGATTAAACTGGAAGTTTGATGATGGCTTCTGACAAACATAGAGATGAAAAAGAGGGCAGAAAAGAATAACGGAAAGAAGTTATAATGTGAAGATACAGTTAAGATTAGAGAAAACCCAATTGAACTATCAGAGTTTTGAAAAGAAGCTATACAATAATATGCATTATTGAAAAGCAGTAAGATTTGAGCAAACCCATAAAGAAATTTACAATGAAACTCAAAGAAACATGAAGATTTTAATCAAGTGCGCATTGTAGAACATTACAGACAGAGAGTAATTGTCCAGAAGCAGTAAGACTAGAGAAAACCTATAAACAAATTTAGAATGAACTCGAAGAGACATGAAGATTTTAAACAATTGCGCATCATAGAACTTTACAATTAGAGAGTAATTGTCCAAAAGCAGTAAGATTAGAGCAAACCCATACAGGAATTTACAATGAAATTTGAAGAACACAACATATCAATCACAGAAAAAACAGGGAAATTTACCTGAGAATTAGAAGAAATGGGGGTTCTTGTTCTTGACCAGAGAGATGAACTCTTCTCTTGAAGATGAGAGAGCGGGAAGAATACAACAATGTTGAGGTGCAACCAAGAGTATTACAAATAAACCCCTATTTTTTTCCCAAATTTTATAAATTAGCAAAAAAAATTCTATTTTGTTTGCATATTTTCATGAATCAAGTAACCAAATAAATGCACCCACTTTTCACCCAAATATAAGGAAAATTTATGTATTGCAATATTTTAACCATAAGTAAGAGAAAATTCTGATAAAATACAAAAAATTTGGGGGAAATGAAGGCATAGCGCTGAGCTGAGAGCTGATTGAATCTGAGCCCTCGATTTGTGAGTTGCAATTTAAAAGTGAAGGAGACCATGATAATGGAGGAGAGCTCAGAGAATTGGATCGCAACAGTCGTCATCTCGCCCAATTTCAAGGATTTAGGGCTTTTCGAAAACCCTAAGTTTTTTTTTCTTGAAATGGGAAAGTTGAGATTCGTTAAATTTGGATTTTGTGATCGCGGCCTCGGTAGGCCTCTAATGATACTCAGTTTACTGACGTGGCATAATTTTCTTCGAAAGTTTAGCTGTTTGGTGAGTCAGCTAGGACAACTAAAAAGTAGAAACTATAATAATAATGTAATTTCAACAAAAATAATGCAAAATATTTTTTTATAAAGCAGCATAGATATAACAAAGTCTCTAGAATTTGAATGCCTAAGCAAAGATAACTAGTTAAAAGGAAATTAGAAATGTTGCTGAAATAATACTTATAGTAGCAGTAAGTTAATGTAGAAATATTTTTTCACAATAAGGTTCTTAGAAAAGAAATAATATGACATCTATACATGCTCAACACAAGCACAAAAAGACAACAAAAACTTATATAAAATGCACTCAGATTAATTTGGCATTCACTTGGCATTGAACAATATCAAATTATAACAATATACTATCATAGACATTTCGCACTAACAATCATTTAGATAACACATTAGCAGTTGAGAATATAATATAGTTGTTGCAAATTGCATATATACTCCATGTAAACATAAAGAGAACAAATTTATCAAAATGAAATGTGTTATCGTATGAGGAAAACATCAGCCCATAAATATAAGAGAGACACATTTCTACCAGACATATCTCATTTATTATTCACCAATAAGAAAGATAAAAGAAAAAAAACAGTAGTAGACAGAAGCATAATTGTACATTGTGAACGTGGGTCCCACGTTGCTACAGGAACCTCGGGTTCCTGTAGCAAGCCGCTACAGGAACTTCGTACAGGAACCCGAAGTTCCTGTGCTACAACCATATAAAAAAAAAACAAAAACAAAACAAGTTTTAGTCCCACATCGGCTAGGTTGAAGGAAAATTCTTAATTAATTCCCTTTAAATAGGGAGTTAAACCTGGATTTGTGGGTGGAGAAAAGTGAAGAAAAGGAGAAAAAGCTAGGGCTTTTTGGCGGCTAGAGAGAGAAAAGAGAAAGCTTGGAGAGATTCTACAAGAGAGGTCAATTTCTCTTGGGTAAAAATCAAAGTTTTTTCTTTGGGACGAGCTTGTGGATTGTACAAGTCGTCGGTGTTCTTTATAGTCAAATCTCCTCACCCTCCGGTGGAAGTAGGCAATTTTGCCGAACCACGTAAATCTCGTGTCTTTCTTGTTTTCTTTGTGAATTTGCTATTGTTTGTAGGTTCTCTTGATTGATCACAATGCTTGTTGAGAGGAAGAGTAGATATCTCACTTTGTTGGGATATTTTACTTTCTATTCTTGTTTCCTTCGTGAAACAGAATATACAAAGCCTTCTCTCGGTGATATAAGCTTCCTTGGCATCTAACAATTAATTGCATCAGTACATTGGTAGTTGGAAGTGGTGTAGCTTCGGTTTGAGGTGGTGCTTCGGTAACCACGAGAAAACGGTTTATTAATACAAAGCAGAGAATGGCGTCTACCGATGAATCGGTCAAAGTGGGAAAATTCGAGATTGAAAAGTTCAATGGGAAGAATGATTTTTCCTATTGGAGGATGCGATGAAAAACTCACCGATTTCGCAAAAATTGCACAAGGCTTTGGTGGAAAGAGAAGAAGCACAAGGATATGTCGATGAGGATTGGGAGGAGGAGGATTGGATCTGGAAACGCAGTCGATTATCCTATGCCTTGAAAGGGATGTAGCTTTCTTGGTAGATGGAGAGGAAACGGCCGCGTGTGGAAGAAGTTAGAAAGTACCTTCATGACGAAGAGTCTAACGAACCGGATCTATTTAAAATTCAAATTGTATACTTGCAAGATGGAGGAGGGCTCATCAATCAGGAATACATCAACAAGTTTGATAGGGTCATATCGGACTTGAAAGACATAGATGTGAAAGTTGTAGATGAGGATCAGCGCTTCTACTACTTACGTCTCTGTAGAAGTCTTATGAGAACACAGTGCAAACACCGATGCTTGTAGGAGACAATTTGAAGATGGATGAGACTAGAACGGCGCTTCTAGCGGATGACCTTCGGAAGATTGCAACCGGTGACATGATTCTTGGTGGTAACAAAGAACAAGCGAGGATTGTTTGCTAGAGGAAGGAGCAATGAGCGAGGAAAAGCAAGGGAGGAAAGTCTAGATCTAAATCGAGACCTCTTGCGGAAAATCGTGTTTCAAATGCGGTGAAGTTGGGCATTTCAAGGTCGACCGTCCAAATAAGAGAGTAGGTGGAAAGAAGAAGAACAACAACAAGACCGAGAGAAGAGAGGGCAAGGAAGAGGCGAAGTTACGTTTGGAGGAAGGGCGATAAGGTGCTATGTAAGTCCGCGAATTGGCGAGGATATCTCCTGAAGTGGATACTTGATTCGGTTGCTCTTACCACATGTGTCCAAATAGGAAGTGGTTTACTACCTACAGAGGCATTGATGGTGGAACCGTATTGATGGGGAACAACCATGCTTGTAAAAGCGGTGGGGCTAGGTAATATCAAAATCAAGATGCATGATGGAGTGGTTCGAACCTTGACGGATGTGAGGCATGTTCCGACTTGCGGAAGAATCTTATCTCGGTTGGTGCATTGACTCCGGCGGTTGCAAAATTGTTACGAAAACGGAGTAAAGAAGGTTGTTCTGGGTTCCCTTATAGTGATGAAGGGCATTCGTCACGGTAATTTATATACTCTCTCGAATGCAGCGGTGGCGGGAGATGCGGCGGTAGGCTGAAGGAGGTGGTGGAGACCTATGTGAGCACACGGTTATGGCATAGGCGGCTTGGGCATATGTCGAGAAGGGTCTAGTTCGCTTGGTAAAGAGGGTCTGGCGAAGAATCTGAAGGAACCTAGCATGGATTTTGTGAGGATTGTGTGTATGGAAAGTCCACGAGGTTGATTCGAGAAGCAAGTCTAAGAGCGAGGGATACTAGATTATGTGCACAATGTTTGGGAATCAGCTCAGACCACTTCTAAGGGTGGTTCCAGATATTATGTCTCGCTCATAGATGACTATTCGAGGTATGCTTGGATTTATTTTCTGAAGCATAAGAATGAGGTGTTGAGACATTCAAGAAGTGGAAAGCAATGGTTGAGAACGGGGGGAAAGAAATTGAAGACACTAAGATCGATAATGGTGCAGTATCTGAGATGGTGCTTTCAAGGAGTTACGTGATCGAGGGAATTGTTCGACAGACGGTCGAGTCAACACCACAGCGAGATGGGGTGTGAAGGCCAGACGAACATTCTTTGGAGAAAGTAATGAGTATCGCGATCATCTATTTGGATTGGGTAACGAATGGTGGAAGCGATGCTTCTGACTTGTTACATCGTGAACCGTTCACCACATTCGACATGGATGGTGATACACCCTATAGGGTGTGGTCGAGGAACATCACGATTATGATAGGCTCGAATTTTCGGATGTACGCCTACTATCCGTCAACGAGGGAAAGCTTGGCGAGGGCCAAGAAGGCAATATTCTTGGGATATGCGAAGGCGTAAAAGGCTATCGCCTTTGGTGTACGGAAGATTCAAAGTTCGTGATCGCCAGGATGTTACCTTTGATGAGAAATCCATGATTGCTAGGCTTCAAGGATGATGGTGTTAGGGTGATGAGACTTCTAAGTCTCGAGTTATTAAAATAGAACCTAAAGACCAACCGGGTTCTAGTCTTGTTCAAGTGGGAAGTCGGTAGTTGATGAGCTTGGCGGGGAGGAGGTTCAGCGAGGAGAATACAGGCACTACAACAACAGCAGCCGAGGATAGTTTGGCTTCCACTAGGCTAAGGCGAGCATACAAGCAGTCTGAAGTGATCAACCCCTGAAGCACTATGGGCAGGTTAATTTGGTTGAATACGCACTCTCGGTGGAGGAGGACGAGCCGGTCTCCTTCAAAGAAGCTATTCGGGACAAGGATAGTGAGAGTTGGTTGGCTGCGATGGAGAAAGAGATGGAATCTCTTCGGAAGAACCAAACATGGGAGGTGGTCCCATTGCCCATAGGAAGAAAAGCTATTGGTTGTAAGTGGGTGTATAAAAGAAAGGAAGATCTTTCAGAGCTCGGTGGTACAAGGTACAAGGCGAGGCTAGTGGCTAAGGGTTTTGCACAAAGAGAGGGTGTGGATTACAATGAGATATTTTCTCCGGTGGTGAAACACACTTCTATTCGGGTGCTATTGAGTATTGTTGCTCACGGTGATCTTGAGTCGAACAACTCGATGTTAAACGGCCTTCTTGCCTGAGAGACTTAGATGAAGAGATCTACATGCATCAACTGAGGGCTACAAGGTTGAGGACAAGGAGGATCATGTG
This sequence comes from Asparagus setaceus, assembly GCA_012295165.1. Lineage (NCBI taxonomy): Eukaryota > Viridiplantae > Streptophyta > Magnoliopsida > Asparagales > Asparagaceae > Asparagus > Asparagus setaceus. The sequence goes on from CM022710.1 coordinate 17,860,580, forward strand.
TGTCGTTTGAAGAAGTCCTTGTATGGATTGAAGCAATCTCCCGACGGTGATTTTACAAGCGATTTGACTCCTTCATGCTGAAGCATGGGTTTTCCGGCGACTATGATTGTTGCGTTTACATTGGGAAGCCATTGAAGGTAATTATATCTATCTCCTTTTGTATGTGGATGACATGCTTATTGCTTCTAAGAGCGGGGTGGAGATAGATAGGTTAAAATCTCAACTTGGTGATGAGTTCGAGATGAAGGACATGGGCTAGGAAAATCTGGGTATGGAGATTAGAAGAGAGGCCGAACGGCGATTGTTCTTGAGTCGAGAAGGGCTACATAGAGCTGGTGATCGCGAGGTTCGGGATGCAAAGTGCTAAGTCATTAGTGACTCCATTGGCTCCATACTTTAGGCTTTCGGTAAACAATCTCCCACTCTGGAAGGAAGGCATATGGGCGTGTTCCTATGCTAGTCACGGTTGGTAGCAATATGCGCAATGGTGTGTACACTCGAGATATTTCCACAGGTGATCGGTGTGGTCGGTGGATTCATGGCGAATCCGGAAAGCGCCGGGAAGCGATGAAGTGGGTCTGAGGTACTTAAAGGGTACCGTTGTCACGAATACGTGTTTTGGTGGAGAAACATGTCGATTGATGGGTTTGTGGACTCGATTATGCGGGCGATCTAGATAGGCGGCGATCTACTCCGGTTATGTATTCGGGATACATGGGGCTCCGGTTAGTTGGCGTCGATGTTGCGGCTGATGGCACTTTCTACTACGAGGCCGAAAGTACATGGCCATGGCGAGGGAGTGAAGGAAGCATTGTGGTTGTGGGGTCTTCTAGATGATTTGGGGATTGAGCAGAGAACGTGAACTTGTGGTGCGGCAGATCCGAGTGCAATTCACTTGGCGAAGAATCAAGTTCATCATGCTCGTACCAAGCATATCGATGTCGGTATCATTTAGATGCGAGATGTCATAGAGGAAGGCGATATTTCTCTCATGAAGGTACACATGAATGAGAATCCCTTGAACATGTTAACTAAGGTGGTCCGCGGTAGCAAGTTTAAGCATTGCTTGGACTTGCTTCATATCAACCGTGTTGATCGCCCCGAGGGCATGGCCCTTGGTGATGATGGGGTAAGGTGGAGATAATTATATGAAGAACAATTATAGAACTACGGTTAGCTTGATCCGGTGGAGAGATGCGTAAGCGGCAGCGGTATAGTGGCGGTGGATTGGCTTTGGTTTGGTGATGGAATCTCTCTAGTAATGTTCGCGGTGTTCTTCTGGTGTTCGTCCAAAATTTGAGGTTTATCAAATGATGTACGAGGTGGAGAATTGTGAACGTGGGTCCCACGTTGCTACAGGAACCTCGGGTTCCTGTAGCAAGCATCGAGAACGAAGTTCTGTAGCAACCATATAAAAACAAAAACAAAAATAAAACAAGTTTTAGTCCCACATCGGCTAGGTTGAAGGAAAATTCTTAATTAATTCCCTTTAAATAGGAGTTAAACCTAGGATTTGTGGTGTGGAGAAAAGTGAAGAAAAGGGAGAAAAAGCTAGGGCTTTTGGCGGCTAGAGAGAGAAAAAGAAAGCTTGGAGAGATTCTACAAGAGAGGTCAATTTCTCTTAGGTAAAAATCAAAGTTTTTTCTTTGGGACGAGCTTGTGGATTGTACAAGTCGTCGGTGTTCTTTATAGTCAAATCTCCCCTCACCCCCTCCCGTGGAAGTAGGCAATTTTGCCGAACCACGTAAATCTCGTGTCTTTACTGTTTTGCTGTGAATTTGCTATTGTTTGTAGGTTCTCTTGATTCACCCCAGATCTGTTGAGAGGAAGAGTAGATATCTCACTTTGTTGGGATATTTTACTTTCTATTCTTGTTTCCTTCGTGAAACAGGAATATACAAAGCCTTCTCTCAGGTGATATCGCTTCCGCGGCGTGCGGGCGTGTCCCCGCATCCCAACATACATAAATAAATGACTAAAACTTTCTTGCACAAATATTAAATTGACTTTTCAAATAAAGGCAATATGGCTAGAGAGAAGATGAATTGTTTCTTCCCTAGATACATTTACTTTCTACAGGAGAGAAGTAGACATAGAACAATTTGAATTATATGCAAACCAACATAAAATGGTTCACAGAAATGTCTACAAATATGCACAAACTAACTGTATTACGAAAAACGCGTAACGAAATGGATTTTGAATCCATCTTCATATAAAAAAGCGACATCAACAAAACATGTACAACACCTATATTGCCTATGTGTCAGCTACTACAGAAGCGAGATACCCGCCTGCAACTGCAGGAAGAAAATGCAATTAATCAACCTCAAGATATATATCAATAATGAGAAGCGTCAACCATTTAACACATGATAATCTCAAGCAGATGACATACATTCGGGTCGGAGTGTTCATAGATCATTCCTTTCCCATCCATTGTTATATGCAACATTAAAATTTCTTCATGTTTCTCCTTAAAAAAATAACATCAAGTCAAAAATTTTAATAACATCAAGTCAAAAATTTTGCAGGATTTCTAGCTTTGAGTCTATCCAATAAACAAATTGAAAATTGTAATTTACTTTGAAAACAAAGGAATCTTGAATATTAAGAAAAGGATTGAAATCAAAACCATCTGATTACTGACTTATGTTAAATTGGTGCAGGGTCCAAGGGAATTCAAATTCAATGCTGACTAGGTTGGCTAGTTGTGAATTATATGCTTTTCAATTATAAGTTATAATCCATAAGTGCTCTATTATAATTTCAGGGCAATGTTTTAAAAAACCCGTTTTCTAACTCGTTATAACCCGTTTCATTACCTAACGGGACCAAAATGTTACATAACACAAGCAAAAAACGTATAGTGCACTTAACGGTCCAAAACCCAATAAAAGCTGAGCTGCTATGTTAAGGGTTTTAAAACCTAAGTTTTTTTGGGTTATATGATGTATCAGATTTGGATACGTGGATCATTTTCCACCGTCCAGATCTAATTAATCCCAACTCTTTTTGAGTCTTTTCTACTGAGGTAACAAGGTTTAATTTTTTTATTTTTCATTAAATTTATTTTATGTTAAAGTTATTTACAATGAATTGCGCTTAATTAGTCCGTTATTCTAATCTAGTCAACACCCAATCACTTTAGGAGAACACTTAGTTATTTTGTGAGAGATCTAGAGGATGATTATTTTATCATGTAGGGCTTATTACAAATTGAAACTTGAAAGTTGAAACTTGGAAGTGTTTGATTTTTTAATACTTGTTTGATTGCTTTAAAATTAACATATTTGATCATTTGATGATGCATTTTGGAGTGGTTATTGGTCACGATGACTAACTTTTATTAAGAAATTACGATATTATATTTCTATATTTCACAATTATGATGTCATGGTTTGAAAATTTTGATGATCCTAATTAATAAAGTCATTATATATTATTTATATTTATAGAATATCTAAATAATTAGTAAACAATATAACCTACATTATGTGTTATTTTTTTTAGATTTTTCCATAACCCTTAATAAATAAGCTACGCTAGTAAGCATCGCTTTTCAATATTGTTTCAGGGTATGTAATTGGTATGCTATAAAAGTAAAAGGAGAGTAAGCTATATGCACATTACAATGCAATCAATCTAGGCTTTAAAAAATGTATAAGAAAATAGAAATGACATGACAAAGTTTGAAGGAAGTACAAGAAAATAGAAATGAAGTGTAATACGGAGGGAAAAAAAATACTATTTTGACATTGCAATAGAAAATGAAAATTGTCTTTCCATTATCGTGCTAGACTACCACATCAGTAAAAGCCACAACTAGGGAACACAATGTCTTGAGATATTGTCAACAATTAAAGCCCTTTGAATAATTAAAAAAAATATAACTTCTTACTCTATCTAATGGAAAACATTTGCAAGGCAATAAGCAATGAATACTTAATCTTAAGCAATCAGCACAAGAGCAAGATAATCTTAACAAAAGATGGCTCTTGGGATGGAGTCACACAGACGCTTGCTGATATCACCAGAAGGCCTGATTTATATTCCCATTTCAATTAAGAAAATAAGAATAGAAAGTAAAATATCCAAACAAAGTGAGATATCTACTCTTCCTCTCAACAGAGAGGGTAGATCAAGGGAACCTACAAACAATAGCAAATTCACATCAAAATAGTAAAGACGAGATTTACGTGGTTCTGGAAATTACTGCAAGTCCACGGGGGAGGGGGGAGATTTGATTATAAAGAACACGGCGACTTGTGCAATCTACAAGCTCGTCCCAAAAGAAAGCTTTGATTTTTATCCAAGAGAATTGACCTCTCTCTTGTAAAATCTCTCCAAGCTCTCTCTTTTTCTCTCTCTAGCCTGCCAAAAGCCCTAGCTTTTCTCCCTTTTCTTCACTTTTCTCCACACCAAATCCTAAGTTTAATTCCTATTTAAAGAAACAAACTTCTCCTCCCTTAACTTGGCCGATGTGGGACTAAAAATTTTTTTTTGCGGTCCGGCCCTGAAGGAAGCAGTGGGGTTTGAGTCATATCACGTGGGTGGCCCCCACCCGATGGTCTGTTCACAATTCTCCACCTCATACATCATTTGATAAACCTCAAATTTTGGTGAATACGGAAAGACCGCTGAGCATTACTAGAGATCTCCATCCCGGTAAACGGTCAATCCAAATTTTGCACCATTATACCGCGGTAGTTCGTGCCCTTCACGGGATCAAGCTAACGGTAGTTCAAATTATTCTCCATATAGTCTCCACCACCCCATCGCCCGAAGATGGCCTCTTGGGTAGATCAACATGTGGTGATGAAGCAAGTCCAAGCAATGCTTAAACTTGCTACCAGTGACCACCTTAGTTAACATGTGCGGGATTCTCATTGGTGCCTTCATGAGAGAAATATCGCCTTCTCTATGACATCTCGCTGAAATGATACGACATCGATATGCTTGGTCGAGCATGATGAACTTGATTCTTCGCCAAGTGAATTGTACTCACGTATGCAGCACCACAAGTTCCGTTCTCAAACCAATCCCATCATCTAGAAGACCCCACAACCACAATGCTTCCTTCACTCTCATGTATGGCCGTGTACTTTCGGCCTCTGTAGTAGAAAGTGCATTTGTAACTGCAACATCGATCGCCAATACTAGAGCCCCATGTATACATAACGATCGCCGTCTATCTAGATCGCCGCATAATCGAGTCCACAAACCCATCAATCGACATGTTTCTCCACAAAACAGACGGTGCCTTTAAGTACCGGGACCCTTCGCTTTGGCGGTCTTTCCGGATTAGCCATGAATCGACCACCGACGCACATTGAAATATCGCGTGTTTGCATTTAAGTACGTGCGCACTAGCATAGAGCACGCTCATATCGCCTTCTCTTTTACTGTTTGTGGTGGAGATTATTTACTGGAAAGCCTAAAGTGTGGAGCCAATGGAGTCACTCTTGACTTAGCACTTTGCATCCCGAACCTCGCGATCACCGGCTCTATGTAGCCCCGACTCAAGAACAATCGTCGATTAAGCGCTCTCTTTTAATCTCCATACCCGGTATTTTCCTAGCGGCGCCCATGTCCTTCATCTCGAACTCTTCACCAAGTTGAGATTTCAACCTATCTATCTCCACCGCTCTTAGAAGCACAATGTCATCCACATACAAAAGGAAATAGATATAATTACCTTCACGCGAGCTGGATGTAAATGCAACAATCGCGGGAGAAACCCATGCCGGTGAGAGGAACCAAATCGCCTGCCAGCAGATTGTTTCAATCCATACGGTGACTTCTTCAAGCGACACATGATCCTCCTTATCCTCAACCTTGTAGCCCTCGTGTTGATGCATGTAGATCTCTTCATCCAAGTCTCCGAGCAAGGCCCGTTTTACATCTCGAGTTGTTCGACTCAAGATCACCATGAGCAACAATACTCAATAGCACCGAATAGAAGTGTGTTTCACCACTGGAAAAAATATCTCATTGTAATCCACACCTCTTTGCAAAACCATAGCCACTAGCCTCGCCTTGTACCTTGTACCTTAAGCTCACGAAGATCTTTCTTTTATACACCCACTTACAACCAATAGCTTTTCTTCCTACGGGCAATGGGACCACCTCCCATGTTTGGTTCTTCGAAGAGATTCCATCTCTTTCTCCATCGCGACCAACCAACTCTCACTATCCTTGTCCCGAATAGCTTCCTTGAAGGAGGCTGGCTCGTCCTCCTCACAGAGTCGTATTCAATCAAATTAACTTGCCCATAGTGCTTGAGGGGATTGATCAGCCCCGGCTTACGTACATGCTTGTATGCTCGCCTTGGTCTAGTGGAAGCCAAACTATCCTCGAGTTCTTTGTTGTGTTAGTGCGTGTATTCTCTGCTTGAACCTCCTCGCCAAGCTCATCATCTACGACTTCCCACTTGAACACGACTAGAACCTAGTTGGTCTTTAGGTTCTATTTCAATAACTGAGACTTAGAAGCCTCATCGGTCCTAACACCATCATCCTTGAGCTAGCAATCATGAATTTCTCATCAAGGTAACATCCCTATGCGATCACGAACTTCCAATCTTAGGTACACGCAAGGCGATAGCCTTCGCCTTCCATATCCCAGAATATTGCCTTCTTGGCCCTCGCATCAAGCTTTCCCTCGTTGGCGTGATAGTAGGCGGTACATCCAGAAAATTGAGCCTATCATAATCTACATGCTCTGACCACACCCTATAGGGTGTATCACCATGTCGAATGTGGGCGGTTCACGATGTAACAGGCAGCCGCAGCACCGCTTACGCCCACCATTAGTTGCCCAATCAGTATGATCGCGCCTCATTGCTTTCTCCGCAATGTTGGTTCGATCTCTCTGCGACCCCATACTGTGTGGTGTTGACGTGTCTAGTGTCGAACAATTCCTCGATCCGCAGAACTCCTTGAAAGCACCATCAGTATACTCATGCCGTTATCATATCTCGGTGTCTTCAATTTCTTTCCCGATCTGTTTCTCAACCATTATTTTTCACTTCTTGAATGTCTCAACACCTCATTCTTATGCTTGATAAATAAGCATACCTCGAATAGTCATCTATGAGCGAGACATAATATCTGAACCACCCTTAGAAGTGGTGCGGCTGGGACCCCAAACATCCGTGTGCATATAATCTAGTATCCCTCGTTCTTAGACTTGCTTCTCGGCGAACCACAGTGTGACTTTCCATACACACAATCCTGTAAAATCCATGCTAGGTTCCTTCCAGATTCTTATGAGACCCTCTTTACCAAGCGAGAACTAGACCCTTCTCGACATATGCCCAGCGCCTATGCCCATGTGTGGTCACATGGGTCTCCACCACTTCCCGGTTCAACCGCTGCATCTCCGTACCATCGTACGAGAGAGTATATAAATTACCGTGGCGAACACCCTTCATCACTACAAGGAACCCAGAACAACCTTCTTCACTCGTTCTCCGTAATAATTTTGACAGGGAGTCCAATGCACCAACTAAGATAAGATTCTTCCGCAAGTGGGAACATCCACATGAGGTTGAACCACTCCATCATGCATCTTGATTTTGATATTACCTAGCCCACCGTTTACAAGCATGGTTGTTCCCCATCAATACGGTTCCACCATCAATGCCTCTGTAGGTAGTAAACCACTTCTTATTTAGACACATGTGGTAAGAGCAACCGAATCAAGTATCCACTTCTCGAGATATCCTCGCCACCCGTGGCGACATAGCACTCCTTATCGCTCCCTTCCTCTGAAACGTAGCTCGCCTCTTACTTGCCCTCTCTTCTCTCAGTCTTGTTATTATTGTTCTTCTTTCCACCTACTCTTATTTGATACCGACCTTAAAATGCCCAACTTCACCACATTTAAAACACGATTTTCCGCAAGAGGTCTCGATTTAGATCTAGACTTTCCTCCCTTGCCTTTTCCTCGCCATTGCTCCTTCCTCTAGCAAACAATCCTGCGCTTGTTCTTTATTACCACCAAGAGTCATGTCACGGTTGCAATCTTCCGAAGGTCATCGCCTAGAAGCCGCTCTAGTCTCATCCATCTTCAAATTGTCTCCTACAAGCATCGGTGTTTGCACCGGGTTCTCATAAGACTTCTAGAGACAAAAGTAGTAGAGGCTGATCCTCATCTACAACTTTCACATCTATGTCTTTCAAGTCGATATGATCCTATCAAACTTGTTGATGTATTCCGGATTGATGAGCCCTCCTCCATCTTGCAAGTATACAATTTGATTTTAAATAGATCCGTTCGTTAGACTCTTCGTCATGAAGGTACTTTCTAACTTCACCACACGCCAAGCACCGCTTCTCTCCATCTACCAAGAAAGCTACATCCCTTTCAAGGCATAGGATAATCCGCCTCGTGCTTCCAGATCCAGCTCCTCCCAATCCTCATCAGACATATCTTTGTGCTTCTTCTCTTTTCCAGCCAAAGCCTTGTGCAATTTTACGAAATCAGTGAGTTTTTCATCTGCATCCTCCAAAGAAAAATCATTCTTCCCATTGAACTTTTCAATCTCGAATTTTTTCACTTTGACCGATTTACTGGTAGACGCCATTCTCCGTTTGTATTAATAAACTCGCTTCTCTCAGAAATTACCGAGCACCACCTCAAACCAGAAGCTACACCACTTCCAATCTGAATAACAGCTCTGATTCCAATTGTTAGAATGCGGGGTCACGCCTGCATGTCGCAGAAGCGATATAACCTGAGAGAAGGCCCAGATTTATAGTCCCGTTTCACGAAGAAAATAAGAATAGAAAGTAAAATATCCCAACAAAGTGAGATATCTACTCTTCCTCTCAACAGTACTAGGACTGAATCAAGGGAACCTACAAACAATAGCAAATTCACAGCAAAACAGTAAAGACACGAGATTTATGTGGTTCGGCAAAATTGCCTACGTCCACGGGAGGGGGTGAGGGGAGATTTGACTATAAAGAACACCGACGACTTGTACAATCCACAAGCTCGTCCCAAAGAAAAAGCTTTGATTTTTACCCAAGAGAAATTGACCTCTCTCTTGTAAAATCTCTCCAAGCTCTCTCTTTTTCTCTCTCTAGCCGTCGCCAAAAACCCTAGCTTTTTCTCTCTTTTTCTTCACTTTTCTCCACACCACAAATCCTAGGTTTAATTCCCTATTTAAAGGGAAACAAACTTCTCCTCCCCTTTAACTTGGCTGATGTGGGACTAAAATTTTTTTTCTGTGATTAGAGCGAGTGGGGTTTGAGTCATGCATCCCGTGGGTGGCCCCACCACGTGGGATGTTCCCCACATTCACAATTCTCCACCTCATACATCATTTGATAAACCTCAAATTTTGGACGAACACGAGGAAGAACACATGAACATTACTAGAGAGATCTCCATCACCAAACCAAGTCAATCCAATTACCACATTATACCATGGTAGCCTACGTACCCTTCACCGGGATCAAGCTAACCGTAGTTCTGTAATTATTCTCCATATAGTCTCCACCTCACCCCATCACCGCCCCGAAGGGCCATGCCCTCTTGGGTAGATCAACAGGGGCTGATATGAAGCAAGTCCAAGCAATGCTTAAACTTGCTACAGCGACCACCTTAGTTAACATGTTCGGGATTCTCATTCGTGTGTACCTTCATGAGAGAAATATCGCCTTCCTCTATGACATCTCATACGAAATGATACGACATCGATATGCTTGGTCCGAGCATGATGAACTTGATTCTTCGCCAAGTGAATTGTACTCGGTAAGCACCACAAGTTCACGCTTCTCTGCTCAATCCCCAAATCATCTAGAAGACCCCAACACAATGCCTTCTCCTCCTTCATGGCCATGTACTCGGCCTCTGTAGAAAGTGCCGTAGCACCAAACATCGATCGCCAACTAAGAGCCCCATGTATTGAATACATAACGATGGTCGATCGCCGTCTATCTAGATCGCCGCATAATCGAGTCCACAAACCCATCAATCGACATGTTTCTCCACCAAAACCAGGGGCAGATTAGCGGTACCCTTTAAGTACCTCGGGACCCACTTCACTTTGCTTCCGGTCGCCTTTCCCGTTCGCCATGAATCTCAACCCTGCCCGACGCTTGTGAAATATCAGGTACACACCATTGCGTACATTAAGGCTAACGCACTAGCATAGAGAACACGCTCCATATCGCCTTCTCTTTGTTAGTGGGAGATATTTACGGAAAGCCTAAAGTGTGGAGCCAATGGAGTCACTACGACTTAGCACTTTGCATCCCGAACCTCGCGACACCGCTCTATGTAGCCCTTCCGACTCAAGAACAATGTCGGTTAAGCGGCTCTCTTTTAATCTCCATACCCAGTATTTTCCTAGCAGCGCCCATGTCCTTCATCTCGAACTCTTCACCAAGTTGAGATTTCAACCTATCTATCTCCACCCTGCTCTTAGAAGCAATAAGCATGTCATCCACATACAAAAGAAAATAGATATAATTACCTTCACGAAGCTTCCGAATGTAAATGCAACAATCATAGTCGCTTCGGGAAAACCCATGCTTCAGCATGAAGGAGCCAAATCGCTTGTACCACTGTCGGGGAGATTGTTTCAATCCATACAGTGACTTCTTCAAACGACACACATGATCCTCCTTATCCTCAACCTTGTAGCCCTCAGGTTGATGCATGTAGATCTCTTCATCCAAGTCTCCGTGCAAGAAGGCCGTTTTAACATCGAGTTGTTCCAGCTCAAGATCACCATGAGCAACAATACTCAATAGCACCCGAATAGAAGTGTGTTTCACCAACGGAAAAAATATCTCATTGTAATCCACACCCTCTTTCTGTGCAAAACCCTTAGCCACTAGCCTCGCCTTGTACCTTGTACCACCGAGCTCTGAAAGATCTTTCTTTCTTTTATACACCCACTTACAACCAATAGCTTTTCTTCCTACGGGCAATGGGACCACCTCCCATGTTTGGTTCTTTCGAAGAGATTCCATCTCTTTCTCCATCGCAGCCAACCAACTCTCACTATCCTTGTCCCGAATAGCTTCCTTGAAGGAGACCGGCTCGTCCTCCTCTATCGAGAGTGCGTATTCAATCAAATTAACCTGCCCATAGTGCTTCAGGGATTGATCAGCCCCCAGCTTCTGTTCATGCTTGTATGCTCGCCTTGGCCTAGTGGAAGCCAAACTATCCTCGAGTTGCTGTTGTTGTAGTGCCTGTGTATTCTCTGTGAACCTCCTCCCTCAAGCTCATCATCTACCCGACTTCCCACTTGAACACCACTAGAACCTAGTTGGTCTTTAGGTTCTATTTCAATAACACGAGACTTAGAAGCCTCATCACCCTAACACCATCATCCTTGAAGCCCTAGCAATCATGAATTTCTCATCAAAGGTAACATCCCCGATCACGCTTCCAATCTTCCGTACACCAAAGGCGATAGCCTTTCACGCTCGCGATATCCCAAGAATATTGCCTTCTTGGCCCTCGATCAAGCTTTCCCTGGTGATAGTAGGTACATCCAAAAATTCGAGCCTATCATAATCTACATGTTCTCGACCACACCCTATAGGGTGTATCACCATCCAATATCGAATGTGGTGAACGGTTCACGATGTAACAAGTCAGGCCACGCTTACCCACCATTCGTTGCCCAATCCAGTATGATCGCATACTCATTGCTTTCTCCGCAATGTTGGTTCGATCTCTGCGACCCCATTCTTGTTGGTGTTGACCTGTCTAGTGTCGAACAATTCCCTCGATCACGAACTCCTTGAAAGCACCATCTTTATACTCGTACCTTCATCAGATCTCAGTGTCTTCAATTTCTTTCCCGTCCTGTTCTCAACCATTATTTTCACTTCTTGAATGTCTCAACACCTCATTCTTATGCTTAGAAAATAAATCCAAGCATACCTCGAATAGTCATCTATGAGCGAGACATAATATGGAACCACCCTTAGAAGTGGTGCAGGGGACCGACATCCGTATATAATCTAGTATCCCTCCTGCTCTTAGACTTGCTTCTCGGCCGAACCCTGTGTGACTTTCCATACACACAATCCTCGCAAAAATCCATGCTAGGTTCCTTGATTCTTAGTGAGACTCTTTACCAGCAGTAGACCGACCTTGCAAGCCGCCATATGCGCCAGCATGTGTGTGCTCACTTGGGTCTCCACCACTTCCTTGTTCAATTTGCATCTCCGGTCACCATCGTGCACGAGAGTATATAAATTACCGTGGCGAACACCCTTCATCACTACAAGGGAACCCCGAACAACCTTCTTCACTCCGTTCTCCGTAATAATTTTGTAACCGAGGGTCCAATGCACCAACTAAGATAAGATTCTTCCGCAAGTCGGTGCCTCACATCCGTCAAGGTTCGAACCACTCCATCATGCATCTTGATTTTGATATTACCTAGCCCCACCGTTTTACAAGCATGGTTGTTCCCCATCAATACGGTTCCACCATCAATGCCTCAGGTAGTAAACCACTTCTATTTAGACACATGTGGTAAGAGCAACCGAGAATCAAGTATCCACTTCTGGAGATATCCTGCGCCACGTGGCGACATACTTATATCGCTCCCTTCCTCACGAAGCGTAGCTTCTCTTCTTGCCCTCTCTTCTCTCGGTCTTGTTATTATTGTTCTTCTTTCCACCTACTCTCTTATTTGGACGGTCGACCTTAAAATGCCCAACTTCACCACATTTAAAACACGATTTTCCTTAAAGGGTCTCGATTTAGATCTAGACTTTCCTCCCTTGCCTTTTCCTCGCTCATTGCTCCTTCCTCTAGCAAACAATCCTGCGCTTGTTCTTTATTACCACCGTGTCATGTCCTGGTTGCAATCTTCAAGGTCATCGGCTAGAAGCCGTTCTAGTCTCATCCATCTTCAAATTGTCTCCTACAAGCATCAGGTGTTTGCACCAGTTCTCATAAGACTTCTGAGATAAAAAAGTAGTAAGGCGCTGATCCTCATCTACAACTTTCACATCTATGTCTTTCAAGTCGATATGATCCTATCAAACTTGTTGATGTATTCGGATTGATGAGCCCTCCTCCATCTTGCAAGTATACAATTTGGATTTTAAATAGATCCGGTTCGTTAGACTCTTCGTCATGAAGGTACTTTCTAACCGACCACTGCATGCGGTAGTTCCTCTCCATCTACCAAGAAAGCTACATCCCTTTCAAGGTATAGGATAATCGGCGGTGCTTCGGATCGGCTCCTCCCAATCCTCATCGGACATATCTTTGTGCTTCTTCTCTTTTCCGGTACAAAGCCTTGTGCCTTTTACGAAATCGATGAGTTTTCATCGCATCCTCCAAAGAAAAATCATTCTTCCCATTGAACTTTTCAATCTCGAATTTTTCACTTTGTAGATTCTTGGTAGGCGCCATTCTCCGTTTGTATTAATAAACTCGCTTCTCGAAATTACCGAGCACCACCTCAAACCAGAAGCTACACCACTTCCAATCTGAATAACAGCTCTGATTCCAATTGTTAGAATGCGGTCACGCGCATGTCGTGAGCGATATCACACGAGAAGGCCGATTTATAGTCCGTTTACGAAGAAAACAAGAATAGAAAGTAAAATATCCCAACAAAGTGAGATATCTACTTTTCCTCTCAACGATACTAGGGTGAATCAAGGGAACCTACAAACAATAGCAAATTCACAGCAAAACAGTAAAGACACGAGATTTATGTGGTTCGGCAAAATTGCCTACGTCCACGGGAGGGGGTGAGGGGAGATTTGACTATAAAGAACACCGACGACTTGTACAATCCACAAGCTCGTCCCAAAGAAAAAGCTTTGATTTTTACCCAAGAGAAATTGACCTCTCTCTTGTAAAATCTCTCCAAGCTCTCTCTTTTTCTCTCTCTAGCCGTCGCCAAAAAAACCCTAGCTTTTTCTCCCTTTTTCTTCACTTTTCTCCACACCACAAATCCTAGGTTTAATTCCCTATTTAAAGGGAAACAAACTTCTCCTCCCCTTTAACTTGGCCAATGTGGGACTAAAAAAAAATTTCTGTGGATGCATACGGGGAAAGGCAGTGGGGTTTGAGTCATGCATCCGTGGGTGGCCCCGACCACGTGGGATGTTCAACGTTCACAGCTCCCAACATAAGTTTCACAAAAATGACCAAAACAGTTTGTTTGCATATCTTAGGAGGATATATGAAGCATCCAATTTATATAAGAGCCTTTCAAATATTTTCAAAGATCTAACAAGAAACTAAGCGATAGCTTTGGGATACCATCACAAGCATAATAAAGAGAAGTGTTTAAAACCCCAAGGTATTTTCCTAACAATTGTTACTATGCAATTAAATGGGCCACAAAATTTTCTCCATTGAACTTGCTGAGCGTATTCACAATAACTACAGACAAATTAGGAATTACTTCGTGTTCTCAAGCATAAAGCAAAATTTGTCAGGAGTTGTGATCTTTAGATCTGTTGGTTTGTCAAAGCATACCTCAATATCATGTTCTTTCATAGAACAAAAGATATTGTGAGCACGGCCCAAGGCCCACCACGATCACGAGCTCGTGATCGTGGGGAGAAAACGCGTAAACGCGTTTGTGGGGCCACGAGGTGGGGAGAAAAAGCGTAAACTCGTTTGTGGGGGCCACGAGAGCAGGGCCACACGCGTTTGTACGCGTTTTTCATCTGTTTTTAGTCCCACATCTAATTGTTTAAGGCCTAAGATGAGAGAGAGGGTTCTATAAATATAGACCTGTTCTTTTTGTTTTAAAAGTGCTAGAGAGGGTAATTTTGAGCATCCTTTTGAGGGAGATATTTGCGAGGGTTTAGAGAGCTTTGTTCTAGGATTTTGGTGTGAGATTTATACCCTATTTGTATTCTCTTTCTCTCAAATAGTAGATGTCCCCCCTCCTTGCCCCGTGGATGTAGGCAACTTGCCGAACCACGTAAAAGTCGTGTATCTCGCTATTGTTGTTGATTTGATTTGTAATAGCTATTTGTGTGATTTGTAATAGCTTTTAGGTTCCCTCGACAGGTCAATCCTAGAACTGATGAGAGGAAGAGTAAATATCCCACATTGTTGAGATATTTACTTCAGATTCTTATTTTCTTGGAGAGATGGGAATTCTTATTGCGATCTAGCTCTCTTGTTATGTCCATTGTTCGGCAGAGGTGCTGCTGAAATTTTTCACTGCGCACAACAAGTGGTATCAGAGCCCAGATTTTAGATCTAGGGTTTTGAAGTTTGGTGGAGGAAGATTCTTATGTGAAGCTTAGTTCTTGGAGTTCTCGGCTTCGGTGGAGATAGCATTAGGAGTTGCCGTTGGAGATTTTACTTTCCTCGTGTGGTTAGGAAATCTATTTGGAATCCGATCTAGGGTTTAGTTAGGTGATTCTTAAATCCTATTAAAGTTGTTCTTTCTCTACAATTTGGAGTTAGTTTGCAATGGGAGAAGAAGGTGAAAGCAGCAAGTCAATGGCGAGTCCAATACAAGTTGGTTTTCCAAACACCAAAATTAGTGTGGTGAAGTACGACGGTAAAATCAACTTTGATTTGTGGATGAGCGACGTACAGGATGCACTTAATGCTCAAAATTTAGAGGAGACCATCATGGTCGAAGAGAGGCCATCTAAATATGATGAGGCGATATGGGATAAGATGAATAGGAACGCGTGTGGGGTGATCAGGTCTTGTTTAGAACAGGAGCTGAAATGTGATGTGATTGGGGTGACGTCTGTAATGAAGATGTGAAAATTCTCAATAATAAGTATCTCACCAAGAGTGTTGAGAACAGGTTGCACTTGCTGCGAAGACTCTTCAGGTTACGGATGTCCAGAGGCACCTCATTAGCGGCTCATGTGAACAACTATACTAAGTTGTTGTCTGACTTGGTAAATGTTGATGAGAAGATAACGGATGAGTACAAGGCAGTTATTTTATTGGGCTCCTTACCGGATGAGGAGTATGACACCTTTGTACTCACTTTGTTGAACGGACGTACTTTTATCAGCTATAGTGAAGTTACTAATGCATTGACCAACCATGATTTGAGGAGGAAGGACAAGGAGACTTTCCATGCGAGTACTTCAGGCGAGGTCTTGTCGACGAGAGGTAGAAGCCCATATCCGAAAGGTGACAATAGAGGGAGGTCAAAGTCAAGAAGCCGCCACTAATTATCAAAGAACCAATGTGCATTCTGCAAAGAGCAGGGACATTGGAAGAGAGATTGTCTAAAGCTCAAGGAGAAAGAAAATGGCAAGAAAAAGGGCCCGAAGGCCAATGAGGTGAATATTACTAAAGACGATGATTCCGACGATTCGTGCTATTCTTTATTAATTACTCCGGAGGTGAATCATGTGGAAGCATCAGATTGGATGCTTAATTCTGGTGCTACTTATCATGTGACCCCTAGGCGAGACTGGTTTGCATCTTTTGAGAAAGTCGACGGGGGTGTTGTTGTCATGGGAAATGATCAACCCTGTGGCATTTGTGGGATAGGTACTGTGCGGATTAGGATGCATGATGGAGTAGTTCGTGAGTTGAAGGAGGTGAGATTTGTTCCTCAGCTGAAGAAAAATCTTATCTCAGTTGGAGCTTTGGAGGCGAAGGGATTCAATGTGACTTTCAAAAACGGTGTAGGGAAGGTTACTAAAGGATCTTTGGTGGTGATGAAGGGAGTCCGCAATCGAAATTTATACTATCTGAATGGGAGCACCGAGATTGGCCACGCTGTTTCAGCTTGTTTCAGAGGCGACAGTGCGAGCTTTGGCACTATAGGTTAGGGCACACAGTGAAAGGTCACCGCAGCGCTATGCTGTGGGCTATTAAAGGAGCCAAGAGTGAAAAAGTTGAGTTAAATGCGCATTGTGTTCTTGATAAGAAGACAAAGGTAAAGTTTAGAACGACTATCCATCGGGCGAAGGGTATTACGGACTACGTGCACACAAACATTTGGGGTCCCACCAAGGCGGCATCACTTGGTGGTAGACATTGGTTCGTCACATTTATTGATGACTATTCTAGGCGATGTTGGGTGTACACCATGGCGAAGAAGAGTGAAGTCCTAGATATATTCGTGGAGTGGAAGAAGAGATTAGAGCTGGTGGGAGAAAGATCAAGACGTTGAGATCCGACAACGGTGGTGAGTGTACTTTAGACCCTTTTCGCCAGCCTATGTCGAGACGAGGGCATAGAGACACTTCACGGTTAGTCATACAACGGCAAAATGGGGTGTGAGAGAGGTTGAATCGGTCTTTCTTTGGAGAAGATTCGATGTTTATTGGCATAGTGATTTGGAGAAGATCTTTTGGTGAGGCACTTACATATCGACCCATCTCATCAACAGTGCCTTCATCCGCAATTGAGAGAAAAACCCCTATGGAGAAGTGGTCAGGAGAGCCAGCACGAGATTATGACCAGCTCAAGGTATTCGGGTGCCCTGCGTTTTATCATGTGAGAACAGATAAATTGAAACCGCGAGCTAGGAAAGCCATATTTGTAGGATTCAAGCGTGGTGTCAAAGGATACAAGCTATGGGATCCAGTTGATAAGAAGATTGTGCTGAGTAGAGACGTCACATTCGATGAGGCTTCTATCTTGAAGCTTCCCAACTCTCATCAGGTGGAGAGCGACCCGACGAAGGAGATATTGCAGGTGGTGGAGATCGATGCAGCTCCACATTGTCGAGATGGTACGGTATCCATTAGAGTGCCGACCGAGGTGACGCCAGCGAAAGCACGACGGTGACACGGAGGATAGAATCTGAGATGTGCGGGATCGAGGATCGGCGGCTCGAGTTTAGGATTCTATTGTGATTCGGAGACAGAAAACAGGATGCCGCGGTATGCCGACCACAGTTGCATATGCACTTTGGTGGAAGTATCGATGAGATGATACCTACTACATTGAGAGGCGAGCGAGTTGGGAGGCTGGTCGTGGGAGGTAGCTATGCGAGAAGAGATGGAGTCTCTTCACAAGAACGATACATGGGAGCTTGTTGAGCTTCCAAAGGGACGGAAGGCAATTGGTTGCAAGTGGGTATACACTAAGAAGGAGGGCATTGAAGGCACTCCATTGAGGTTCAAAGCTAGGTTGGTTGCGAAGGGCTATGCAGGGAAGAAGGTATTGATTATAATGAGGTCTTCTCTCCGTGGTGAAGCATTCGTCGATTCGATTTTGCTAGCTTTGGTGGCACGGTATGGATTGGAATTAGATCAGTTGGATGTGAAGACGGTATTTCTTCATGGTGATCTTGATGAAGAAATCTATATGACTCGACCATTGGGATTAGGCAGGGGAAAGAAAAGTTGGTTTGCAAACTAAAGAAATCGCTATATGGTTTGAAGCGGTCTCCTCGGCGATGGTATAGGCGATTCGATGGTTTTATGCTTGGTCATTCGTACACTTCGAGCCGTTTGATCCTTGCGTATATTTTCACAAATTGAAAGGAGGTACGATATCTATTTGTTACTATATGTTGATGACATGTTGGTTGCCTCCATTTCGGATATGCAATAAATGAATTGAAGGCATAGTTTTAAAGGAGTTCGAGATGAAGGATTTAGGTGAGGCTAAGCACATTTTGGGGATGGAGATCGTGAGATAAGAAGAAGGGCAAAATTTGTTTGACAAGCATGGTTGTTCCCCATCAATACGGTTCCACCATCAATGCCTCAGAGGTAGTAAATCACTTCCTATTTAGACACATGTGGTAAGAGCAACCGAATCAAGTATCCACTTCTCAGATATCCTCGCCACCCGTATGACATAGACTCCTTATCGCCCCTTCCTCCTCAAACGTAGCTCGCTTTCCTTGCCCTCTCTTCTCTCAGCCTTGTTATTATTGTTCTTCTTTCCACCTACTCTCTTATTTGGACAATGACCTTAAAATGCCCAACTTCACCACATTTAAAACACGATTTTCCCGCAGAGGTCTCGATTTAGATCTAGACTTTCCTCCCTTGCCTTTTCCTCGCCATTGCTCCTTCCTCTAGCAAACAATCCTCGCTTGTTCTTTATTACCACCAGAGTCATGTCACCGGTTGCATCTTCTCCAAATCATCGCCTAGAAGCCGCTCTAGTCTCATCCATCTTCAAATTGTCTCCTACAAGCATCGTTTGCACCAGTTCTCATAAGACTTCGGGAGATAAAAGTAGTAGAAGCTACCGATCCTCATCTACAACTTTCACATCTATGTCTTTCAAGTCTGATATGATCCTATCAAACTTGTTGATGTATTCCCTGATTGATGAGCCCTCCTCCATCTTGCAAGTATACAATTTGATTTTAAATAGATCCTGCTCGTTAGACTCTTCGTCATGAAGGTACTTTCTAACTCGACCACACGCCGCTACCGCTTCCTCTCCATCTACCAAGAAAGCTACATCCCTTTCAAGGCATAGGATAATCGACTGCGGCTTCCGTGATCCTCCTCCCAATCCTCATCGACATATCTTTGTGCTTCTTCTTTTCCACCAAAGCCTTGTGCAACTTTTACTTAAATCGAGTTTTTCATCTCATCCTCCAAAGAAAAATCATTCTTCCCATTGAACTTTTCAATCTCGAATTTTTCACTTTGACCGATTTATCGGTAGACGCCATTCTCCGCTTTGTATTAATAAACTCGCTTCTCGGAAATTACCGAGCACCACCTCAAACCGGTTACACCACTTCCAATCAATAATACGATACCAATTGTTAGAATGCGGGTCACGCCGATGTCGCAAGTTATATCACCCGAGAAGGCCCAGATTTATAGTCCCGCTTCACTTAAGAAAATAAGAATAGAAAGTAAAATATCCCAACAAAGTGAGATATCTACTTTTCCTCTCAACAAGATTGATCAATCAAGGGAACCTACAAACAATAGCAAATTCACAAAGAAAACAAGAAAGACACGAGATTTATGTGGTTCGCAAAATTGCCTACGCCCACGGAGGGGGTGAGGGAGATTTGACTATAAAGAACACCGACGACTTGTACAATCCACAAGCTCGCCCCAAAGAAAAAGCTTTGATTTTACCCAAGAGAAATTGACTCTCTCTTGTAAAATCTCTCCAAGCTCTCTTTTTCTCTCTCTAGCCGTCGCCAAAAACCCTAGCTTTTTCTCCCTTTTTCTTCACTTTTCTCCACACCACAAATCCTAGGTTTAATTCCCTATTTAAAGGGAAACAAACTTCTCCTCCCCTTTAACTTGGCCAATGTGGGACTAAAAAATTTCTCGGGTCACGCACAGGAGGAACGTGGGGTTTGAGTCATGCATCCCACGTGGGTGGCCCCCAGCCACGTGGGATGTTCCCCCAACGTTCACAGCTCCCAACATAAGTTTCACAAAAATGACCAAAACAGTTTGTTTGCATATCTTAGGAGGATATATGAAGCATCCAATTTATATAAGAGCCTTTCAAATATTTTCAAAGATCTAACAAGAAACTAAGCGATAGCTTTGGGATACCATCACAAGCATAATAAAGAGAAGTGTTTAAAACCCCAAGGTATTTTCCTAACAATTGTTACTATGCAATTAAATGGGCCACAAAATTTTCTCCATTGAACTTGCTGAGCGTATTCACAATAACTACAGACAAATTAGGAATTACTTCGTGTTCTCAAGCATAAAGCAAAATTTGTCAGGAGTTGTGATCTTTAGATCTGTTGGTTTGTCAGCATACCTCAATATCATGTTCTTTCATAGAACAAAAGATATTGTGAGCACGGCCCAAGGCCCACCACGATCACGAGCTCGTGATCGTGGGGAGAAAACGCGTAAACGCGTTTGTGGGGGCCACGACGTGGGGAGAAAAAGCGTAAACTCGTTTGTGGGGGCCATGAGAACAGGGCCACACACGTTTGTACATGTTTTTCATCCGTTTTTTAGTCCCACATCGAATTGTTTAAGGCCTAAGATGAGAGAGAGGGTTCTATAAATATAGACCTGTTCCTTTTGTTTTAAAAGTGCTAGAGAGGGTAATTTTGAGCATCCTTTTGAGGGAGATATTTGCGAGGGTTTAGAGAGCTTTGTTCTAGGGTTTTGGTGTGAGATTTATACCCTATTTGTATTCTCTTTCTCTCAAATAGTAGATCTCCCCCCTCCTTGCCCCGTGGATGTAGGCAACTTGCCGAACCACGTAAAAGTCGTGTATCTCGCTATTGCTGTTGATTTGGTTTGTAATAGCTATTTGTGTGATTTGTAATAGCTTTATCCTCTCGCGTCAATCCTAGAACCGATGAGAGGAAGAGTAAATATCCCACATTGTTGAGATATTTACTTGATTCTTATTTTCTTGGAGAGGCGAGAATTCTTATTGCGATCTAGCTCTCTTGTTATGCCATTATTCTGCAGAGGTGCTGAAATTTTTCACCAAGACAACAAGTGGTATCGTGATTTTAGATCTAGGGTTTTGAAGTTTGGTGGAGGAAGATTCTTATGTGAAGCTTAGTTCTTGGAGTTCTCGGCTTCGGTGGAGATAGCATTAGGAGTTGCCGCTGGAGATTTTACTTTCCTCGTGTGGTTAGGAAATCTATTTGGAATCCATCTAGGTTTAGTTAGGTGATTCTTAAATCCTATTAAAGTTGTTCTTTCTCTACAATTTGGAGTTAGTTTGCAATGGGAGAAGAAGGTGAAAGCAAAGAAGTCAATGGCGAGTCCAATACAAGTTGGTTTTCCAAACACCAAAATTAGTGTGGTGAAGTACGACGGTAAAATCAACTTTGATTTGTGGATGAGCGAATTTGTGATGCACTTAATGCTCAAAATTTAGAGGAGACCATCATGGTCAAGAGAGGCCATCTAAATATGATGAGGCGATATGGGATAAGATGAATAGAACGCTGTGGGGTGATCAGGTCTTGTTTAGAGCGAGATGAAATGTGATGTGATTGGGGACGCCTCAGAATGAAGATGTGAAAAATCTCAATAATAAGTATCTCACCAAGAGTGTTGAGAACAGTTGCACTTGCCGTGAAGACTCTTCAAAGTTACGGATGTCCAGAGGCACCTCATTAGCCTGTGTGAACAACTATACTAAGTTGTTGTCCGACTTGGTAAATGTTGATGAGAAGATAACGGATGAGTACAAGGCGCTTATTTTATTGGGCTCCTTACGGATGAGGAGTATGACACTTTTGTACTCACTTTGTTGAACGGACGCATTTTATCGCCTATAGTGAAGTTACTAATGCATTGACCAACCATGATTTGAGGAGGAAGGACAAGGAGACTTTCCATGAGTACTTCAGCGAGGCCTTGTCGACGAGAGGTAGAAGCCCATATCCGAAAGGTGACAATAGAGGGAGGTCAAAGTCAAGAAGCCGCCACTAATTATCAAAGAACCAATGTGCACTCGCAAAGAGGTGGACATTGGAAGAGAGATTGTCTAAAGCTCAAGGAGAAAGAAAATGGCAAGAAAAAGGCCCGAAGGCCAATGAGGTGAATATTACAAAGACGATGATTCGACGATTCGTGCTATTCTTTATTAATTACTCCCGAGGTGAATCATGTGGAAGCATCGATTGGATGCTTAATTCGGTGCTACTTATCATGTGACCCCTAGGCTAGACCGGTTTGCATCTTTGAGAAAGTCGACGGGTGTTGTTGTCATGGGAAATGATCAACCCCGGCATTTGTGGGATAGGTACTGTCGGATTAGGATGCATGATGGAGTAGTCCGTGAGTTGAAGGAGGTGAGATTTGTTCCTCATGAAGAAAAATCTTATCTCGCTTGGAGCTGGAGGCTAAGGGATTCAATGTGACTTTCAAAACGTGTAGGGAAGGTTACTAAAGGATCTTTGGTGGTGATGAAGGAGTCCAAGAATCGAAATTTATACTATCCGAATGGGAGCACCGAGATTGGCCACGCTGCTCAGCTTGTTTCAGAGGCGACAGTGTGCTTTGGCACTATAGGTTAGGCACACAGTGAAAGGTCACCGCGAGCATGCAAGCAGGGGCTATTAAAGGAGCCAAGAGTGGAAAAGTTGAGTTCCGGCGCATTGTGTTCTTGATAAGAAGACAAAGGTAAAGTTTAGAACAAACTATCCATCGCACGGGGTATTCGACTACGCACACAAACATTTGGGGTCCCACCAAGGCATCACTTGGTGGTAGACATTGGTTCGCCACATTTATTGATGACTATTCTAGCGTATGGGTGTACACCATGACGAAGAAGAGTGAAGTCCTAGATATATTCGTGGAGTGGAAGAAGAGATTAGAACCGCAGACTGGGAGAAAGATCAAGACATTGAGATCCGACAACGGTGGTGAGTGTACTTTAGACCCTTTTCAGCAGCTATGTCGAGACGAGGGCATAGAGAGACACTTCACGGTTAGTCATACAACGCAGCAAAATGGGGTGACAGAGAGGTTGAATCGGTCTTTGCTGGAGAAGATTCGATGTTTATTGGCGCATAGTGATTTGGAGAAGATCTTTTGGGCTGAGGCACTTACATATGCGACCCATCTCATCAACAGCTGTCTTCATCCGCAATTGAGAGAAAACCCCTATGGAGAAGTGGTCGAGAGCCAAAGACGAGATTATGACCAGCCAAGGTATTCGGTGCCCCGCTTTATCATGTGAGAACAGATAAATTGAAACCGCGAGCTAGGAAAGCCATATTTGTAGGATTCAGCGTGGTGTCAAAGGATACAAGCTATGGGATCCAGTTGATAAGAAGATTGTGCCGAGTAGAGACGCCACATTCGATGAGGCTTCTATCTTGAAGCTTCCCAACTCTCATCGTGGAGAGCGACCGACGAAGGAGATATTGCGTGGTGGAGATCGATGCAGCCCACATTGTCCGTGATGGTACAAGATCCATTAGAGTGCCGACGAGGTGACGCCAGCGAAAGCACGACGGTGACACGGAGGATAGAATCTGAGATGTGCGGGATCGAGGATCGGCGGCTCGAGTTTAGGATTCTATTGTGATTCGGAGACGAGGGAAACATACGATGCCAAAGACGGTATGCCGCACACGCTTGCATATGCACTATTGGTGGAGAGTATCAATGAGATGATACCTACTACATTGAGAGGCGAGCGAGTTCGGAGGCTGATCGTGGGAGGTAGCTATGCAGAAGAGATGGAGTCTCTTCACAAGAACGATACATGGGAGCTTGTTGAGCTTCCAAAGGGACGGAAGGCAATTGGTTGCAAGTGGGTATACACTAAGAAGGAGGGCATTGAAGGCACTCCATTGAGGTTCAAAGCTAGGTTGGTTGCGAAGGGCTATGCACAGGAAGAAGGTATTGATTATAATGAGGTCTTCTCTCCGTGGTGAAGCATTCGTCGATTCGATTTTGCTAGCTTTGGTGGCACAAGATGGATTGTAATTAGATCAGTTGGATGTGAAGACGATTTCTTCATGGTGATCTTGATGAAGAAATCTATATGACTCAGCCATTGGGATTTCGAGCTGCAGGAAAGAAAAGTTGGTTTGCAAACTAAAGAAATCGCTATATGGTTTGAAGCAGTCTCCTCGACAGTGGTATAGGCGATTCGATGGTTTTATGCTTGGTCATTCGTACACTCGAGCCAGTTTGATCCTTGCGTATATTTTCACAAATTGAAAGGAGGTACGATATCTATTTGTTACTATATGTTGATGACATGTTGGTTGCCTCCATTTCCGTGATATGCAATAAATGAATTGAAGGCATAGTTTTTAAAGGAGTTCGAGATGAAGGATTTAGGTGAGGCTAAGCACATTTTGGGGATGGAGATCGGCAGAGATAAGAAGAAGGGCAAAATTTATTTGACACAGATGGCTTATTTGAAGAAGGTTGTACAAATGGTTCCATATTATCATGGATAATGGCCGTCGGTGTACCATTAGGAGCCCATTTGAAGCCACCGACCTTTCACCGAAGACGCTTAAAGATCGAGAGTTGATGTCAAAGACTCCATATGCAGCAGCTTGGAAGCTTGATGTATGCAATGGTATGTACGAGACCAGATTTGTCACAGGCGGTGAGCATGGTTTCAAGATACATGCACGATCCAGGAGTGGGTCATTGGAACGCCATGAAATAGATTTTGAGGTACATTCAAGGTATGCTCAATGTTGGTTTGGTGTATGAACAGGACACTACTGTGGGCAATTGTGCTGGTTATGTTAATTCGGATTATGCCGTGGATTTGATAAACGCCGGTCACGACGGGTATGTGTTCACTTTGACCCGTCTTGCCGGTGTGTTGGAGATGCACCTTGCGTCTGGTTTCTTTGTCTACGATGGAGGCAGAGTATATGGCTATTACGAGGTCAGAAGGAGGCGATTTGGCTTTGAGGACTTTTAGAGGAACTTGGTATATCACAACGGTCCGTCACCATTCATTGTGATAGCATGAGTGCTATCTATTTGGCGAAGAACCGGGCTCTTCATGCGAGGGCGAAGCACATTGGCGTTCGTTATCACTTCATTCGTGATGTTCTTGAAGATGGTGATGTGGAGATTGTGAAGGTCCACGAAGGATAATCCGCGGATATGCTCACAAAGGTGGTTCCGAGCAACAAGTTTGATCATTGTAGAGACTTGTTGCACATTCGTGATTGTTGAGGTCGTTGGCGGCCATTTGGGTGAACTACGCAAGGCTTGATTTCTTGGGCAAGAGGATCGTGGCGTCTTTATGATGCGGTGGTGTTGGTTTTGATGGGGAGGAGATTATTTGAACTCGTTTGGGTTCCCGACTTGTTGTGGATTGAGTCCGTTGTCGTGGATTTATTCCACTTCGTCCTGGACGCAACAAGTGGGACATTTGGTTGTTTGGTGTCGGCTCAGTTTTAGATGAAACTTCGCCGAGGTGGAGAATTGTGAGCACGGCCCAAGGCCCACGACGATCACGAGCTCGTGATCGTGGGGAGAAAGCAATGCTTAGCATTTGTGGGGCCACGACGGGGAGAAAAAGCGTAAACTTCGTTTGTGGGGGCCATGAAACAGGGCCACACACGTTTGTACATGTTTTCATCCGTTTTTTAGTCCCACATCGAATTGTTTAAGGCCTAAGATGAGAGAGAGGGTTCTATAAATATAGACCTGTTCCTTTTGTTTTAAAAGTGCTAGAGAGGGTAATTTTGAGCATCCTTTTGAGGGAGATATTTGCGAGGGTTTAGAGAGCTTTGTTCTAGGGTTTTGGTGTGAGATTTATACCCTATTTGTATTCTCTTTCTCTCAAATAGTAGATCTCCCCCCTCCTTGCCCCGTGGATGTAGGCAACTTGCCGAACCACGTAAAAGTCGTGTATCTCGCTATTGTTGTTGATTTGGTTTGTAATAGCTATTTGTGTGATTTGTAATAGCTTTTAGGTTCCTCGACAGTCAGTCCTAGAACGATGAGAGGAAGAGTAAATATCCCATTGTTGAGATATTTACTTGATTCTTATTTTCTTGGAGAGCGAGAATTCTTATTGCGATCTAGCTCTCTTGTTGTGGCCATTGTTGTGAGAGTCTTGCCAAAATTTTTCATTGCGCAACAGATATGCATTTCTTTTAAGGACTTCTTTTAGTGAAACTTCCTCTATTTTAGTATCATCAGCCTTAAACCAGGAGTCTTTCCGTCTTGGTTTTGCTCTCCTCTTACATATGTAACATAATGGCCAAAAGTCATGCTGGTTCCCAGGTGCTCCACAATTCCTATGAGACGATAGACATACTTCTCCTCCCCACAAATCTACAATTAAATGGGAAAGAATGCTTAATTATTTAGGTAGACAATAAAAATTTTAATCTAGCTTTAAATAGAGAATGCACTGCTGCAAATTCCCTCTCATAAGGGTCATAAGAATTTGAACTGAAAACAAGGGAAGACGTCTCGAAGAGAAAAAATGTGAACAATCCAAAGCATATACACATTGGAAATTACAATAACTGCTATAGACTTGTAGTTGATCATTTAATGAAATATGAAAAACAGTTTGATTTAAACTTTTTTTCCTACCTTACACTCCAAAAGTTAAAGGAAAAGAGAAGGAACAAATCTTACGCATCAGGAAACCATTGTAAAAGAACTAGAACTATCTCAAAGTGGCATTCAAATATGAGAATTCTCTAAATCGCTGATGCGTCTTTTGGTTTTGCATGTGATTAAAACACCAAATATAAATAATATGGAGAAAATATCTTCTAAACACCCATGTAAAATACTACAACCAATATGGCCCAACAATGATTACCAATAGCAAATCGTGGTAACTTTCACAGCTATTGAGAACCTTTTTGAGGCAAAGTTTTCGGCAATGTGAGAACAAACCAATCTTCACATGTTTTCGACAATTTTGACTTATCGAAAATGAACAAACCTAAAAGCCTAACTTATGTCATTTCATTCATGTTCAGGTTTTCTATCCTAGTCCTTTTCCTGATTAGCAATAAATGAAGTAGGATATTTACGTCTAAACTGTAGCCCTCGGCTTTACAAGCTAAGCATTCTCCACATCCTACCATTAAGTGGCTTAGTCACGCTTAACAGTGAAATTTTGGCAACTTCTCTAGTTTGACGTAACAATATGCCATAGTTTCCAAAATGTGCATGTTTATTATATTCTTTGCATTGGTGAATCCTATCATAGTGCAATTTTACCATATATTAATGTGGACAGGATAAAATCACTGCAAAGAGTTGAGAATAAATCAAGTATGCTATGTTTCATAGAATGATGACATAGAGGTAAACTAGCCTCCCTCGTTTCTGTGATTGACTTAAAATAATCTTCAAAACAATCACTTGTTAATCCTAGAAAGATTTGGAATTCAATTTCCAAATAGTGAACTATTTTAATTTTAACTATGATGCACGCTTACTGATAGGATGACAATGTGACATACATGTATGCCGCTTGATAAAATCTAAACTATAAAAGTTTTCAGGTAGGGATAGATTGATACCATAATAGAAAGTTGAAAGTATTTTACAGTGTAAATAATTCTGATATTAGTATTCCTTGTTAGGGTTCTTTAATAAGTAACTGGAAAATTCAGTTGAATGTAATATGCTTAGAAATGTGATAGAATCAGATCCATCATCGTTCAAATTTTAACTTCTTAACCTCAGATATATCAATTTTCAACTTCTTAATCTCAAATACATTAAAATTTCATAACACATCAATTATATGACACAAATATTTACTCAATACGGGTATGTCTACTTTGTTGAACGGACGTATTTTATCGCCTATAGTGAAGTTACTAATGCATTGACCAACCATGATTTGAGGAGGAAGGACAAGGAGACTTTCCATGAGTACTTCAGCGAGGTCTTGTCGACGAGAGGTAGAAGCCCATATCCGAAAGGTGACAATAGAGGGAGGTCAAAGTCAAGAAGCCGCCACTAATTATCAAAGAACCAATGTGCATTCGCGAAAGAGGGACATTGGAAGAGAGATTGTCTAAAGCTCAAGGAGAAAGAAAATGGCAAGAAAAAGGCCCGAAGGCCAATGAGGTGAATATTACAAAGACGATGATTCGACGATTCGTGCTATTCTTTATTAATTACTCCCGAGGTGAATCATGTGGAAGCATCGATTGGATGCTTAATTCTGGTGCTACTTATCATGTGACCCCTAGGCGAGACTGGTTTGCATCTTTTGAGAAAGTCGACGGGGGTGTTGTTGTCATGGGAAATGATCAACCCTGTGGCATTTGTGGGATAGGTACTGTGCGGATTAGGATGCATGATGGAGTAGTCCGTGAGTTGAAGGAGGTGAGATTTGTTCCTCAGCTGAAGAAAAATCTTATCTCAGTTGGAGCTTTGGAGGCGAAGGGATTCAATGTGACTTTCAAAAACGGTGTAGGGAAGGTTACTAAAGGATCTTTGGTGGTGATGAAGGAGTCTGCAATCGAAATTTATACTATCTGAATGGGAGCACCGAGATTGGCCACGTTGCTTCAGCTTGTTTCAGAGGCGACAGTGCGTGCTTTGGCACTATAGGTTAGGCACACAGTGAAAGGTCACCGCAGCGCGTGCTGTGGGCTGGCTTAAAGGAGCCAAGAGTGGAAAAGTTGAGTTCTGTGCGCATTGTGTTCTTGATAAGAAGACAAAGGTAAAGTTTAGAACAGCTATCCATCGACGGGGTATTCGGACTACGGCACACAAACATTTGGGGTCCCACCAAGGCGCATCACTTGGTGGTAGACATTGGTTCGTCACATTTATTGATGACTATTCTAGGCGATGTTGGGTGTACACCATGACGAAGAAGAGTGAAGTCCTAGATATATTCGTGGAGTGGAAGAAGAGATTAGAACCGCAGACCGAGAAAGATCAAGACATTGAGATCCGACAACGGTGGTGAGTGTACTTTAGACCCTTCGCCAGCCTATGTCGAGACGAGGGCATAGAGAGACACTTCACGGTTAGTCATACAACGCAGCAAAATGGGGTGACAGAGAGGTTGAATCGGTCTTTGCTGGAGAAGATTCGATGTTTATTGGCGCATAGTGATTTGGAGAAGATCTTTTGGGCTGAGGCACTTACATATGCGACCCATCTCATCAACAGGCTGTCTTCATCTGCAATTGAGAGAAAACCCCTTATGGAGAAGTGGTCAGGAGAGCCAGCACGAGATTATGACCAGCTCAAGGTATTCGGGTGCCCTGCGTTTTATCATGTGAGAACAGATAAATTGGAACCGCGAGCTAGGAAAGCCATATTTGTAGGATTCATGCGTGGTGTCAAAGGATACAAGCTATGGGATCCAGTTGATAAGAAGATTGTGCTGAGTAGAGACGTCACATTCGATGAGGCTTCTATCTTGAAGCTTCCCAACTCTCAGGTGGAGAGCGACCGACGGGAGATATTGCAGTGGTGGAGATCGATGCAGCCCACATTGTCCGTGATGGTACAAGATCCATTAGAGTGCCGACCGAGGTGACGCCAGCGAAAGCACGACGGTGACACGGAGGATAGAAGTACGATGTGCGGATCGTGGATCGACGGCTCAGTTTAGGATTCTATTGTGATTCGGAGACGAGGGAACATACGATGCCAAAGACGGTGGCGCAACCAGCTGCATATGCACTATTGGTGGAGAGTATCAATGAGATGATACCTACTACATTCGAGAGGCAAAGAGTTCGAGGTCGATTCGTGGGAGGTAGCTATGCAGGAAGAGATGGAGTCTCTTCACAAGAACGATACATGGGAGCTTGTTGAGCTTCCAAAGGGACGGAAGGCAATTGGTTGCAAGTGGGTATACACTAAGAAGGAGGGCATTGAAGGCACTCCATTGAGGTTCAAAGCTAGGTTGGTTGCGAAGGGCTATGCACAGGAAGAAGGTATTGATTATAATGAGGTCTTCTCTCCGGTGGTGAAGCATTCGTCGATTCGGATTTTGCTAGCTTTGGTGGCACAGTATGGATTGGAATTAGATCAGTTGGATGTGAAGACAGTATTTCTTCATGGTGATCTTGATGAAGAAATCTATATGACTCAGCCATTGGGATTCCGAGCTGCAGGGAAAGAAAAGTTGGTTTGCAAACTAAAGAAATCGCTATATGGTTTGAAGCAGTCTCCTCGACAGTGGTATAGGCGATTCGATGGTTTTATGCTTGGTCATTCGTACACTCGAGCCAGTTTGATCCTTGCGTATATTTTCACAAATTGAAAGGAGGTACGTATATCTATTTGTTACTATATGTTGATGACATGTTGGTTGCCTCCATTTCCAGATATGCAATAAATGAATTGAAGGCATAGTTTTTAAAGGAGTTCGAGATGAAGGATTTAGGTGAGGCTAAGCACATTTTGGGGATGGAGATCGGCAGAGATAAGAAGAAGGGCAAAATTTGTTTGACACAGATGGCTTATTTGAAGAAGGTTCTACAGCGGTTCCATATTATCATGGATAATGGGCCAGTGTACCATTAGGAGCCCATTTGAAGCTTTCGGTGACCTTTCACCGAGACGTTAAAGATCGAGAGTTGATGTCAAAGACCCATATATGCGAGCATGGAAGCTTGATGTATGCAATGGTATGTACGACCGGATTTGTCACAAAGCGGTGAGCATGGTTTCAAGATACATGCACGATCCAGGAGTGGGTCATTGGAACGCCATGAAATAGATTTTGAGGTACATTCAAGGTATGCTCAATGTTGGTTTGGTGTATGAACAGGACACTACAGGTGGGCAATTGTGCGTTGGTTATGTTAATTCGGATTATGCCAGGGATTTGGATAAACGCCGATCTACGACGGGGTATGTGTTCACTTTGACCCGTGCGCCGGTGTGTTGGAGATGCACCTTGCAGTCTACGGTTGCTTTGTCTACGATGGAGGCAGAGTATATGGCTATTACGGAGGCTGTAAAGGAGGCGATTTGGCTTTGAGGACTTTTAGAGGAACTTGGTATATCACAACGGTCCGTCACCATTCATTGTGATAGCATGAGTGCTATCTATTTGGCGAAGAACCAGGCTCTTCATGCGAGGACGAAGCACATTGACGTTCGTTATCACTTCATTCGTGATGTTCTTGAAGATGGTGATGTGGAGATTGTGAAGGTCCACACGAAGGATAATCCGGCAGATATGCTCACAAAGGTGGTTCCGAGCAACAAGTTTGATCATTGTAGAGACTTGTTGCACATTCGTGATTGTTGAGGTCGTTGGCGGCCATTTGGGTGAACTACGCAAGGCTTGATTTCTTGGGCAAGAGGATACGTAGGCAGTCTTTATGATGCAGCTGGTGTTGGTTTTGATGGGGAGGAGATTATTTGAACTCTCGTTTGGGTTCCCGACTTGTTGTGGATTGAGTCCGTCGTGGATTTATTCCACTTCGCCCCGGACGCAACAAGGGACATTTGGTTGTTTGGTGTCGGCTCAGTTTTAGATGAAACTTCGCCGAGGTGGAGAATTGTGAGCACGGCCCAAGGCCCACGACGATCACGAGCTCGTGATCGTGGGGAGAAACGCAAACGCGTTTGTAGCCACGACGCGGGGAGAAAAAGCGAAACTCGTTTGTGGGGCCATGAGAACAGGCCACACACGCTTGTACATGTTTTCATCCGCTTTTTAGTCCCACATCGAATTGTTTAAGGCCTAAGATGAGAGAGGGTTCTATAAATATAGACCGTTCCTTTAAAAGTGCTAGAGAGGGTAATTTTGAGCATCCTTTGAGGGAGATATTTGCGAGGGTTTAGAGAGCTTTGTTCTAGGGTTTTGGTGTGAGATTTATACCCTATTTGTATTCTCTTTCTCTCAAATAGTAGATCTCCCCCCTCCTTGCCCCGTGGATGTAGGCAACTTGCCGAACCACGTAAAAGTCGTATCTCGCTATTGTTGTTGATTTGGTTTGTAATAGCTATTTGTGTGATTTGTAATAGCTTTTAGGTTCCCTCGACAGGTCAGTCCTAGAACTGATGAGAGGAAGAGTAAATATCCCACCTTGTTGAGATATTTACTTCAGATTCTTATTTTCTTGGAGAGACGGGAATTCTTATTGCGATCTAGCTCTCTTGTTGTGGCCATTGTTCGGCAGAGGTGTCGATAAAAATTTTCACAAGACAACAGATATGCATTTCTTTTAAGGACTTCTTTTAGTGAAACTTCCTCTATTTTAGTATCATCAGCCTTAAACCAGGAGTCTTTCCCGTCTTGGTTTTGCTCTCCTCTTACATATGTAACATAATGGCCAAAAGTCATGCTGGTTCCCAGGTGCTCCATAATTCCTATGAGACGATAGACATACTTCTCCTCCCCCACAAATCTACAATTAAATGGGAAAGAATGCTTAATTATTTAGGTAGACAATAAAAATTTTAATCTAGCTTTAAATAGAGAATGCACTGCTGCAAATTCCCTCTCATAAGGGTCATAAGAATTTGAACTGAAAACAAGGGAAGACGTCTCGAAGAGAAAAAAATGTGAACAATCCAAAGCATATACACATTGGAAATTACAATAACTGCTATAGACTTGTAGTTGATCATTTAATGAAATATGAAAAACAGTTTGATTTAAACTTTTTTTTCCTACCTTACACTCCAAAAGTTAAAGGAAAAGAGAAGGGAACAAATCTTACGCATCAGGAAACCATTGTAAAAGAACTAGAACTATCTCAAAGTGGCATTCAAATATGAGAATTTCTAAATCGCTGATGCGTCTTTTGGTTTTGCATGTGATTAAAACACCAAATATAAATAATATGGAGAAAATATCTTCTAAACACCCATGTAAAATACTACAACCAATATGGCCCAACAATGATTACCAATAGCAAATCGTGGTAACTTTCACAGCTATTGAGAACCTTTTTGAGGCAAAGTTTTCCGCAATGTGAGAACAAACCAATCTTCACATGTTTTCGACAATTTTGACTTATCGAAAATGAACAAACCTAAAAGCCTAACTTATGTCATTTCATTCATGTTCACGTTTTCTATCCTAGTCCTTTTCCTGATTAGCAATAAATGAAGTAGGATATTTACGTCTAAACTGTAGCCCTCGGCTTTACAAGCTAAGCATTCTCCACATCCTACCATTAAGTGGCTTAGTCACGCTTAACAGTGAAATTTTGGCAACTTCTCTAGTTTGACGTAACAATATGCCATAGTTTCCAAAATGTGCATGTTTATTATATTCTTTGCATTGGTGAATCCTATCATAGTGCAATTTTACCATATATTAATGTGGACAGGATAAAATCACTGCAAAGAGTTGAGAATAAATCAAGTATGCTATGTTTCATAGAATGATGACATAGAGGTAAACTAGCCTCCCTCGTTTCTGTGATTGACTTAAAATAATCTTCAAAACAATCACTTGTTAATCCTAGAAAGATTTGGAATTCAATTTCCAAATAGTGAACTATTTTAATTTTAACTATGATGCACGCTTACTGATAGGATGACAATGTGACATACATGTATGCCGCTTGATAAAATCTAAACTATAAAAGTTTTCAGGTAGGGATAGATTGATACCATAATAGAAAGTTGAAAGTATTTTACAGTGTAAATAATTCTGATATTCGTATTCCTTGTTAGGGTTCTTTAATAAGTAACTGGAAAATTCAGTTGAATGTAATATGCTTAGAAATGTGATAGAATCAGATCCATCATCGTTCAAATTTTAACTTCTTAACCTCAGATATATCAATTTTCAACTTCTTAATCTCAAATACATTAAAATTTCATAACACATCAATTATATGACACAAATATTTACTCAATACGGGTATGTCTACTTTGTTGAAGTACTGACACAAGATAGATTATAAATAAATTTGGAGAAGCAAAATAGTTTGCGGTTATGTAGTGCATGTACTACAGGAACATGATCTAAGATTCTAAGAACATACTCAAATTTTGATTGACAAGAAAATTCATAAGTATCAACACCTCCCTTCCTTTATACTTATTTGTCACGTTATTATTACTAACCATAATTAGTTTCTTTCATAAGGACCATGTGGTAATATTGGTGTGATATAAAGTTACCTGATCTCTAGCCTCCTTGAGTCACAATCTACTTTTCAAGACCTACACTATGGCTTCAATCTTTAGAGTTTGAATTTGAGTTATTTAATGTAATTAAAAAGAGTGCCTTCTTCATCAACATGCACACAGATAATGTATGCATAATTATTAGAATGATCCTAGAGTGTTGTAAATGCACTGAGAGCCGATACCCTATTTGTATGGTGTCGATCTGAAATAGCATACCTCATACTCAGTACAAAGAACCAAACAGTAACGCGAATCTGGTAGCACTAGTTTGACACGATGCTGGGCATGCTTTAGGTTTTATTCTGACCTGCTAGCCTAGGCTATATCCAACACAGGATCCACAAAACAGTAGAAATTTTATGCATTGCATATGCCCAAGATTCTAAGATTGATAACTCATAATATGTAAAATATCATCTAAGCACAAGCATTCGAGAAGTGTTTGAACCAAGTTTGGTAACTCGCAATATGTAGATGTGGCATGTCATGCATTTCTTACCCATCCAAATAGACAAAACTATAGTCCTGTCTGCTGGGTAAGCTGGCACTATACTGGTTTGTGATAGTATCTTGAATTGTATATCTTTCTTACTTTAAATTGGAGATGGAATGAAATATGAGTCTGAGATTGAGATACTAAACGGAGTGCATATCAGCATGTTTCAAAGCACAATTATCATGCCACCAACAAATGCAATTATTTTTAGCTATGATGGTATGTAGAGGGATTCAATGTGACTTTCAAAACGGTGTAGGGAAGGTTACTAAAGGATCTTTGGTGGTGATGAAGGAGTCTAATCGAAATTTATACTATCTGAATGGGAGCACCGAGATTGGCCACGTTGCTTCAGCTTGTTTCAGAGGCGACAGTGCGTGCTTTGGCACTATAGGTTAGCACACAGTGAAAGGTCACCGCAGCGCGTGCTGTGGGCTGGCTTAAAGGAGCCAAGAGTGGAAAAGTTGAGTTCTGTGCGCATTGTGTTCTTGATAAGAAGACAAAGGTAAAGTTTAGAACAGCTATCCATCAGACGAAGGGTATTCTGGACTACGTGCACACAAACATTTGGGGTCCCACCAAGGCGGCATCACTTGGTGGTAGACATTGGTTCGTCACATTTATTGATGACTATTCTAGGCGATGTTGGGTGTACACCATGACGAAGAAGAGTGAAGTCCTAGATATATTCGTGGAGTGGAAGAAGAGATTAGAACTGCAGACTGGGAGAAAGATCAAGACATTGAGATCCGACAACGGTGGTGAGTGTACTTTAGACCCTTTTCAGCAGCTATGTCGAGACGAGGGCATAGAGAGACACTTCACGGTTAGTCATACAACGCAGCAAAATGGGGTGACAGAGAGGTTGAATCGGTCTTTGCTGGAGAAGATTCGATGTTTATTGGCGCATAGTGATTTGGAGAAGATCTTTTGGGCTGAGGCACTTACATATGCGACCCATCTCATCAACGTGTCTTCATCCGCAATTGAGAGAAAACCCCTATGGAGAAGTGGTCGAGAGCCAAAGACGAGATTATGACCAGCTCAAGGTATTCGGTGCCCCGCTTTATCATGTGAGAACAGATAAATTGAACCGCGAGCTAGGAAAGCCATATTTGTAGGATTCATGCGTGGTGTCAAAGGATACAAGCTATGGGATCCAGTTGATAAGAAGATTGTGCCGAGTAGAGACGTCACATTCGATGAGGCTTCTATCTTGAAGCTTCCCAACTCTCAGGTGGAGAGCGACCGACGGGAGATATTGCAGTGGTGGAGATCGATGCAGCCCACATTGTCCGTGATGGTACAAGATCCATTAGAGTGCCGACCGAGGTGACGCCAGCGAAAGCACGACGGTGACACGGAGGATAGAAGTACGATGTGCGGATCGTGGATCGACGGCTCAGTTTAGGATTCTATTGTGATTCGGAGACGAGGGAACATACGATGCCAAAGACGGTGGCGCAACCAGCTGCATATGCACTATTGGTGGAGAGTATCAATGAGATGATACCTACTACATTCGAGAGGCAAAGAGTTCGAGGTCGATTCGTGGGAGGTAGCTATGCAGAAGAGATGGAGTCTCTTCACAAGAACGATACATGGGAGCTTGTTGAGCTTCCAAAGGGACGGAAGGCAATTGGTTGCAAGTGGGTATACACTAAGAAGGAGGGCATTGAAGGCACTCCATTGAGGTTCAAAGCTAGGTTGGTTGCGAAGGGCTATGCACGGAAGAAGGTATTGATTATAATGAGGTCTTCTCTCCGTGGTGAAGCATTCGTCGATTCGATTTTGCTAGCTTTGGTGGCACAAGATGGATTGGAATTAGATCAGTTGGATGTGAAGACGATTTCTTCATGGTGATCTTGATGAAGAAATCTATATGACTCACCATTGGGATTTCAGCTGCAGGGAAAGAAAAGTTGGTTTGCAAACTAAAGAAATCGCTATATGGTTTGAAGCAGCCTCGACGATGGTATAGGCGATTCGATGGTTTTATGCTTGGTCATTCGCACACTCGAGCCAGTTTGATCCTTGCGTATATTTTCACAAATTGAAAGGAGGTAACGATATCTATTTGTTACTATATGTTGATGACATGTTGGTTGCCTCCATTTCCGTGATATGCAATAAATGAATTGAAGGCATAGTTTTAAAGGAGTTCGAGATGAAGGATTTAGGTGAGGCTAAGCACATTTTGGGGATGGAGATCGGCAGAGATAAGAAGAAGGGCAAAATTTGTTTGACACGGATGGCTTATTTGAAGAAGGTTCTGCGGTTCCATATTATCATGGATAATGGGCCAGTGTACCATTAGGAGCCCATTTGAAGCTTTCACCGACCTTTCACCGAAGACGCTTAAAGATCGAGAGTTGATGTCAAAGACCCATATATGCGAGCATGGAAGCTTGATGTATGCAATGGTATGTACGACCGGATTTGTCACAAAGCGGTGAGCATGGTTTCAAGATACATGCACGATCCAGAGTGGGTCATTGGAACGCCATGAAATAGATTTTGAGGTACATTCAAGGTATGCTCAATGTTGGTTTGGTGTATGAACAGGACACTACTGTGGGCAATTGTGCGTTGGTTATGTTAATTCGGATTATGCCGTGGATTTGGATAAACGCCGATCTACGACGGGTATGTGTTCACTTTGACCCGTACGGCAGTGTTGGAGATGCACCTTGCGCCTACGGTTGCTTTGTCTACGATGGAGGCAGAGTATATGGCTATTACGAGGTCGTGAAGGAGGCGATTTGGCTTTGAGGACTTTTAGAGGAACTTGGTATATCACAACGGTCCGTCACCATTCATTGTGATAGCATGAGTGCTATCTATTTGGCTAAGAACCGTGCTCTTCATGCGAGGACGAAGCACATTGACGCTCGTTATCACTTCATTCGTGATGTTCTTGAAGATGGTGATGTGGAGATTGTGAAGGTCCACACAAGGATAATCCGCAGATATGCTCACAAAGGTGGTTCCGAGCAACAAGTTTGATCATTGTAGAGACTTGTTGCACATTCGTGATTGTTGAGGTCGTTGGCGGCCATTTGGGTGAACTACGCAAGGCTTGATTTCTGGGCAAGAGGATACGTGGCGTCTTTATGATGCAGGTGGTGTTGGTTTTGATGGGGAGGAGATTATTTGAACTCGTTTGGGTTCCCGACTTGTTGTGGATTGAGTCCGTTGTCGTGGATTTATTCCACTTCGCCCCGGACGCAACAAGGGACATTTGGTTGTTAGTGTCGGCTCAGTTTTAGATGAAACTTCACGAGGTGGAGAATTGTGAGCACGGCCCAGGCCCACGACGACGCGAGCTCGTGATCGGGGAGAAACGCAAACGCGTTTGTAGCCACGACGCGGGGAGAAAAAGCGAACTCGCTTGTGGGGCCATGAGAACAGGCCACACACGCTTGTACATGTTTTCATCCGCTTTTTAGTCCCACATCGAATTGTTTAAGGCCTAAGATGAGAGAGGGTTCTATAAATATAGACCTGTTCCTTTGTTTTAAAAGTGCTAGAGAGGGTAATTTTGAGCATCCTTTGAGGGAGATATTTGCAGGGTTTAGAGAGCTTTGTTCTAGGGTTTTGGTGTGAGATTTATACCCTATTTGTATTCTCTTTCTCTCAAATAGTAGATCTCCCTCCTTGCCCCGTGGATGTAGGCAACTTGCCGAACCACGTAAAGTCGTATCTCGCTATTGTTGTTGATTTGGTTTGTAATAGCTATTTGTGTGATTTGTAATAGCTTTTAGGTTCCTCGACAGTCAGTCCTAGAACTGATGAGAGGAAGAGTAAATATCCCACCTTGTTGAGATATTTACTGCATTCTTATTTTCTTGGAGAGACGGAATTTTATTATGATCTAGCTCTCTTGTTGTGGCCATTGTTCGGCAGAGGTGTCGATAAAAATTTTCACAAGACAACAGATATGCATTTCTTTTAAGGACTTCTTTTAGTGAAACTTCCTCTATTTTAGTATCATCAGCCTTAAACCAGGAGTCTTTCCGTCTTGGTTTTGCTCTCCTCTTACATATGTAACATAATGGCCAAAAGTCATGCTGGTTCCCAGGTGCTCCACAATTCCTATGAGACGATAGACATACTTCTCCTCCCCCACAAATCTACAATTAAATGGGAAAGAATGCTTAATTATTTAGGTAGACAATAAAAATTTTAATCTAGCTTTAAATAGAGAATGCACTGCTGCAAATTCCCTCTCATAAGGGTCATAAGAATTTGAACTGAAAACAAGGGAAGACGTCTCGAAGAGAAAAAAAATGTGAACAATCCAAAGCATATACACATTGGAAATTACAATAACTGCTATAGACTTGTAGTTGATCATTTAATGAAATATGAAAAAACAGTTTGATTTAAACTTTTTTTTTCCTACCTTTACACTCCAAAAGTTAAAGGAAAAGAGAAGGGAACAAATCTTACGCATCAGGAAACCATTGTAAAAGAACTAGAACTATCTCAAAGTGGCATTCAAATATGAGAATTCTCTAAATCGCTGATGCGTCTTTTGGTTTTTGCATGTGATTAAAACACCAAATATAAATAATATGGAGAAAATATCTTCTAAACACCCATGTAAAATACTACAACCAATATGGCCCAACAATGATTACCAATAGCAAATCGTGGTAACTTTCACAGCTATTGAGAACCTTTTTTGAGGCAAAGTTTTCCGGCAATGTGAGAACAAACCAATCTTCACATGTTTTCGACAATTTTGACTTATCGAAAATGAACAAACCTAAAAGCCTAACTTATGTCATTTCATTCATGTTCACGTTTTCTATCCTAGTCCTTTTCCTGATTAGCAATAAATGAAGTAGGATATTTACGTCTAAACTGTAGCCCTCGGCTTTACAAGCTAAGCATTCTCCACATCCTACCATTAAGTGGCTTAGTCACGCTTAACAGTGAAATTTTGGCAACTTCTCTAGTTTGACGTAACAATATGCCATAGTTTCCAAAATGTGCATGTTTATTATATTCTTTGCATTGGTGAATCCTATCATAGTGCAATTTTACCATATATTAATGTGGACAGGATAAAATCACTGCAAAGAGTTGAGAATAAATCAAGTATGCTATGTTTCATAGAATGATGACATAGAGGTAAACTAGCCTCCCTCGTTTCTGTGATTGACTTAAAATAATCTTCAAAACAATCACTTGTTAATCCTAGAAAGATTTGAATTCAATTTCCAAATAGTGAACTATTTTAATTTTAACTATGATGCACGCTTACTGATAGGATGACAATGTGACATACATGTATGCCGCTTGATAAAATCTAAACTATAAAAGTTTTCAGGTAGGGATAGATTGATACCATAATAGAAAGTTGAAAGTATTTTACAGTGTAAATAATTCTGATATTCGTATTCCTTGTTAGGGTTCTTTAATAAGTAACTGGAAAATTCAGTTGAATGTAATATGCTTAGAAATGTGATAGAATCAGATCCATCATCGCTCAAATTTTAACTTCTTAACCTCAGATATATCAATTTTCAACTTCTTAATCTCAAATACATTAAAATTTCATAACACATCAATTATATGACACAAATATTTACTCAATACGGGTATGTCTACTTTGTTGAAGTACTGACACAAGATAGATTATAAATAAATTTGGAGAAGCAAAATAGTTTGCGGTTATGTAGTGCATGTACTACAGGAACATGATCTAAGATTCTAAGAACATACTCAAATTTTGATTGACAAGAAAATTCATAAGTATCAACACCTCCCTTCCTTTATACTTATTTGTCACGTTATTATTACTAACCATAATTAGTTTCTTTCATAAGGACCATGTGGTAATATTGGTGTGATATAAAGTTACCTGATCTCTAGCCTCCTTGAGTCACAATCTACTTTTCAAGACCTA
The DNA here is from genome assembly GCA_012295165.1 of Asparagus setaceus. Classification (NCBI taxonomy): domain Eukaryota; kingdom Viridiplantae; phylum Streptophyta; class Magnoliopsida; order Asparagales; family Asparagaceae; genus Asparagus; species Asparagus setaceus. Next base: position 17,901,426 of record CM022710.1, read on the forward strand.
CACTATGGCTTCAATCTTTAGAGTTTGAATTTGAGTTATTTAATGTAATTAAAAAGAGTGCCTTCTTCATCAACATGCACACAGATAATGTATGCATAATTATTAGAATGATCCTAGAGTGTTGTAAATGCACTGAGAGCCGATACCCTATTTGTATGGTGTCGATCTGAAATAGCATACCTCATACTCAGTACAAAGAACCAAACAGTAACGCGAATCTGGTAGCACTAGTTTGACACGATGCTGGGCATGCTTTAGGTTTTATTCTGACCTGCTAGCCTAGGCTATATCCAACACAGGATCCACAAAACAGTAGAAATTTTATGCATTGCATATGCCCAAGATTCTAAGATTGATAACTCATAATATGTAAAATATCATCTAAGCACAAGCATTCGAGAAGTGTTTGAACCAAGTTTGGTAACTCGCAATATGTAGATGTGGCATGTCATGCATTTCTTACCCATCCAAATAGACAAAACTATAGTCCTGTCTGCTGGGTAAGCTGGCACTATACTGGTTTGTGATAGTATCTTGAATTGTATATCTTTCTTACTTTAAATTGGAGATGGAATGAAATATGAGTCTGAGATTGAGATACTAAACGGAGTGCATATCAGCATGTTTCAAAGCACAATTATCATGCCACCAACAAATGCAATTATTTTTAGCTATGATGGTATGTAGAGGGATTCATTAGTACAACGATTTTTTGGATGCAATCACCCAAATAAGTAGGCTGCATTAAACACAAGTCTTTCAGAACTACAATTAATTTAAACTTTAAACTCCTTAAATCAAAGAGCAAATTACTTTAGCTTGAGAGATTTTTCTTAAACTAATCTAAGTTTCAATCCCATAAAATGTCATGCATCATGGTGGCTTTCTGTTGAAAGTCATCTGGGAACTACTGGATGAGGATGGTTGAAGACCTTGTGAAAAAAATAAATAAAGTAGTTTATGCATTTATATTTGATTAGGGGTTTTGAATATAAACCTCTCAAATCTTTCATATCTGCAAAATTATCCTCAAAATCTTGGTATTTGCAAAATTGCCACCCACTTCTCTCATAGTGATTTTTCCTACCTCTCACTTACCAATTTTAGTTTTAAAATGGGAAATTGTTGCAAACCTATAGGAAACTATTGGGAATTTTGACATTGTCTTGTTTAAAGACCAACACTTTTAAGTGATAGTAGTAGAAAGACCTAATATGTTAGATTTGAGGGGCAATTTTGCAAATACCAAGGCTTGATGGGCAATTTTGTAAATATTGAAGATATGAGGGGTATATATGCAAAAACTCCAGAAAATTATGTGAGAGAGATGAGATGAGATGACGGAGGGTTCTAACATAATAGAAACCCCACGTTAAAAATGTTAATAATGAATACATATGTAGGGATAATATAGAAGTTGAAAAGGCTTCCCAACATGATATTCTAAAGTAGGCTTAAAATCATTTTAACATGAAAATCTTCATTATCATGCTGCATGCAGAAGAGAGAAAAGAAAAGTTGGTTTGCAAACTAAAGAAATCGCTATATGGTTTGAAGCGGTCTCCTCGAGTGGTATAGGCGATTCGATGGTTTTATGCTTGGTCATTCGATGACGGTTTGATCCTTGCGTATATTTTCACAAATTGAAAGGAGGTACGTATATCTATTTGTTACTATATGTTGATGACATGTTGGTTGCCTCCATTTCGGATATGCAATAAATGAATTGAAGGCATAGTTTTAAAGGAGTTCGAGATGAAGGATTTAGGTGAGGCTAAGCACATTTTGGGGATGGAGATCGGCAGAGATAAGAAGAAGGGCAAAATTTGTTTGACACGATGGCTTATTTGAAGAAGGTTCTCTGTGGTTCCATATTATCATGGATCTGGCCGATCGGTGTACCATTAGGAGCCCATTTGAAGCTTTCACCGACCTTTCACCGAAGACGCTTAAAGATCGAGAGTTGATGTCAAAGACTCCATATCACGAGCAGGTTGGAAGCTTGATGTATGCAATGGTATGTGCAGAGCCAGTTGTCACGCGCGGTGAGCATGGTTTCAAGATACATGCACGATCCGAGTGGGTCATTGGAACGCCGTGAAATAGATTTTGAGGTACATTCAAGGTATGCTCAATGTTGGTTTGGTGTATGAACAGGACACTACTGGTGGGCAATTGTGCTGGTTATGTTAATTCGGATTATGCCGGGGATTTGGATAAACGCCGATCTGGCCGGGTGTGTTCACTTTGACCCGTGCGCCGGTGTGTTGGAGATGCACCTTGCAGTCTACGGTTTCTTTGTCTACGATGAAGGCAGAGTATATGGCTATTACGGAGGCTGTAAAGGAGGCGATTTGGCTTTGAGGACTTTTAGAGGAACTTGGTATATCACAACGGTCCGTCACCATTCATTGTGATAGCATGAGTGCTATCTATTTGGCGAAGAACCAGGCTCTTCATGCGAGGACGAAGCACATTGACGTTCGTTATCACTTCATTCGTGATGTTCTTGAAGATGGTGATGTGGAGATTGTGAAGGTCCACACGAAGGATAATCCAGCAGATATGCTCACAAAGGTGGTTCCGAGCAACAAGTTTGATCATTGTAGAGACTTGTTGCACATTCGTGATTGTTGAGGTCGTTGGCGGCCATTTGGGTGAACTACGCAAGGCTTGATTTCTTGGGCAAGAGGATACGTAGGCAGTCTTTATGATGCAGCTGGTGTTGGTTTTGATGGGGAGGAGATTATTTGAACTCTCGTTTGGGTTCCCGACTTGTTGTGGATTGAGTCCGTTGTCGTGGATTTATTCCACTTCGTCCTGGACACAACAAGTGGGACATTTGGTTATTTGGTGTCGGCTCAGTTTTAGATGAAACTTCACCGAGGTGGAGAATTGTGAGCACGGCCCAAGGCCCACGCGATCCGCGAGCTTCGTGATCGTGGGGAGAAAAAGCGTAAACTTCGTTTGTGGGGCCACGACGGGGAGAAAAAGCGTAAACTCGTTTGTGGGGGCCATGAGAACAGGGCCACACACGTTTGTACATGTTTTCATCCGTTTTTTAGTCCCACATCGAATTGTTTAAGGCCTAAGATGAGAGAGAGGGTTCTATAAATATAGACCTGTTCCTTTTGTTTTAAAAGTGCTAGAGAGGGTAATTTTGAGCATCCTTTTGAGGGAGATATTTGCGAGGGTTTAGAGAGCTTTGTTCTAGGGTTTTGGTGTGAGATTTATACCCTATTTGTATTCTCTTTCTCTCAAATAGTAGATCTCCCCCCTCCTTGCCCCGTGGATGTAGGCAACTTGCCGAACCACGTAAAAGTCGTGTATCTCGCTATTGTTGTTGATTTGGTTTGTAATAGCTATTTGTGTGATTTGTAATAGCTTTTAGGTTCCCTCGACAGGTCAGTCCTAGAACTGATGAGAGGAAGAGTAAATATCCCACATTGTTGAGATATTTACTTCAGATTCTTATTTTCTTGGAGAGACGAGAATTCTTATTGCGATCTAGCTCTCTTGTTGTGGCCATTGTTCGGCAGAGGTGCTGACAAAATTTTTCGCTGCGCACAACAGATATGCATTTCTTTTAAGGACTTCTTTTAGTGAAACTTCCTCTATTTTAGTATCATCAGCCTTAAACCAGGAGTCTTTCCCGTCTTGGTTTTGCTCTCCTCTTACATATGTAACATAATGGCCAAAAGTCATGCTGGTTCCCAGGTGCTCCACAATTCCTATGAGACGATAGACATACTTCTCCTCCCCCACAAATCTACAATTAAATGGGAAAGAATGCTTAATTATTTAGGTAGACAATAAAAATTTTAATCTAGCTTTAAATAGAGAATGCACTGCTGCAAATTCCCTCTCATAAGGGTCATAAGAATTTGAACTGAAAACAAGGGAAGACGTCTCGAAGAGAAAAAATGTGAACAATCCAAAGCATATACACATTGGAAATTACAATAACTGCTATAGACTTGTAGTTGATCATTTAATGAAATATGAAAAACAGTTTGATTTAAACTTTTTTTCCTACCTTACACTCCAAAAGTTAAAGGAAAAGAGAAGGAACAAATCTTACGCATCAGGAAACCATTGTAAAAGAACTAGAACTATCTCAAAGTGGCATTCAAATATGAGAATTCTCTAAATCGCTGATGCGTCTTTTGGTTTTGCATGTGATTAAAACACCAAATATAAATAATATGGAGAAAATATCTTCTAAACACCCATGTAAAATACTACAACCAATATGGCCCAACAATGATTACCAATAGCAAATCGTGGTAACTTTCACAGCTATTGAGAACCTTTTTGAGGCAAAGTTTTCGGCAATGTGAGAACAAACCAATCTTCACATGTTTTCGACAATTTTGACTTATCGAAAATGAACAAACCTAAAAGCCTAACTTATGTCATTTCATTCATGTTCAGGTTTTCTATCCTAGTCCTTTTCCTGATTAGCAATAAATGAAGTAGGATATTTACGTCTAAACTGTAGCCCTCGGCTTTACAAGCTAAGCATTCTCCACATCCTACCATTAAGTGGCTTAGTCACGCTTAACAGTGAAATTTTGGCAACTTCTCTAGTTTGACGTAACAATATGCCATAGTTTCCAAAATGTGCATGTTTATTATATTCTTTGCATTGGTGAATCCTATCATAGTGCAATTTTTACCATATATTAATGTGGACAGGATAAAATCACTGCAAAGAGTTGAGAATAAATCAAGTATGCTATGTTTCATAGAATGATGACATAGAGGTAAACTAGCCTCCCTCGTTTCTGTGATTGACTTAAAATAATCTTCAAAACAATCACTTGTTAATCCTAGAAAGATTTGGAATTCAATTTCCAAATAGTGAACTATTTTAATTTTAACTATGATGCACGCTTACTGATAGGATGACAATGTGACATACATGTATGCCGCTTGATAAAATCTAAACTATAAAAGTTTTCAGGTAGGGATAGATTGATACCATAATAGAAAGTTGAAAGTATTTTACAGTGTAAATAATTCTGATATTAGTATTCCTTGTTAGGGTTCTTTAATAAGTAACTGGAAAATTCAGTTGAATGTAATATGCTTAGAAATGTGATAGAATCAGATCCATCATCGTTCAAATTTTAACTTCTTAACCTCAGATATATCAATTTTCAACTTCTTAATCTCAAATACATTAAAATTTCATAACACATCAATTATATGACACAAATATTTACTCAATACGGGTATGTCTACTTTGTTGAAGTACTGACACAAGATAGATTATAAATAAATTTGGAGAAGCAAAATAGTTTGCGGTTATGTAGTGCATGTACTACAGGAACATGATCTAAGATTCTAAGAACATACTCAAATTTTGATTGACAAGAAAATTCATAAGTATCAACACCTCCCTTCCTTTATACTTATTTGTCACGTTATTATTACTAACCATAATTAGTTTCTTTCATAAGGACCATGTGGTAATATTGGTGTGATATAAAGTTACCTGATCTCTAGCCTCCTTGAGTCACAATCTACTTTTCAAGACCTACACTATGGCTTCAATCTTTAGAGTTTGAATTTGAGTTATTTAATGTAATTAAAAAAGAGTGCCTTCTTCATCAACATGCACACAGATAATGTATGCATAATTATTAGAATGATCCTAGAGTGTTGTAAATGCACTGAGAGCCGATACCCCTATTTGTATGGTGTCGCATCTGAAATAGCATACCTCATACTCAGTACAAAGAACCAAACAGTAACGCGAATCTGGTAGCACTAGTTTGACACGATGCTGGGCATGCTTTAGGTTTTATTCTGACCTGCTAGCCTAGGCTATATCCAACACAGGATCCACAAAACAGTAGAAATTTTTATGCATTGCATATGCCCAAGATTCTAAGATTGATAACTCATAATATGTAAAATATCATCTAAGCACAAGCATTCGAGAAGTGTTTGAACCAAGTTTGGTAACTCGCAATATGTAGATGTGGCATGTCATGCATTTCTTACCCATCCAAATAGACAAAACTATAGTCCTGTCTGCTGGGTAAGCTGGCACTATACTGGTTTGTGATAGTATCTTGAATTGTATATCTTTCTTACTTTAAATTGGAGATGGAATGAAATATGAGTCTGGAGATTGAGATACGAAACGGAGTGCATATCAGCATGTTTCAAAGCACAATTATCATGCCACCAACAAATGCAATTATTTTTTAGCTATGATGGTATGTAGAGGGGATTCATTAGTACAACGATTTTTTTGGATGCAATCACCCAAATAAGTAGGCTGCATTAAACACAAGTCTTTCAGAACTACAATTAATTTAAACTTTAAACTCCTTAAATCAAAGAGCAAATTACTTTAGCTTGAGAGATTTTTTCTTAAACTAATCTAAGTTTCAATCCCATAAAATGTCATGCATCATGGTGGCTTTCTGTTGAAAGTCATCTGGGAACTACTGGATGAGGATGGTTGAAGACCTTTGTGAAAAAAATAAATAAAGTAGTTTATGCATTTATATTTGATTAGGGGTTTTTGAATATAAACCTCTCAAATCTTTCATATCTGCAAAATTATCCTCAAAATCTTGGTATTTGCAAAATTGCCACCCACTTCTCTCATAGTGATTTTTCCTACCCCTCTCACTTACCAATTTTAGTTTTTAAAATGGGAAATTGTTGCAAACCTATAGGAAACTATTGGGAATTTTGACATTGTCTTGTTTAAAGACCAACACTTTTAAGTGATAGTAGTAGAAAGACCTAATATGTTAGATTTGAGGGGCAATTTTGCAAATACCAAGGCTTGATGGGCAATTTTGTAAATATTGAAGATATGAGGGGTATATATGCAAAAAAACTCCAGAAAATTATGTGAGAGAGATGAGATGAGATGACGGAGGGGTTCTAACATAATAGAAACCCCACGTTAAAAATGTTAATAATGAATACATATGTAGGGATAATATAGAAGTTGAAAAGGCTTCCCAACATGATATTCTAAAGTAGGCTTAAAATCATTTTAACATGAAAATCTTCATTATCATGCTGCATGCAGAAGAGAGAAAACAAAACACAGTAAACAATAGTGATTCGTGAAACTAGCACAAAATTTGAACTTTGGTTAGAACAAGACTGTTGAGGAAACAAAGATGGATTAAGTGTGTTGTCATATAAAATGTTATGCACCGGATCTTTAATCTTCTTAGTCTCGTAGTATTTGAAATATATTAATATTTATTCACTGGAGTGATTCTGTGACGGACACCTCCTACCATATAAATGAGATTCAAAATAACTATATTTTATTAAATGTACATTTCTTCTCAATTCATTTTACATCTATCGTGTTTTCCCCTTTCTTGATCTTTTAGTTTGTAATTATACATGAGGAGATTAGTATAAAGTTATTTAGCTCACACAGTTAATTGAAATTAAGATTTAAAGTTGTACTGTGAGCTGACATGTTATGTTTCTGATTTTCTTCCTGAAATAAAACTCACCTCCGATTTTAGACCTTCTCACCCTAGTGATATTAAACAAAATACCTTCTTGGCTATGAATTAACCTGACTGAATCTTAATGTTATGTTCCTTTTATACTTCATAGATCATGACATTTAATTCAGTATATTAAATCTTACTATATGAAATAGATTTGTGGTAATCCAAAACAGTGAGCAAGTACATGAGTACCATAATATACACACAGGCACACACACATACATGTACATCACATACATATCAACTGCAATATTAACTGATATGAACCTATTATTAATTCTAACGTAAATTTAAGATAGATAGTATAATTTAAAATCAATAGATATATAAGTTGAATGTAACTCCCTATAGAAGTTTTTATCGTCCCCATTCTTCAAGACATTTTAAAAGTCTATGACTGGTTTGGAATATTGCTTCGTGGTTGGACGAGCTTAAGTTGTATTGCTGAATAAAGTAGACCTTTCTACCAGCCAACTAGCCTTTGTGAACTTAAGCTGAGTTTCTCCCTTTTGAATATTTTCCTTTTGTAGGAGTTTCACCACAAATTTAGCATACATATTTAAGGCTTGACCTTATGTTAATTGCAAATAGACCCCTGGTACTATCTCCCAAATGCAAATGGAACCCCCTATAGTTCTATTGTTGCAGATAGACACCTTAGTGAATTTTTTTACTCTTTTACCCTCAGAGAGAGAAGATTGTTTTTCCCCTCCTGACAAATAGATCTCCAGAGGGAAAAGAGTCACAAAATATTTACTCTTTTTTTTTGGGTGGGGTTGGGGGGTGTCTCTATCGGTAACAATAGAACTACAAGGGGCCCATCCGAAATTGGGCGATAGTACAGGGGGTATATCCACAATTAACCCTTTTTAATCCAGTCTTTCATGCCCATGCACTCCACAGGCAACCCTATCAATAGAAAATGGTTTGACAGGATGAACAATGACATACATTAATCAACTCATGCTTTTGAGAAATACTTATACATTTACAAGAGTATGATGTATGTATATAGTTATATATAACTCAAGATTCAAACCATCATCCATTGAAGAAAAGAATACATCTGTAAATTTAACAAGACAACGACCACAATAGATGCGTATGCATCATTAATGTTTGGATAACTGTAGGATGGAATAAAGAAGGCTCAATTACAATATTAATAAATGAAGAGTTATTCAGTAGAGAGATTAGGAATTAAAGCTGAGAATGAAGTTGAAAGCGATCTCAGTGAAAACAACAAGTCTACCAACAATTTAGCATTACAACTTAAGAATGAAAAGAAGTAACAAAAAGCTTCTAGAGTAATACCTGCTATCCATAAATTTTTGAATGAAACATAAAAATTAGCAGTACCAGCAACATCAAGCAACTGCTTTGGTGAAAAATAACAGGTCCGCTAACAATTTAGCATTACAACTTAAGAATGAAAAGAAGTAACAAAAGCTTTTAGAGTAATACTTGCTATCCATAAATTTTTGAGTGAAACATAAAATTAGCAGTACCAGCAACAACAAGCAACTGCTTTGGTATAAATCATCAACGTAAAAGTTCTGCAATTTGAATGAAACATAACAGTTCTATTAGCAATTTAAAGCTTTCGAATAGTACCTAGAATCCATATATGGCATGAAATCAAGCATTTCATGGAAGACAATGTGCCCTTCAATTTTCTTGAATTTTCCAGATTTCAGTTGTAAGAATCTCTTCAGCTGAATTGTTAAAATAAATGGGAGCCTCTTAAAAAGAAGCTTTTTAATTAATTTCCTCTTGACCACCTTGCATTTCGTTTCCATATCCCTATCCTTTCTTAGCTGTTCATTTCCAAGTGAAGGAGCTAAATTGTGGCCATCACATCCAACATCCTGCTGATCACTGCTTTTGCTTGGCGAACCTAAAGCCTTCTCACTTTCAGATTTAACTCCACTACCTTGAAACTCAGATGCTTTTGATGGCTTCTGGTGTTGAAGAGGCGGTGAACAATGAACACAGTGATTGTCAAGCAGATCCTCAGGTTCTGCGAATAAGGCCAAGCACTTCTCCATTGACAGAGGACCACTCGTGTCATCAACCTCACAAACCTCATCATGGTTAAGTGCATTAAATTCTAAGAAATTGGTATACTGGTGTCGAAAACCACATCATGCTTGATTGAATATACATTTACATTCTCAAATATCAGAGTACTGGTATCAAGAACCACAACAGGCTTGATTGAGCATTCTACCCCTAGATTCATGTATGTGTCACAATTTGATGAGAGTCGATTATTACTTGGTCGGCGTTTTCCTTTTGTAATTTCTCCAAAATTCACAAATGTATCATTTAAAGAGCCTGAAGCTTCAAATGGATCTTCAATCCTTGTGACTGGTATTTCAAGTGGAGGAGGATCTTCCACTTCATTACCTTTAAGAAAGAGCTTGGGTATTTGTTCTCCATCGAAATTTGTATCATTTGAAACTTCTAGAGCATCAACTGCTGCTTCTACCCTTTTGTCTGATATCTCTGTTGAAAGTGGATCATCTGCTTCATTACCTATAGGAACGATCTCAGACATTACTTCTTCATCACTGTCAACGGTCAAAGATTTCTCTGTAACCCCTCCATCTTGGCTTCCTTCATGTTTCACCACAGCAGGCACATTAATCTTTCGTGAAGTAATTTCATTCCTCTCATGTGGATGTACCTTCAAAGGCACATTAGTCTTAGGTGAAATAATTTCATTCCTCTTATTCGGATGTATCTTCGTAGGAATATGTAGTGAAAGATCGAGAAGAGGATCATGCGCTGTCGAAGTTTTTCCACATCGATCACAACGCAGAATACTAGAGAATTCTCCTCTAAATATCTCATCCACAAAACTCATTCCTTCTGACTGCAACTCATCAAGCAAATATAGGAGCAATTCATGACTGTCATGCTGAATTCGGCTACAAATCTTTGGTCCTTCTGAACAAAAACAAGGAGATCTTGAGGCTGTATGGTAACTCTAAAATCATCATATGTTTCATTAAAGAGCCTCTTTAATGCTCCAATAACATAGCCAACTGGCATCTCCAAGTTCGCAAGACAGTGTGATGGGAATCCTTGGAAGATGTATGTGAGAAAGAAAAGATTGAGTTTGATACTTTGAGATCTTCAGAGATTGAGTTGATGATTTGAGATCATATTGGATTGTCATGAGGATTTTATGGATTTGATTTGATTGTTAGGATTTTTAGTTTCCTTTTTATGAGGATTTTTATTTTTTTTTCCTTAGTTGTTGCCTTTGTTTTCTTTAAATAAGGATGTAAGCCTTTGGGAAGAGGCAGACTATTTTGGAATTGAAATCAGAGTTTTAAAAAAATTGCATGTGAATTGCTCAAGGGTGTGAAGCCCGGGTGTGAAGCCCACTTTCTTTTATTTGCTCTAATCATATCTCAACCCTTCATCAGACTCTCCACTCACATCCAACCCTCCACCAAACCCTAACTCCCGTCCTTTGTTCCGCTCTGATTACCCTTTGCTCCATCCTTGTTCACACCTGCTGTTCATCACGGCCGTTGACTGCTGTTCTCTGTTCATCACCGAGCCAACTACTACTGTTCGTCGCCACTGTTCACCGCCGGTTACTGTTCACATGAACAGTACCTTCAGAGCTCTCAATCCTAGACATTGTCAAGTTTAATTTTTGTTCAGATCTAAGTTGATTGCTTGTGGACTAATTGTCTGTGTGTTTGTAGGTGCGTGGTAAACTCAAATCCAAGTTGTTGAGGGCTAGTTGGTTCTTTAATTTCGTGGATTAGTTCACCAAGTTTGCAACGGAATCTTTCAACTCAATCACGGTTCGGATCTTTGCGATTTGGGTGTGAGTTCCTTACATCCCTCAGGTGAATTCTAAACAGGACTTCAATTTCCTATTAATTATCTTGCAATCTCTTGAGAGTTGTAGAGAATTTATAATTATATTGAATATTGATATTCCTGTGATTCCGTGTATGATTCATCGCCATTATCATTTTAGGGTTGCACTACATTTTTTTAGTTAGTTGCTGGTTAGTGCATGCACGTAGCTCACTTTAGGGATCTCCATCCGTGTGATTGCTTGATTCATTTAGCATTAATGTTCTCCCGTGTCCTGTCCTGCATCATATTTGGTATTAGAGCTTAGGCTAGATTTGTTCATGTTACGCAGTGGTAGGACCTTTAGAAACACAATGACGGATTCACAAAACGACACACAAGCACAGATCACCGAACTCACTGAGGCTCTTCGCACGTTCATGCAACAACAAGACACTAGGCACGAACAGCTCACTGCACGATTAGACCAGTTAGACAGACAATTTCAGGGGCGTCAAGAGGACTTTCAGGATAGAAATAATAGGAGACTTGCTAGGGATGATCATGGGGGTAGAGCCCAACACATTAGGGGACACGGCCTTGCAGCTAGGCCACGACGGGATATGACGAGCATCTTGACCTTGGCGACACCTATTTTAGACCTAGGGAAGACGATATCATTAGGAAAGTGAAGATAGAGGCCCCATCCTTTGGCGGTAGGCATGAACCCAAAGAGTTTAGTGATTGGCTAGCGAGATGGATACTTACTTTGATTGGTACGACATGTCCAGAGTCATAGGATTGATTTGCTAGGATGAAGTTGGTCGGTCACCAAAGTGTATTGGACTTCAGTCGAGAGACATCTAGCTAAGACACATCAGGATCCAATTGAGACGTGGGATGAGATGAAAGAAAAGCTCAAAGAGAAGTATCTCCCACCCTCATACCTAGATAGGTTGATGGATCACTTGTCCACGCTAAGGCCGTGGAAACTTGTCGTGAAGGAGTACATGGACAAGTTCGGCGACTTAGTTTACCGTTGCAATGTCCGGGAGGAACCTCGGTTTGCCCTCTCGATTTAAATCTTGGATTGAGACCTGATATCCAACACGAGATGGCGCCACATTTGGTGACTTCTGTAGATGAGGCATATCATTTGGCTCTAGAAATGGAGCGCTATCTTAAGGCACCCACCTACAGAAAGTTCACATCTCCAGTAGGGGACCAACCTAAGCGACAATTCGATAAAAATACCGAATCCAATAATATTGCCACTCAGGATCAGAAGGGTAAATTTGTCACTGGTGAGTCGTCTAAGCAAGGACCCAAAGGACCTAAATGCTATAATTGTCAGGGGTTTGGACACTTTGCTTACCAGTGCCCCAATAGGAGTTTATTTATCAATGGATCCTACGAGGATCAGGAGGATGATGGTGATAACTCCGGGGATGCCGAGGAGATTTATGCTCCTGATAGTGGTGCCAGCGACGCCGAGGATGCGTTAGCGAATCTTTGCGACCCACTTGCATGTCGTTAGGTGCTTACTAACCTCACCTAGGGATGAGGAAGATTGGTGTAGAACTAATATTTTCCACACCTACTTCAAGCATGACGATAAGTTTTACAAATTGATGATTGATGGAGGTAGTTGTGTGAACATTATTGCCAAGTCAGCTGTAGAGAGGATGAACCTAAAAGCTGAACCTCATCCACAACCATACAATGTCACTTGGGTTAACAAGACTGCACATCCTGTCACCCAACGTTGTCTAGTGCCTATCCAGCTTTCAAGCTACCAAGATTGTATTTGGTGTGACGTTTTACCCATGGACGCTGCACATGTCTTACTAGGTAGACCATGGTTGTACGATTTAGATGTGACTAGTTTTGAAAGGTCAAACACATACACATTCAAGTTTAATGACAATAAGAGTGTGTTAACTCCCTCCAGACCCAAAGCTCACTCAAGTCATAAGAATGGATCGGTCACTACCAAGGCTGGTAAGAAGCCTGTCCATCTCTTAGGCAAGAGCCAGTTTCTTAAGGAGAGCAAGGAGGAAGGAATTGTCTATATGATCGTCGCCGCTAGTTCTGCTTTTGCTAGTCCATCTTTAGATATCCCTCCTGAGGTTCATCAGATCCTTACTGATTTTAGTGATATCATGCTTGATGAGGTGCCTGATGAACTTCCTCCCCTTAGAGACATTCAGCATGTCATAGATCTTGTGCCGGGGTCTACTCTACCCAACTTACCACACTACAGGATGAACCCCACAGAGCACACTGAGCTTAGACGCCAGGTAGATGAGCTATTACGGAAGGGCTTTATTAGAGAGAGTTTGAGTCCTTGTGCCGTTCTCGCATTGCTCACTCCCAAGAAAGATGGCAGCTGGAGGATGTGCGTGGATAGTAGAGCCATCAACAAAATCACGGTTAAGTATAGGTTTCCTATTCCTAGACTTGACGATCTTTTAGACATGATGGCCGGGTCTCGTATCTTCTCGAAAGTAGATCTTCGTAGTGGGTACCATCAGATCCGCATCCGCGAAGGCGACGAATGGAAAACTGCCTTTAAGATTAAGGACGGCCTATATGAGTGGTTAGTCATGCCCTTTGGTCTATCAAATGCTCCTAGCACTTTTATGAGGGTTATGACTCAGATTTTGCGTCCTTTCTTAGGCCAGTTTGTGGTCGTCTACTTTGACGATATCTTGATCTTTAGTCGAACCCAAGAAGAACATCTTCTTCACTTAACACAGGTTTTAGAGACTCTTCGAAAGGAGAAATTTTATATCAATTTGAAGAAGTGTGCTTTCATGTCATCATCTGTACACTTCTTAGGGTTCGTCATCCTTTGTTGTGATTGTGGGGCCGATAAGGTCAAGGCCATCAGGGAATGGCCTACTCCTACTACCATTCATGAGGCCAGGAGTTTTCATGGGTTGGCCACTTTTTATAGGAGGTTTGTTAAGGGGTTTAGTACCATTATGGCTCCCATCACGAGTTGTCTTAAGAAAGGGAGTTTGAGTGGACTAAATCTGCTGCTAGGGCTTTTGAGGAGATTAAGGAGAAGTTGACTTTTGCCCCAGTCCTTCGCCTCCCTAATTTCTCTAAGGTCTTTGAGGTAGCTTGTGACGCCTCGGGAGTAGGTATTGGTGGCGTGTTGAGTCAAGAGGGACATCCTATCGCTTTCTTTAGCGAGAAGTTGAATGAAGCTCGACAACGCTATTCAAACTACGACAGAGAGTTTTATGCCGTAGTGCAGAGTTTACGATACTGGCGTCACTATTTACTTCCAGCAGAGTTTATTTTATACTCCGACCATCAGGCCCTACGATATTTGAATTCTCAAAAGAAGTTAGGGCACCGACATGTCAAGTGGGTTGAGTTCATACATGAGTATACTTTTGTTCTCAAACATTGTGCAGGTGTTGAGAACAAACCCACTGACGCTTTGAGTAGAAAGGTCACCACTTTGCAGTCTATGAGTGCACAAGTGATAGGATTTGATCGAGTCATTCAGGACTACCCTACTTGTCGGGACTTTGGTGAGATCTATGCCTCTTTGACACAAGATCCTCCTTTTATTGTAGTAGGTTTCACCATTGTCAATGGTTTTCTCTTTAGGGGCAGCCGCTTATGCATCCCTAACACCTCTCTTCGTGATCATCTGATTTGGGAAATGCATGCGGGAGGCGCTACTGGACACTTTGGCCGAGATAAGACGGTGATATTAGTTGAGGATAGATTTTACTGGCCAAGTGTTAAGCGAGATGTTGCGAGGGTTGTGTCACATTGTCGGGTATGTTAGGTTGCTAAGGGTAGGAAGCAGAACACAGGTTTATACACTCCTTCACCTATACCTTTTGCTCCATGGCAGGATGTTAGCATGGACTTTGTCCTAGGTCTCCCTCGTACATTTAGGAAGCACGATTCGATATTGGTTGTAGAGGATCGCTTTTCGAAGATGGCACATTTCATTCCCTGCAACAAAACTGCAGATGCTTCCCATGTTGCACACCTCTTTCTTAGAGAGGTAGTTCGTCTACACGGTCTTCCTAAGACTATTGTTTCAGATAGAGATGTGAGGTTCACTAGTCACTTCTGGAGGACACTCTGGAAGAAACTTAATACTTCATTACAGTTTTCGACGGCTTACCATCCACAGACTGATGGTCAGACTGAGGTGGTGAACCATAGTCTAGGAGATTTGTTACGATGTTTAGTTGGAGACCATGTGTCTGGGTGGGATTTGGTGTTGCCTATGGCAGAGTTTGCATATAATAGTTCGGTGAATAGGTCTACTGGGTTGAGTCCATTCGAGATTGTTATGGGTTGTTGACCTAGGAAACCTATAGACCTACTACCAGTGCCATTAGGAACTAGACCCAGTGCTTCAGCCGAGTCCTTTGCACAATATTTGCATGATTTGCACAATGAGATTCGCAGACAGATAGCAATAAACAATGATAATTATAAGTTTGCTGTAGATTCTCATAGACGATTGCAGGAGTTTTTGGTTGGAGATATGGTCATGCTTAGAGTTCGACCTGAGAGGTTCCCTAGGGGAGCTGTGGGGAAATTTCATGCCCGACGTACAGGTCCGTTTCGAGTTCTGAGGAAGATTGGTTCCAATGCTTACGAGTTGGACATTCCGCGAGATTTTGGCATCAGCCCAGTTTTCAATATCGAGGATTTAACTCCTTATCATGCGCCTGTAGACTATCCGACAACAATCCCAGAGCTGACACCCTTAGATTCTGCAGCACCACCACAAGTTCCAGCTCCACCACCTATGCAGCCAAGGAGACGCCCATCAGAGGAGATCGAGGATATTTTGCAGGACGAGATTGTTTCGACAGCAGAGGGCGGTTTTCAGTGATATCTAGTCCGCTGGCGTGGGCGACTGATTGGTACGCAGCTCTGGTGAGGAGATTGAGCAGCTCAACCCAGATGTACTAGATGCTTATCATCGTCACCATTCACCAGAGGCGAATGTTTCGAAGCCGGGGAGAGTTGATGGGAATCCTTGGAAGGTGTATGTGAGAAAGAAAAGATTGAGTTTGATACTTTGAGATCTTCAGAGATTGAGTTGATGATTTGAGATCATATTAGATTGTCATGAGGATTTTATGGATTTGATTTGATTGTTAGGATTTTTAGTTTCCTTTTTATGAGGATTTTTATTTTTTTTCCTTAGTTGTTGCCTTTGTTTTCTTTAAATAAGGATGTAAGCCTTTGGGAAGAGGCAGACTATTTTGGAATTGAAATCTGAGTTTTAAAAAAATTGCATGTGAATTGCTCAAGGGTGTGAAGCCCGGGTGTGAAGCCCACTTTCTTTTATTTGCTCTAATCATATCTCAACCCTTCATCAGACTCTCCACTCACATCCAACCCTCTACCAAACCCTAACTCCCGTCACTATTCATGCTACAGTACCGACACTCCATCACTGTTCACACACACTGTTCATCACGGCCGTTGACTGCTGTTCTCTGTTCATCACCGAGCCAATCACTCTTGTTAAATTACATCCTTTGTTCCGCGCCGGTTCTTGTTCATGTGAACAGTACCTTCAGAGCTCTCAATCCTAGACATTATCAAGTTTAATTTTTGTTCAGATCTAAGTTGATTGCTTGTGGACTAATTGTTTGTGTGTTTGTAGGTGCGTGGTAAACTCAAATCCAAGTTGTTGAGGGCTAGTTGGTTCTTTAATTTCGTGGATTAGTTCACCAAGTTTGCAACGGAATCTTTCAACTCAATCACGGTTCGGATCTTTGCGATTTGGGTGTGAGTTCCTTACATCCCTCAGGTGAATTCTAAACAGGACTTCAATTTCCTATTGATTATCTTGCAATCTCTTGAGAGTTGTAGAGAATTTATAATTATATTGAATATTGATATTCCTGCGATTCCGTGTATGATTCATCGTCATTATCATTTTAGGGTTGCACTATATTTTTTTTAGTTAGTTGCTGGTTAGTGCATGCACGTAGCTCACTTTAGGGATCTCCATCCGTGTGATTGCTTGATTCATGTGGCATTAATGTTCTCCCGTGTCCTGTCCTGCGTCACACTGCCCCAGTCTATTCATGGCAAAAAGATTTTGCAAGGCTGTGTTGAAGTAGCAAGTGTTCACAAGATTAGGCAACCCTTTAAACCTACATGGATTATTGATTTTTTGCTGTTGCATTCCTTTCGCATATTTTCTAACAAACATTTTTGGCCTCCCATCCTCGTCCTTCAAATTCTTCTCTTCCTCAGTTGTAACAAGTCGATATAACTCACAAGCAAAATAATATAATTCACTCGGTTTGTCTACTCAAATAGAAAATGGATGTTTATCTTTCTTCCCATGATCAAATGCATGGCCGCTAGGACCATATTCATTCTCAATACCACAGAAACTCTCTTCACAAGTCCAACAAACCCAATGAACAGTTCCCTCAGGGACTACTTCCATTCTCTTCTTTGGTGCTATATCGAGACTATCCTTTACCTTCTTATTACATGTTTGACATGCAAAGCCCATGCTCGCAGAGGACTTGATTCTTCCAAGAATTCGCTCCCTCTTAATGCTTCCACCAGTATGATGTCTACAAATATAGGGACGGGGACGATGATGTCTACAAATATAGGGACGGGGACGAGGGCGGCTTTGACTCTTTGTTCTCGCCGTCGGTTCTTGGTCAAGAACGTGATCCAATTCAAGAGGGCTAAATTCTGAGGTTTCCTGCAATAGTAGGTAAGATTGGAGAAAGCAAAATCTTGATATATCAGAGTTTTAACAAGAACCCACAAATTAATTTCTTGTTAAAACACAAGATTTTAATCGATGACGAAAAAAGAATGTAATGGGGCAGATTATAATCTTGCACAAACATAAAGAGTCAAAAAGAAATTAAAATGTCTAGAGAAAACCCAGTTGCGTCATCAGAGTTTTGAAAAGAACCCATATAATAATATGCATGAAACTTGAAGATTTTAATCAATTGGGCAGTAAGATTAGAGCAAACCCATACAAAAATTTTCCAATGAAATTAGAAGAACACAATATATCAATCACATAAAGGACAAATTAGTAGAAAAAACCAAAGGGGATTAAGGAAATTTACTTGGGGATTAGCAGAAATAGGTTCTGGGTCTTGAGGAGAAAGCTGAATTCTTTTTCTTGAACACAGTAAAAGAGGAAGAGAAAGCGGGAAGAATGTAAGAATGTTGTGGTTCAAACAAAGAGTATTACAAATAAACCCCTATTTTTATGGAATATAATGGTAATCCAATTTCTTGTTAAAAAAATAATTAAATAAATCAAATGCACCCACGTGTTCACCCAAATTTGCCACATTTTATTAAACTTGCATAATAAAGTTATCAAATTTTTATAATTGTAGACGATAAAGAGAAAATTATGATAAAATACAACATAAAGAGGGGACATGTAGGCAACATAGAGAGCTGGGAGCTGAATGAATCTGAGCCCTAGCTTCGTGAGGTGCCATCTCAAATGAATCATAATAATGAAGGAGAGCTTAGAGAATGGGACCATTCTAGTCGTCGTCTCCCCAATTTCAAGGATTTAGGGTTTTTTGTCGCTCAAAAAAATTAGGGCTATTTGAAAGCCTTTGTTCTTTCTATGAATGGGAAAGTTGAGAGTAGTCAAGGGTTAAATTCACATAACCCCCTTGAACTTTGGGGCTGTTCCACATAACTCTTTGATGTTTTTTTTATCTCACAAAATCCTGCTAAACTTTGAACTATAGGAAGAGATATGTTGCATGTAAATGTTAAAAAATTTACAAATAAATAAAATTTTCTTTGGAGGAAAAAAAAATTCAAATTTTAGGGGAAGAAATATGTTACCTCTAAATGACAAATGATAAAATTTGATATTTTTCTCTCAAGAACATTTTAATTATCTGCAAATTATGGGTAGGGGTTAGTGGAAGAAAATGTTAAAGTTTAAGAGGGTTTACTAAGACTCTCCAAAGTTGAGGGGTGGTTAAGTGGAACCCCCCCTCAAAAGCTCAAGGGGTTATGTCAAATTAATTATAATTAATTTGGATATCTGATGGCCTCGCCTAAAGTTTTTGGCGTGGCTTAATTTTATCAGAGCATTCAACTATTTGGTGACTAAAGGTATGCTGTAATGTGGACCAAAAAAATTCTAGTAAACCATTTTTTAGTTTGAACCAACTCTTCTCATAGTCCAAACTAAAACTAATTTTGGTTGAAACTATGAAGGATTAATCCTGGCTCCGTCTTTAAGAGATTCTCAAACACATTCTTAGAAACTCTCCAAAATTTAAATACATGTTATTAATGAAAAATGTATAATAGTCAATTGCAAATCCTAATCAAATCTAAAATATTCATTATTGTCTTGAAATATTATCTTGAAAAACGTTACTGTGAGAGTCACTATGCAATAGAGGAAATCCTATATGGCTTAATCTTGTTCCCTGAAATTGAAATGAAAGAAAAGAGTTGAATAATTAGATTCTATCTAATTACCACATGATTAGATAGAGGAACGAGATCCTCCTTTTTGCCAACAACATTTGTGGTTGCTGGTGTTAACTATTTGAATATCTAAACTTATTACATCGGCGCTTGCTTGGATACGTGGAGCCAACTAGTCTAAATGTAACAATTCCAATACGATAAATGCCAATAAAATTTAGGATGACTAACTAGTTCTTGAAATTACCGTAGAATATACCTCAGTTATATTTTAAAATAGAATTCAACTGAACTTGCTGTAAATTCTACAAAACTAAATGCTAAAAAGTTCTAAATCAACATGTGAGTGTTACGTGACAACATTAGGTAGATTACTCATAATTATAAGTAATCAAGGTATAAAAATGTTATATAAATGCTGCAAAAATGTGAGATCAGTATATAAGAGCAAATTAGGCAAAACTACAAGGTATGCAAGTGCCAAGTAGCCTTTAACTAATATTAGGCAATAAACTAACCTTCCTATGCACTCTAATTGTGAGTTGGATAGGTTTTTCTAGGAGGGGAGGGGAAGTAGTAGGAAGATTATAAAGCAAACTCAAAGTTATATTTATTTACAACTTTTAATTGGTCAGGAGAGCGAATAGAAGGGTTAAAAATAGGCAAATTCTCTCACTTTCTCAACCCTCCTAAGGTGGATGGGTTCGGAGAGGAGGGATTGAAACTTAAGGGTGTGTTTGGATGGGGGCTAGTGGATGGAAGTTAAAGTGAAATTTCATTTTAATCTTATTTGGGAGTTTTTTTTGAGGGGTTAGAGGATGGAATGGAAGGTTAAATTTTTCTAGATTTTCCTCCCCAATTAGGACGGTAAAGGATGGAATGAAAATCAGAGTAAAATTTCACAATATGGTAAGACAATTATACCCTTATAACATTAAAAGCAATGACTAAGATATACTCTCATCACATGGAACCAACGGCTTAGATTTGGCCTTATGTAAGGGTATTTATGTAACTTTATATATATTCACTTTACTTCCCTCCTCTTTATTAGAACTCCCAAACAAAGTAAAATAAATTTACTTCCATTCCCTTTACTAAACTCCCAAACAACATTTTATCTTTTCACTCTCCTTCCCTACCTTTCCTTTCCATTATTTAACTTTTCGTCCCTTCCCTTAGTAAACTCCCAAATAAAGTATAAATAAATCTTTCCCAATGTTATAATATTGACCTTTAAAAAAAAAGAAATTTGATGTGCATTAATCAAATGATATATTGGTCATGTAGTATCTCTTTTCTTTCCATTTTCTACCCTAAAGCCTCATTTGGTACGCGGGAATGGGTATGAATGGAATGCTCATTCCCACTTCTCATTCATGGTTACCAAGCACAATGCCTTTTTGGAAGTTAGAATGCTCATTCCACTTCTACTCCATTCCCACTTTTTTTTTTGTGGGAATGAGAATTCCCAATAAATTTGTAGGGAATGGGCATTCCCACTTAATTAGGAATGAAAAAAAATTAAATTAACTACCAAATATGCCATGATTGTTTATTAAATACTCATATCATAAATTAAAAAGATTTTTATTCACACTACATCCTCTAATTGCACCCAAACATGAGAATGGAAATGAGCATTCCATTCCCACGCGCATTCCCTTCCATGCTTTATTCCATTCTCACTTAATCCGATTCTCACGTATCAAACGAGACATAAACATACACAACTTATAACATACTCTCACTCTTTCCCTTCTTGTCTATCCAAACACATTTAATATCATTCTATTCACTTCCTTGCCATCCCATTTCCTTGGGTTTACTTCAACTCACTCCCTCCCTACCTCTTTATGTACCCAAACCCACTGTAAGTCTTAAGAACATGCAATTTTTTGGAGTTCAATAGACTTTTGGACCATAATTCACTTTACATGTGTACGGGTCTTTTAATTGCACTCAAATATCCTATTCTTTCCCCTATATTCCACTTATAAACCTCACTTGCTTTTGGCAGGGCTTATATATCCTAAGGGTTTGTTTGGATTTGCTCCTAATGAAGAGAAGTTAAGTGAACATTGGATAAGTTAAGTTAAAATAAGTTAACATACGAAACTTGTTTAGAAATTTAGTTAGGGAAACTAAGAGGAACTTTTTCATCATGTTTGAAAAGTTTAATGAAAAGTTTAATAAAGTGAAGGGAAGGGAAGGGAAGAGAATATATGTAAATTTACATAAATAACCTTGCATGTGTAATACTCTTTTTTTTACAGAAGGGTAAAATTATCTTTGTGTAATAGTTACCTTAACTTCCCCTTGGTTACACCCCAATATAAGGGGGAACAAAATCTTAGATTATCTCACATTAGTTACCTTAACTTCCTCCCATCCATTATCCATCACAAATAAGTTCCCAAACAAAATTAATGAGTTCCCTACCTTCCCATACCTCCCGTTAAACCCAATCTAAATATGCCCCAAAGTATTTTAATTACTTTTAAGTATTTAGGTGCATGCGTTGCGTATATGACAAAAAAAAAGTATGGAGAGACTAAGAGTATTGTATGATTTCTTATTAGTCTGAGAGCATTTCCCTTTATTGGTTAATTGTTTATTGTTGATTGGTTTAATTGTTAGGGGCATTTACAATTGATTCTTTTCACATATAAGGGCATTTTAGAAATTCCAAAAATGTGGCTTGTATGACCAAATAGGCCCTTAGGATAAGTTAAGTTAGGGGCATTCACAATTGATTCTTTTTAAAATTTATACTTAAACACCCTAAATTTTATCAAATTACGCTTAAATATCTTAAAACTTTTAAAACTTGCGCTTAAATACCCTCAAGTTTGCATAGCGAGAATATTTAAGTGCAAAGTTTAAGAATTTTAGGGTATTTAAGTCCACAATTTTTAAGCTTTAGGGGCAAAACAAGTGAGGATTTATAAATGTAAGTTTTAAACACTTATGTAAATGATGCCAAAAATAAGTGAAGGTATATAAGTGCGAAATAGGAAAAACTATAGGGTATTTAAGTACAATTAAGCCTTACGGCTGTTTGCTGTTTGGGTGGGAACAGTATAGAGTTATAACAAACTGCGGGAGCGGGCAACGACAAAGAAAACCCTGCGCCTCTCTCAAAAACCCTCTTTTGGTTCTCGCCGTTGCCCTAATTTCACCGAGCTTGCTTCAATTATGGCGGCAAATAGTAAGAAAATTCCTTTATTTTTCTTTCTTTCAATTAGAAATATTTCTTGATTCCCCTATTTTTGATCTTGAATTAATTTTTTTTTGGATTGAAGCAATGGCGCGTTCTTTTCTTCAAGCTGTGGCTACGGAGGAAGTCGCTCCCCCTCTTCGAGTTGTTCAGATGGAAGGACTGGTAACTAACTTTTGCGATCTTTATTGCGGATTTTTGAGTTTTTCTAATTTTTTCAGATTTATTTGGTAATTTTTTGGTGGTAATTTGAAGTTTTTAGGTCAATTTTAGTGGAAAATAAAGATTCTTTTTGGTAATAATGTATTGGAGATTGGCGCTGGAATATACTCAAAACTTTGGTTCTTAGTTCCATTTGCCATTTCATCGACCAATTAGGAGTTTGCTGAAGAATGTAAATGCTATTTTATTTAAATTGCCATTTCATTCACCAATTGGGAGTTTGCTGAAGGAAATAAATGTTATTTATTAAATTTAATAATAATCTAAACTAATTTTCAGATTAATATCAATTAAACAAGAGCATGTCATATATATATTTGCAAATTTTGTACAATAAGAGTTTTAGGAATTCGCCTTTGGCTTTTAAAAACTGTTATTTACCTGTTGAAGGCTGTAGGGTTTCATAACCATTTGCTATTCTATTTCACACTTAATTTAAGAAAAATGAGGGAGGATCAAATCCATACATATTATTCAAAATTATAAATTTTATTTTAATGGCTATCACAATAATCATACAAAGATTTGTACCAACTCATGTATTCTAATAAAAATATGTATCTCATCAATGAATATAATTCACATTTACATCAAGATGTGAGATAGCTCGGGGTCCACTAGACATAAAACCCGAGAAAACAATCTGAGGCCATAGCTCGAAGGTATCAATCATAGCGAAAGGAAAATAAGTATATATAAATCAGCTCCTTTCAGGTTCTGCGATTTGGCCTGGTGGCGCGTTTATTGCTTTCTTGGGCAGAAGATTTTGAGTTCGGCTCCCTCCATTAGCATGCGAAAACAAATTTTTTATTCTCATATGAATAATAAGCAAACTAAGAGCAAAGTTCATGTGGTGGGTCCACAATGCAACCAAACAAAATTATCATTTAACTAAATACAAGCAACTCAAGGTATCATAACCCCAAATTCAAACAAATAATCGACTAACAAACCAACTAAATAAGCCAACAACTTCGGTACTCCAAAAATACTTTTTGGAGTACTAATGGCAAAAATTGTAATTAAATTTCTTGATTTTGCTCTCTCAGTCCTGAGAAAAGCAGTAGCCGCTAAGAATAGAGTACCACACCCAAATTAGTAATTAATGACACCTTGAAGGGCAATTCTTAACTAATTTAGCCATCCCCCTTCTTCCTCCACATTCATTCCCTTTTGCTTTGTTTTTTCATGAGAAGCGGTTTTCGTCTTCAAGTGAGACCCATTCACTACTATTTCACAATCTTATTTAATTTTGAGTTAGATCAACATCATTCCTCTACTTCACATCTATTGTGATCGACAATGATTGGTAGAAGTCTAGAACTCCCCTGTTTCACTTTTCCTTTTGTCTTGATGAAATCCTTAAAACTAGAAAAGGAAGTACTATTTCTCGGTGAATTGATGATTGTAGTTCAAAGTATTTTATCTGAAATTTCAAGAAAGGAGATATATCTTATGTACCCTACTCTACAATACTCTTATCAATAAAAATAATATGTTGGTGTACCTAAGTAAAATCTACATCTATACTATCTGAATTTATTAATCGGAAAATAACTCTGCAATTAAGTCTACCTTTCTCGTCCTCTACATTTTTTGGACAAAAAATATGAAATTATGGGTTTGGAAGGTGAGGAAAAAAGATAGTAGCAAATACAATTTTACTATTTAAATAACGTTAAATAAAAAAATAAAAAAAATCCTTTTTTGGAGCACGGTATCTGGTCTCGTATAAAACTTTGTGGGGCTATTTTATCTTATGTCAAGATTGCTATGGAAATGGCGTAAAGATAGCGTCTAGATGAGGAAGAAGATGAGATATTGAAGTGCAATTTTTTTCTTAGATTAAAATTAAATAAAAAACCATGTTTAGAGCACTGAATTAGAGCGGTTTTTCATCTTTGACTTGGATATGTGTTTCTTTTGAGACTGAACAAATCGAGAATAATTCTATTTTAGGTTGACAAACTGAAAATGAGAGGGGTGAGGAAAGGAAACGGTTGTGAGAAGAGAAAAAACAGGGAAAAATTACTAAATAAGAATGGACCAAAATGTCTTCCTATTTGACAGCTTGTTTCTATTTTATATAAATTAGAAAATTGTAAAATTCCTATTATCGGAGTACTGATGCATTTCTCATTAAATGATTCCTCTGGTGGTTGCATAGTTTTGGCGGGAAAAAGAGCATTAGTTATTGTTTGCTGATAAAATTTTAATTACTTTCTCTGGTGACTGTATAGTTTTGGCGGAAAAAAAGAGCATTAGTTATTGTTTGCTAATAAAATTTTAATTGCTTGACTACTCGGTAATATGATCCCAAAACAACACTGCAATTATGATCATCTGATCTAAGACAAATTATATTAACCAAATCAAACATAATTGATTTTCCAATAATTGTTTTTTATTCGCATAGCACTAAAAACCATTATAGTCATGTGATGTTGGTAATGGATGTATAATCAAGTTA
Source organism: Asparagus setaceus (assembly GCA_012295165.1). Lineage (NCBI taxonomy): Eukaryota > Viridiplantae > Streptophyta > Magnoliopsida > Asparagales > Asparagaceae > Asparagus > Asparagus setaceus. The sequence continues at coordinate 17,927,134 of CM022710.1, forward strand.
TGATTGTCATCGATATAAATCAAATGAATGTCCAATAGTAAAAAATGGAAAGTGTATGCTAATAGATTACAATACCACAAATCAATCGACATTCTTTAGCTTCTTTTTGAGAATGTAATTTTATTCATGATATAACATGTGTCCGACCCCATCAATATTCTCCTCTAGCGGAGTTTCAAAAAGGCATATTCTAAAATACCAACCTTGCTACTAGTGGACAAATGACTATTGTAAGTTTGCAACTACCCATCATAAGGTGGCACCGATCACCAATACAGAACCACCACCATTAGTAGTCTACTATCACTCTTGTTGTTTGTCATCGCCACTGAGACTACACTAATAGATCAGAATACAAGATAGATTTTTATCTATAATAAGTGTATCAATTTATTCAATCACATCGAAACAATGAAATATTTGATAATATATAAACACTGTTTGATATTGCTGGAGGAAACAAATTTTATTTATTCAAATATAATAATAAATAATAATCAAAACTAATTTTCAGATTAACATTAACTGTACAAGATCGTATCGTATATATTTTACAATTTTTCTAAAAAAGAGTATTAGGAATACCTAACTTCCAAGTAGCCCAAGTGTTTTGCCTTAACTTGATTCACGTTGCTCCTACTTCAGGTCAAATTAAAGGAGATGATGATACTCTCTCTAATTCACGCTTTGAAATTTTGGTGGAGATGAATGTCCGTTTATCTCAAATACAAGCGTGTGGCCCTGTCTTATAGGGATCATGTAGAATCTTTAACTATTTGTTTAAACTTAACTATAGTATCTTTTGAGAACCTATATTTCAACTAATAATACTATCTGTTGAGATTTTTATCTCAACTAATCAATCTTAAATAATCGTAAATATCTTCCCATATCGAACTTTATTTAAGTTTTAACTTATAATGACAAATATACCCATCAGCATATTTGCAAAGTAACACTAGAGAAAAATATACTTACAAGTGTCACCCTTTCTAACAATTGTTCGCTTATCTGTTCTACTATTATCTTTATTCCAATATAATTAACTATAACATCTTTCTGTATTATTTACTAAGTGAACATTTGGGCGTGCATAAGTATATATGTTCAATTAGAACAGAATCGAGTTCTCTCAATAACAATTACTGTTAAGGAAATAAGTGAGGTACTTATAATTTGGTTCTTAACCCTAGAAGGATACCATTTATATATTTATGTGTTAACTTTCACATAGCCAATCATTAATGTCTGACTAGGACTTGCAAGATTGCACAAATATTATATGAGATGTGTTATTTTAACATAAGGTCCACATTTAAATTTTTTGAAGAAATTTGTTATTTGAAGTGGTTCTACTGCTAATATTTGACTATTAAACTAGGCGAGCATGGTTTGACAAAAACTAATACATAAATAATATATTAGTTGAGTATATTAAGTTTAATAAGATGTGGAATTAAACATAACTTGTAAGAGTGATAATAAGTATAACTGGTCTCAGTAACTTATATTGAAATGAAAATAATAGTAGAACGATCGATAGAGATTGAAGTGGGAGCCACTTGTAACTATCCTTTTCTCTATTGTTACTTTGCAAATATGTTGATGGGTATTGTGGAGTTTAAACTTAAATAAAGTTAAGATATAGCAAGCTATCTGTGACCTGTTTGGATTGATTAGTTGAGATATAAAATCTCAATAGATAGTATGACCAGTTGAGATATAGGATCTCAAATGATATTATAGTTAAGTTTAAATGAATAGCTAGAAATAAGATTCCTATATGATCCCATCTACATGCTCCCTATAAGTAGAGGCTTATCTTTGAGAAAAACAACAAAAGTTCTTTTTCTCTAAATAGTCTCAGAGAGCAAATTAGAAAGGGAATGACCATCATCTTCTTTAATTTGTGAAGCAATCCAAATGAAGAGGAGCAACAAGGTGAACTAAGTAGAGACAGAATACTTGGGCTGTTTAGAAGTGAGGTATTTCTAAAACCAATATTCTAGAAAGCGCTAGGCATCGGATATGGCGCCCGGCAGCTAGAGGAATGCCAAAGTGGCACATAGGCGTTTTGTTAAGCATTGAGAGGTAAGAACTTTTTCAAAGATTCAAAATTTTATCCTCATCGTTTTATCTGAGATAAACTTGGATCGAGTTCTGATCTGATACATTTTAACCTGATATGTTCTCTTCACCCGTTGTTATGCTTAAGTGGATAACAAGCCCCTTTTGATGTGGTCAGTCAACGTGAGCAGCACATGTTTACCCATTGTTATGCTTAAGTGGATAACAAACCCCTTTTGATGCGGTGAGTCCACATGAGCAGCCCATTAGCTCATATTCACCTAGGCGCTCTCAAGCATTAAGCAAGCGGTTTAGGTACTGCTCAGGCATAAACAGGCATCCAAACCGCTTTTTAAAACAATGCCTAAAACTCTTTGTAGAAATTGTAGACTGTAATGACACAATCTTGTATAATTAATGTTAATCTGAAAATTAGTTTCAATTATTACTAAATTTGAATAAATAAGTTTCCTTCAGACAGTAGTATATATCATGTAGTTTTTGTTGTTTTGATATGATTGAAGAAATTGATATAATTATTGTAGATATGATATAGTAATGCACCATAATCTATTACCTCATTACAGTGACAGTTTTTTTTTGCATTCTACTCAATTTGATTGTTGACAGTTGATAAATTTGATCTATGAATCTCATGATGTGGGCCAGGCCGTCTAACCTGTCTCTTTAGGCACACAATTTGAACTATATGTTTGGTTATATTCTATTCGTTTATTAACTGAATACTGAAAAATATTCATTTACTGTTCAATAAACTATGAAATCGAATATAACTGAATATTTGGACAAATAATAACCGAACTGTTTGTTCATTATTTGGTTCACTTCCACCTCTAGGTGTGAGCCAGTGTTTACATAGTGATTAGATCTGCATAACTTCAAAAAGTGGATTTTATGATGACTAGGAGGGTACCTACTTTTGTGTAAAAGCTTCACCTTTGTTTTACATATATCAAAGCTAAGTCATTTTTAGCAATATATGATAGCTTGAAGAAAGTTGTGTTGTTTATGCACCATATCAATTGAGAATTTTAAGGCAATTGAATTCTGGTATGGGGGAGAACGAACGAATAGTTGCGGAGGCCCTTGTTGCGACAGTACCTCCTCTATATTACATTGTATTCCACCCACTATGAAGAATCTTTATGTGGTAGATAATATGCTTGAGATGCATTTCCCTTCCACTTGCTGCAGCTTAAGGTTCCTGAATTTTAAATTTATGACTTTGATTCTAAAGGTTCCCGCTTAAAAGAATTATTGTATATTTTAATGTTCCCTTTTGTTTGCAATAATGTTTACTGCTTCGTTTGCTGTTGCTTCAATAACTGGAAGTCCAGAATGGCTGTGTTTATATGAAATTTTTACTTGTTCTTGAATGGCATTTTGCAGGCAATTTTGAAAATAATTAAACACTGCAAGGAATTCTCCCCAGCTCTGGTCACAGGGCAACTTCTTGGTCTTGATGTTGGGAGTGTACTTGAAGTCACTAACTGTTTCCCTTTCCCTGTATGTTAAAATATCTCTTTCCTTTACCACCGATGAGAGAAGCATCTATTTACTTCTTCACTAAGATTTGCACTGTTCCTTTATATACCTCAGTTCAATCCCCTCAGTCCCCTTCTTTAAAAAACATTAAATTGTCATTCTTATTCATTAATAACATCTTTTTCCATTTGCAATGTTGATAGTATTCTTAGAATTACTTTTTCTTTAGGTAACAAGTTTCAATCCCTTCCTTTAAATTTTTTTTTCCGTTATGCTAACAGTAGTCTGTAACTTTGTAGATTAGAGAAGAAGATGAGGAAATTGAAGCAGATGGAGCAAATTATCAGCTTGAAATGATGAGGTGTTTAAGGGAGGTTAATGTGGACAACAACACTGTAGGATGGTATGCAGAACAAACATAAATTAGTATTTAATTTTTTTTCTTTATAATTCATCTATCTGAGAACCGGATCTACTTTTTACATATGGTCTAATAACATTTGGATATTGGAGTCAATTGGAGATTTAGTCAAGAATTTTCTTATGGCATTCTGATTTAAACAAAGTTAGCTTAAACGGAGTGGATGTTTTAGGCATCCTTTGCTTCCTTTTAAAATATAAGTGCAACAATTTGCAGTTATGTTCCCTTGTGGACACAATCAAATTTGTTGGGTATGTATGTTTAAGCTTAGGCACGAAAGTACTTAGTTATATAGATGTGGCTGCTATACTAGAAACTATCCCGAACTTCCAAGTAGCAGGGAACTGCACGCTACCAGTTTTAACTGCAGTGTGCTAGTACTAATCTATTTTTAGTTACTTTTAAATTCCTATAGTTGGATACTGTAGTAGAATTCTGGAGTTGAATAGTAAACTGTAGGTTTAAACTTTAGATGTCTTAGAGAAGTAATTTCGTAGTGCATACCAGAATTGTAACAATTCACTGATTGAAGTCATGATAGTGAATAGCAATGTTCTCCCGTTCAGAACAGTTGCTTGGAATTGGGATTTGACATGGCAGATCAATCGAGTCTCCCTTCGTTCTTGTTCAACCATCTTATTCAGAGAAGGGTGGAAACTGACGGCCAGTCGATAAGACTGGTAAATCTGGATTAAGCGGACGCTTATGCCTAAGCTGGTTGGAGCCGCTCCGACTAGGGAAAAAACTCTCCATAGGCGGTCATCCGCATAGTCGAGTGCATTTTCAGTAAGCGCCCACATAATTTTTTTTTTATGTTGGCACTTTTCTTTTAAGTCCTTTCCAAGTTGAACTTGTTTACCACAAACCTGATCCAACTACTAAACTAAAAACGTCTAGCTCTCAAATTGTCCCAAAGTTCCAGTGTTCCACTACTCTCTCTATTCTCTCTTGTTTGAACCAAGTGACCGCGACAAATATCTCCAGCTTTCGTCGACGCTTGCTCGAACTTAGGCCGCTTGAGGAAACTCACTGGAAGAATGTACGACCTCCGACGTTCTACCTTCAAGTGATCCGGAGATAACCTGAAGCTCTATGGCATTCCCGTTGAAGCTCTCCAGCAAAATAGATTAGTCGAAGCTTCTGAGTATAATTTCTTTTTTTGATGAATTATATGTATTTTAACATATGATAAATAGTAAACATATATTAAAAATTGAAATGCATAATTCCGCATAATTCGATTAATTGGCGCATACTCCAATTAATCATTAAGCGCTCTCGAACCGCATGCATAATAAAACCGTGTTCTTGGACATTGGTGATTAGTGGGGAAGAGTCTACGGTAGCATATTGTAGTTAAATTCCATATTGTATAATTTCTTTTAGGGTCATAATAAAACCCCTCTGAACTTTTGGGGTTTTTTCACAAAACTGCCGTCAAGTTTGGAAATCAAATAAAAGCCCATGAATTTTGGGGTGTTCCCCAACCCCCATGCACCCCAAAGAAAAAAACCCCAGCGCAACAAAAAAAAAGAAACTTTATTTTTTCCCCACAAATGGAGGGGTATTGATAAAAGACTAATATACTAACCCCCAAATTATTAAAAAGAATAGGGAGACGATTTAATTTGGGTGTACGACATTTTTTTCATTTTGGATCACATGACAGGTGCATGACCCATTATAGTTAAGAGTATCAAAAGTTCAAGGGTGTTTTATCTGATTTTCAAAGTTGGTGGTAGTTTGTGCAAAATCCCCCAAAGTCCTTTTAATGTGGAACAAAGCTGGCATAGAACGCTTATGCAGAGCAAGTCAATGATGTTTTCAGCCATGGTGACGAGTTTTGTCTCACAGATTTGCGTACTGAACTATTCACAACGAACGGAAAAAGAAAATTTTACTTCTTATAAGGGCAGGCACAGTTTGTATGCAATAATGCAATTAAAGGAAGTTCACTAAGTGGATAAATGATTATCAACATGATTCTTGTCAGTGTGTGTTCAAGACTGTGGTTGCCCATATACTTATAGGATTATAACATGAGTATATCCAAGTTTCTATTTTTTAATCTTATTGGCTTGCTGTTAGCTTCTCCCATCAATATCCAACATAATCAACTGTAATTCAAGTTTTTTTTTTTGCTTATTCTATCCTTTTGTTCTTTTTAGGTATCAGTCAACTCTGTTGGGGTCATATCAAACAGTGGAGCTGATTGAAACTTTCATGAACTACCAGGTATTGCAAGTTTCTTCTTTGAAATCAAGCATGCGAATATCTTGTTGATGATCATCAATTGAAAAACTGAAAAAAACTAATTGTGGGAATATCTTGTTGATGATCATGGGAGAAAGTTGACTGGATTAATAACCGAGTTTTATTGACCATACACCTTTTCCTGTGAGTTGGCTTTTTCAGCTTGTGCTTTTGTGTTATAGCTTTGTTAATAAAAAGATAGAAAAATTCTTAATCTTCTAATCGTGGGAAAATCTTGTTGATGATCATGGGAGAAAATTGACTGGATCAATAACATCCATTGGAAAACTGAAAAAACAAATCGTGGGAATATCTTGCTGATGATCATGGGAGAAAATTGACTGAATTAATAACCAAGTTTATTGACCATACACCTTTACCTGTGAGTTGGCTTTTTCAGCTCGTGCTTTTGTGTGATAGCTTGTTAAATTATAAAAAGGTAGAAAAATTCTTAATCTCCTAATTTCCTGTGAATATTTGTTTTACTTATCAGGTGACGCTTTTGTTTTTCTTGTTTCTAGCTTTTATTTTTCAATGTTTTCTCACATCTGAATCTTTCCTAGCCTAACCACTGGTGTCCTCTCACAAGTAGAACAGTGATCAGGTCATGTAATTGCTGGCAGCAAATTTACAGAAGTGGTGGTCACAGAAGTATAAAAACTAAAGCCTAGTGCATGTGCTTCTTGTTATGCCATATACTTCAGTTGACCTGAGTCCACCTACTAATTTGTCGGATGGGTTGATTGCGGTTAGACCCTCTGTAGTTCTATTGGTGCGGATAGACCTCCTGAGTGAATTTCTTTTAGTTCTTAAAAGAGGTAAAAAGGTTCACTCAGGGGGTCTATCTGCACTTGGGCTATAGTACAGGTGGTCTATCTGCAACTAACCCAGTTGGATTAGGCGATCTTTAAATAATTCTATTGTCTGGATACCTAACTCGCCACCACAACCCCTCCACAGCAACACACAAACCCACCCAGCCCAAACATAAACCCAAATAAAAAGAAAAAAGAACAAAACAACCAACAGAATGAAGAAACCATCCACACACACTACACATTAAAAAAAAAAAAAACCCAGATAGTTACATATATACTTATTCTCTATGCGCCTTTATGTACTTTGGATGTAAACTAAGGCCACATCTCAGTGATGTTTGAATAAGCTGTTACTACTTTATTTGGGGGCTGTACTTCTAGGGTGACATTTCTAATTTGCTAAATGTGTTCCTTGCCTTCTCTTTCGTAGGAAAGTTTCCACCTTGTTACTGATTTTTCTTTTTGTTCTTACAGGAGAACATTCGGCGTTGTGTCTGCATTATATATGATCCTTCAAGGTCGAATCAAGGGGTTTTAGCTCTGAAGGCATTAAAGCTCTCAGATTCCTTTATGGAACTGTACCGCAAGAACAATTTTACTGGAGAGAAGTATTGAGTTTATCTCCTTAGCTACTAGCATGTATGACACTTGCTGTTAAATTCTAATGTTTTTGCATTATCTACTAGGTTAAGAGAAAAGAAGCTTTCTTGGGTGGATATCTTTGAGGAAATACCTGTATGTGTCTTGTTTCTATATATGCTTCCCTTTGAATTTATGATGCACATCTTTATACTTCCCAAGTATTACGATTACTTTTCCCTGTTCCCTTTGTAGTGAGGATAACCTGGGAATTGCTTTTCAAATGTTTGGTTATTCCATTAGGCCTACTAATTCATCTTGATACTTTTCAACCTTCCAGATTAAAGTTTCAAATTCTGCACTTATTAGTGCTTTCATGTCGGAGTTGGAGCCTGATTCGCCTGTTGCGCAGGTGTTATAAATTCTCAATTATATAAAAGTTACAACTGTTTCATTCTGTTTATTGAACAATCATATTCATGTTTTACCTTTAAATTTGTATCCCTGTACTATTTGCAGTGTGATTTTGACCGTCTGAATTTATCAACAACTCCGTTCATGGAGAGAAATGTTGAATTTTTGATTGAGTGCATGGAAGATCTTTCTTCTGAACAGAATAAGGTTGGTTTTCCTTTTGGTGCAACGCATTTTGACTTTCTTTTGCAACAGTTTCTTATTTATTTATATATATTTTTCCCAGTTCCAATATTATTACCGGAACCTTCAAAGGCAACAAGCACAGCAGCAAGCATGGCTTCAGAAGAGGAGGTAATATCAGTTGAAAGTAAAATCTTGGGCAAATTTTTTGATCTTTGCTTTTCAGAAATGGTTTTTTTATGTAATGTATTCTCTGAATATACAAGCCTCGTGCTTGAGAATTACCATTGAACTGTTGAATTTGATATAAGACTTCAAAGTTACTGTTGAAATTGATATAAGACTTTAAAGTTACTGTCTGTAAGAACATGTAAGGAGATATATTGTGTTTAAGAAATTCAAAAGTTCGTAAGTGATGCACTAAAGTTATATTTTCCTATGATATGTGGCTTTGAGTTCATATTTGAACTGTTGAAATTGATATGAAGCTTTAGGATTCTTTTTATATTGAGTCAAAACTGAATAAGATAATTAGCTACATGACATCCTGGAAGAACATATTAAGTTGAACCTCAAAGTATATATGATTTATTAAGCTTTATTTCTTTGTCATATATGAGCAAATGATAGTGTTTATATTGTCCTCCTCAGTTTTGACTATAAATTCATATTTATGTTTATGTGCATTTTTTACTGTTAGGACGGAGAACATGGCAAGGAAAGCTGCGGGAGAAGAGCCCTTGCCTGAAGAAGATCCATCAAATCCCATCTTCAAGCCACTACCTGAACCGTCACGCTTGGATAGCTATCTGATAACAAATCAAGTAGCGAACTATTGCAGTCAAATAAATGGGTATGTACATTTATCATTGGTCCTCTTTATGTGATGATACCATGTTTCTTCCAACCAAAAAAAAAAAAAAAAGAAAAAAAGAAAAAAATCAGCATATCTTTGAGATACATATGTTTAATAGAGTGTTCTTGTTCCTAAAAAGTGGACTTATTAAGCTTCACTTCCTGCATGCACTGTTTAGTATTAACATGCAGATATGAACATTGACACAGATCTAACTATAGTTCAACATAAAAAATCTCTTGGAATAAATGAAAGAGACAGTTACACACTTTACCTGAAGATTGATTTGATGTTGCTATGATTATTCTTAGTTGCTGACTTTGGCGCCATATCCTTTCCCTTTTGAATTCTACTATAAGAGTTTTATTGTAATGACAGTAAACATGTCTGGCGAAAAAATGAATATGCCATAGGCATAATGATTTTGATAGTAATTATTTGGAGTGGATCATGCCATAAGATATAGTTGCACTCTCAAGTTATATTTTGAATTGATTCTTTTTTTGTGTATCAAGGGTTTTACATTGAGACTTCTTTGCAGTTAAACAGTGTGCTCCCTGAGATTCTACCGCTCGAGTCCTGTTTTGTTTAAGGAGCATTGTGTAATTCTATATAATAATGCAAACTTGTCATCATGATCGGTCCATGCAGATTAGGAGAATGATAAATTTTATGGTCTAATATAAGAAAAAACGCTTTTAAAAAATAGCCGAGGTTTGCATTTTCTTCAGTTCTTGGTTTGTTTGAGTTGCCGCCTGCAAGCAGATCGCTGCAAATTGTATCATCTAGATGTTGTGGTTTGGCAGAGAATTATCACACACATTTTTATTTTGTTTATGTGATTCATTTTGTGGTGGCCATCGAAAGTTTAAGATCAGATGTTTAATTATTGAAAAAGTTTTATATCTTTAAATCTCTGCAAAGTATTTGTTTATTTTAATTACAAGGACTAATTGCTCGATCTGAAAACTTCACAGGGTTGCTGGGCAGAGTTTCAGCAGATTGTATCTCATGAAAGCTTTGCAGGATAATTGAGCAAAAGCCACCCAATTTGTTGCGGAATGATCATTTTGGTCCCATGACTTTGTCTCTGTAGGAGCATTTTATTTCTTATGACAACTGTTCTTGTTTTAACTGGTGTGATATTGATTAATCTTTTATGCTGGTGGATGGAAAAAATATGAAATTTTGTGATTTGATTTTTTTTCCTTAAGACAAACTTTCTTTTTTAACTGAATTGTAAGAGCTAAGAACTTATGAATTATTATGGTTTCATGTAGTTATGACAGAGATGTCCTGATAAACTGTCATGGTATTTAAAATGTTCTACTGCGTGGTACTTTATACTCTTTGTTGTGGTTGTAATATTGCAACCAAATTCTTGTTGTATTTGTATGGAAAGCTATACGCTGGGGTACAAATATGATAGGCGATAGATGTGAAATTGATTGATCTTTGTTTTTCTTTCTTTTTTTTTGTTGAATGAAAGGATTAATCTTTGATGGTACCATATCATTTAGTTGTTTTTCCTAAATTGTAGATGACTCTTCTCAGGTCATTTATTATTTTTCGAAAAGCACCCCAAACAAAAAAAAAACCAAACCGCCAATGCAGGGATTTCTGTTTGTCGAACTGCAGGATACAGAATAATAGTTTCTGCATAGTGTTAATGCCAAGAGAGTTCAAAACAAACATTTAATTTGAACACAATATTTGCGTCCCATTCAGTGAAATTTACTAGTGTCATAAACAAGTCTTTACTTCTCAAACAAACACTGACAAAATACAAAGGCTAAATAGCATTTATACCTTATAGTTTCATTAAATTTTTGTGCACCCTCACTTGTTCTTCGTGGCCTTTATTAAAATAGCACATCGATACTCTTAATTATGCAAACGTGAAGATATTCACCCGAATCTCATACGACACTTAGAATCAAATAGCATGTAAGTGTCATATTGGACCATTCATGTGAAAATTTCCTCGTTTGCATAGGTGGATACTAATATGTTAATTTTAAAACAATTTAGGATATATAAATGCCATGAAAAACAAGTGAATGCATATAAGTGTGAAGTGAGTGAAACTACAAGGTATTCAAGTGCTATTTAGCCAAATACAATTTACAGCCACAACAAAATGCAAACACCCCTTACTTAACAAAGTAAAGGAGGTTTTTGATCTTGGGTGACTTGGACGGTATCCATCGCGGGTGACCTAGACGATTGAAAGGTTCTAATATGACTCTCATGGTCTTGAATTCAATTTTGGACCGTGTTAAGGGGGAAAAAAGGAGGTTAAGCACGAAAAATAAGCTCGTCAGCCCATGTCACACCCCAAAAAAGAACCCCGCCAGAGAATTGGGCCCACCCATTAGCTGTCTGCAGCTTATCGGCCTCCTTTGTTGATTACTTACTGTAAAGTAGCTCTTTTTTTTGTAATATTTCCAAATAATTCAGCTATAATTTATATATAAATATCAGAATAATATCCTCCATCATTAGCAAATAATGATAGTTTCTCATCCATAAATCATAGTAATTTATGCATCACAACAATTATAAAAAAACATTACTATCAAAAGAGAAAAAAAATGAAACACAAGAATTCTAAAACCTAGGATTTGGCACTAAATTAGGGAATATTTGTTTCTCATTGTTGACAAAATTAAACACAAAGTCACTAATTTAAAAAAAAAAAATAAACAAACTAAAAAGTATATTAAACAACAAATGTAGTAATCCTTTACCTTAAAAAAGGGCTTCAGAGATTTAAAAATTCATTGAGACACCCAAGCCAAAAGAGTTGAGTGAATATTAAGGTTGGATTTGTTGAATAGAAGTAAAAATAGGAAGGGAAAAGAAGAATTGAGAGAAAGCTAGGAGTACTTTAGGTTGAGATCTATCAGAGGGGAACTAGGGAAAGGGGAAGCCTCTGTTCTTTTCTCTAGCCTAAACATTTCTCCCTTTAACTTTTTTTTGTTTATTAAATATGATTTGACTTGGGTGGGTGAGGTTTTTTTAATGAAGTGTTTGGTGGGGTTGGGGTGGGTGAATTGACAAAGTTAATAGAATGAGGGGCCAAATTGACAAAGTCGATAGAGTACCAACATAGCCTCATAATCTTTTTTAGTAAAAAAATAAAAAATTTTAGGGGAGCCGTAGCCACCCTCTGCCATTGAATGGCTTCGTCACTGATTTCGAAACTTCACTATTATCATTTTTTTGTTGGATTCCCATTCCTATCAAAATCGTCTTGCATGCGACATGTATTTCTCATCATTAGATGAAACAATTACAATAAGATTCAGTGAAAGTGGTGAAATCCATACTTTCAATATCACAACTGTGATGGACCTCATTATCAGATGTATTTATTGATAACTTTCTTTGCAAAATAAAGTCATATATATATATATATATATATATATATATATATATATATATATATATATATATATATATATATATATATATATATATATATATATATATATATATATATATATATATATATATATATATATATATATATATATATATATATATATATATCATACTCCTTTAAAAACACGAGTTCGGAAAATCTTTCCTTGGTCAACATTACCCTTTACTATTTTGAATATTTTATTTAAATTTTAACCTATCATAATCTTAATTATATCCTATCTTAATCCCATGTGAATTACCTATAGCTCAACAAATTTAAAAAATAAGATTAATAAAATACATGAAATATTACAACAACAATAAAACCCAAAAGTTCCAAAATTGCATAAAGTACTCTCAAAAGTTTAAAATTACACAAAACACCCTCACGTATCAAAACTTAAAATAACAAACATGAATTAACACATCCCTGAAGAATTTAAAATTTACAATTAACACCCTCAACTTTTTAAAAATTATAGAAACACCCTCAAAAGTTTAAATTATAAAAACACCCTAAAATTATGAAATTTTAAAACTTGCAAACAACATAGATGAATTCAAGGGTTTACCATCGCTTGAACATAGATCCCCCTTTCTCCACCATAAAAAGCTCTTTGTCGCATCAATTAGGCCTCAGGGATGACAGAGAAAGATAATACCATATGAACACCAATGAGTTTAAACGATAATAAAAGGTAAATAAATAATAAGTAGCTAACATACTATAATACATGAATTATTGTCAAAAACTAAAAGTTTTAAAATTGCACAAAACACCTTAATAGTTCAAATTACACAAAACATTCTCGATTTTTCAAAACTTAAAACAACATACATGAAATCTGAAAATTAGTAGGAGCACCCTAAAACTTTAAAATTTGCAATTAACACCCTCAAAGTTTTAAAATTGTAGAAACACCCTCAAGAGTTTAAAAGTACAAAAACTGCCCTAAAATTTGAAAAATATATCGACGGATTAAAATTTAATATCACTGCCTAAATTAAAGTAATTGCATATAATTTTACTCATAAGTTGGAGTATCAAAAATACGAAGTAGCATTAATTAATAAAAGACTAAATCACTTAAAACTGATAAAAGACTATAATATAATAGCTTAACATTAATTGATTATATTTTATAAACATTATTCTCGATGTTAATAATATTCACAGGGTAAAAATACAAGGAGTTATGAATGGAGAAACTATTGAAAAGTTCGAGAGATATCCTTCAAAAGGATCAAGCTATTTTCATTTCAAATGGAAAAGTGATGGAAATAAACCCAAAATTTAAAACATACATGAATCACTTGAATTGATATTAACAAGAGACATATCTATCAAGAAGTGCCAACTAATTTCCTTTAACATATTGAACAACTTTGTTCCAATCAAAGAAGCATTTTTCATAGAAGATACAAGAAATATTAGTAAGCACTTATAAATTTATATTTTATTCTTCAAATATTAAAGGAATCATAAACTTATTATAAAATTACATATAGATCATCTTGCAATAGCAACTAACGTGAAGCCGTTGATCAACTATATTACGAGATATAACTAGCTAGACAAGAGGAGGAAAATATTGTTGGATATCTTGTCCCCAAAGATACTGTTTTGATGATAACAATTTATATTATGTGTGTATATATATATATATATATATATATATATATATATATATATATATATATATATATATATATATATATATATATATATATATACGCTAACTTGTCAATGCAGATATCAAACATGAATAAGATATTTGGACAAGTGCAAGATGAGTTCAAAGCAAAGTATTGAAGATAAGAGCTTCATGTAATTTTTATTTATATTTTTTTACTTAGAAAATTTGTACAAGCCTTGATCACTCACACACGGACACACATTTAGAACACACTAACACATGCTTAGTGTGTTGGTTAACAATAGAAATCCCTATGTTAACCATTAGAGTTAATAGTGAATTTACAAGTCTAAATATATTGCATTCATATCATTTTCATCTCTTAATAGTCGACTAATTAGAATAGTAGTCGACTATTTAAAGCTTTGTGTCAAAATATAAGTTTCGTCATTTTACGTAATAGTCGACTAATATAAAGTGTAGTTGACTACTTAAGACTTAGACACATTTCAAGATTCGTAAAATTAGAGAGTAGTCGACTACTATGCATATTATAGTCGACTAATTAGAATAGTAGTCGACTATTTAAAGCTTTGTGTCAAAATATAAGTTTCGTCATTTTACGTAATAGTCGACTAATGAACTTCTATAGTCGACTACTAAGAAAAATCATGTATTAATAGAGTCTATTTTAACTTCGAGTAGTCGACTACTATGACTATTAGTCGACTATATAGGCGGTTTCGACTTTTCAGTTTTTAAATTTGTGACTGTTTTTAGCCGTTTATATCCTTTTCTTTGGCTGAAAAAATATCTTTTCAAAGGGATATAAATAGGTTACAAGTTCAGAAATTCATATTATTATTCCCTATTCATAAGCTACAATTTTGAACATTCTTTAGAGAGAAAGTTGAGTCTGATTTTGCCTTTGAGATTAATCCTACATACAAATCACTTGGACATTTTCTAGAGATTAAAAAAAGATTCCTAAGCCACTGCTACACATCACAATACATCAAGGCTTATAGGAATTGTTGTTATTGATTCAAGAAAAAGTTTATTCTCGGGTTTTTGAGAGGTGTTGATCTCTTGGTGTAGAGATTAGTTGCAATTTGCATGGTCTTGCAAATTGGTCAGGTTTGCTTTTTGATTTTGTAAGTGTTTTCAAAATCATAGTGGAAATCTCAAGCGGGATTTGCTTGGGGACTGGATATACACCGGGGAGTTGGAACCAGTATAAAAATCTTTTGTTTGTGTTTGTGATTTTCTGTGATTGTTGCTATCTTTATTGCAATTTATAATCTACTTTGCATAATTTTTAAAAAAATACTATTCACCCCCCTCTAGTGTTTTAGTGTGTTAGATTAGTGATCCTACATTTGGTATCAGAGCAAGGTTAAAGATGACATCAACTTTTAATTCAACTTCACAATTTAAGGAAGGACATTCTACCAATCGTCCACCAATGTTCGATGGCTAGAATTACAATTACTGAAAGTGTCGAATGAAAATCTACCTTCAATCAATTGGCTACGAACTTTGGAATATTGTGGAAACTAAATATGTGAAGCCACCTACTCCTTTCGCAGAATGGACTACATCTCAAAGGAACAACGCAAATTTGGATTCTAAAGCAATGAATGTCTTATTCTGTGCACTTGACAAGAATGAGTTCAACAGGGTGTCAACAGCCACATCTGCATACGATATTTGGCACACACTCGAGGTAACTCATGAAGGTACAAATAAGTTAAAGAATCTAAAATTTCTATTCTTGTATACAGGTTCGAATTGTTCAGAATGAAGGAAAATGAGACCATTGGAGAAATGTTTACAAGATTCACCGACATTATCAATTCTCTCATCGGTCTTGGAAAAGTACACACTCAAGTGAAAATGATACGAAAGATACTCCATTCACTCTCTCCACAATGGAAAAAGAAAGTTACCGTAATAGAGGAAGCAAATGATTTATCAACTCTAACGGTGAAAAATCTTATTGGAAATTTAATGGCTTATGAGGTTCAAATTGAAGATAGAAAAAGTGAAAATGAAACAAAGAACAAGAAAGTACTTGCATTCAATACTATTTCCGATAAAGAAGATTCGGATGATGAAGAAGAAGAAATGAGCATGTTTGCACGCAAGTTTCAAAAATTTATTAAACAAGGTAAGTTCAAATCCAAATATTCAAATTCAAATAACTTACTTGTTTGTTTCAAGTATAACAAACCAGGACACGTGAAGAAAGATTGTCCATTGTTGAAGAATAAGCAAAAATCAAATTACTTCAACAATTACAACAATACTCAAAGTAATAAGAAAAGAAAGGCTATGGCGGCTACATGGGATGATAGTGATGATTCATCTTCGGATGAAGATATTGAGGAAAAGGAAAGCGCTCATGTGTGCTTTATGGCACAAGATGAGGTAAATGTCAATGAAGAACTTTTAGATGCATTCAATGAATTATATGAAACTTTTTGAGATTAAAAGCTTCACATAATTTTTAAAGGTGAAAATAAAAGATTATTAGATGAAATTTCTGATATAAATTCCTCTACTAATTCTTATTCTCAAGAAATTAAATTGAAAGAGGAAAATGAATCTTTACTTAAAGAAAATCATGCTTTGACTAATGAGAATATTTATCTAAAATCAGAATGCAATGATTTAATAATTCACATTAGTATTTTAGATAAAGATATTTCTTCTATTCAATTAAAATATGATGATATATATTTGAATGTTAGTAAATTCAATAAAGGTAAAGAAAATCTAAAATTTTACTTTCATATCAAAAGAATATCAAAAGACAAAAGGTTTGGGTTTTCAAATTGATAAAAATATTTCTAAGAAAACTACTTTTGTAAAATCATCTTCAAAATCGCATGAAAACAATGTTATCTCTTCACATGCTTATCTGAAAAATAATATTTTATGTGAAAAGAAATTAAAATACTTATCTATTTGGGTGCCTAAAGAATTAACTTCTTTAAAGAAAAAGATTTATATTTCTACATTTATTAAAGATGTTTGTTTATCAACTAACTATATAGGCAAATCAAACTCTTCATGGGTTTGATTTCCTAAAGACTAATTTTATGGACCCAACATAAAATGGGTACCAAAGTTATAAATATTTATCATTTCGGTACCAAAGAAAGATAGGTGGATTTTAGATAGTGGTTGCTCTAAACATATGACCGAAAATATACAATTATTGTCATCTGTTCAAAACAAGAATGGTGGTGCTTGTCACTTTTGGGGATAACAACAAAGGAAAGGTGATCGGTATTGGAACTGTTGGTAATCCTAATAAACCTATCATTAATAATATTTTATTAGTTGATGGTCTTAAACATAATCTGCTAAGTATAAGTCAACTTTGTGATAAAGGTTTTCAAATCATTTTGAAAAAGAATCTTGCTTAATTTATGACAATGATTGGATTACTATTTTATATAAAGGTCATAGAAAGAATAATATATATGTTTTATCTATAGATAATGTTTCTAATGAACATTGTCTTTTGCATCTTCTAATGATTCTATTTTATGGCATAAATATTTTGGTCATGTTAATTTTAAACATATTTCTAAGATTTCTAAAAATGATTCGTAAATGGTTTACCTAAGCTTTCTTATAAAGATAATTTTTGTGATGCATGTCAACAAGGAAAAATGCATAAATCTTCTTTTAAATCTAAAAATATAATTTCTACAAGTAAACCACTAGAATTACTTCATATTGATCTTTTGGTCCTTCTAGGATAGCATCTTTAAGTGGAAGTAGATATGTATTTGTAATTATTGATGATTTTACAAGATTTACATGGGTAATATTTCTTAAACATAAAAATGATGCTTTTAATGAGTTTTCTATCTTTTGTAAAAGAATTCAAAATCAAAATCTCTTTCTATAATTACTATAATGAGTGATCATGGAGGAGAATTTGAAAATAAACTTTTATAAATTTTTATGATAAAATGGTATTTCTCATACTTTTTCTTTTCCTAGAGCAGCTCCACAAAATAGAGTTGTAGAAAGAAAGAATAAAACTTTACAAGAATGTGCTACAACCATGTTATGTGATAGTAATTTATCAAAGTATTTTTGGTAGAAGTTGTATTCTGACATGTTATGTTCAAAATAGAGTTTTATTAAGACCTATTTTAAAGAAAACACCTTATGAATTATTTTATAATAGAATTCCCAAAGTTTTTATTTTAAAATTTTGGTTGTAAATGCTTTATATTGAACACAAAAGATAATTTGGACAAATTTGATTCTAAATCGATGAAGGAATTTTTGTTGGTTATTCTAATCATAGCAAAGCATATAGAATATATAATAAAAGAACTTTAGTTATTGAAGAATCTTTGCATGTTTCTTTTGATGAAACTTTTATAAAAACACCCTCTTGTTTTAAGTAATGATGATGATTTAGGTGATACTATTCATGACACTCCAATGTTAGATATTGCAAAGGATAATAATTTATAAAATAATTTACCAAAGAAATTTATAGAAGTTAGAAATCATCCACATGATTTGATTATTGAAAATATCTCGATAGAGTTTCTACTAGATCTCATTTTAATTTGATTGCTCATGTTGCATTTGTCTCACAATAGAACCTAAAAATATAAAAGAAGCTTTACTTGATAATTTTTGGATAGAAGCTATGCAAGATGAATTAAATCAATTTATAAGAAATAATGTTTGGGATCTTGTACCTAGACCACAAGATAAATCCATTACAGGAATCAAATGAGTTTTTGAAATAAATTAGATGAATCGGACAAGTTGTTAGAAACAAAGCCGATTAATTACACAAGGATATAATCAAGAAGAAGGTATTGATTATGATGAAACCTATGCTCTGTTGCTCGTTTAGAATCTATTAGAATTTTACTTGCATTTGCATGTTTTATGAATTTTAAACTATATAAAATGGATGTTAAAAGTGCATTTTAAATAGTTTTATAAAAGAAGAAGTGTTTGTAGAATAACCCCCGGATTTGAACATGAAAAGTTTACAAATCATGTTTACAAACTTAAGAAAGCTTTATATGGTCTTAACCAAGCACCTCGTGCTTGGTATGATAAGTAAAGAATTTTCTTTTATCTTGAGGATTTAAAATTGGAAAGGTTGATTCTACACTATTTATTAAGAGAATAAATAAAGATATATAAATAATACAAATTTATGTAGATGATATTATATTTAGTTCTACTAACAATAATCTCTGTCAAGAATTTGCTAAGGCTATGGGATGAATTTGAAATGAGTCATATGGGTGAACTCAATTTCTTTCTTGGACTTCAAATCAAATAATTGAAGGAAGGAATATTCATCAACCAAAGCAAGTATGCTAAAGAATTACTTAAACATTTTGGAATGGAAAATACAACAAGCAAATGTACACCAATGAGCACAACTACATCTCTTGACAAAGATGAGAATGGTAAGAATGTTGATCAAAAGTTATATAGAGGTATGATTGGATCACTTCTTTACATAACTGCTAGTAGACCCGATATTATGTTTAGTGTTTGTTTATGTGCTAGATTTCAATCTAATCCTAAGGAGTCACATCTTAAAGCAAGAAAAGAATTTTAGATATCTTAAAAGTACTTGATTTTGGTTTATTTTATCCAAAGAATAGCACATTTGATTTATTAACATATAGTGATCTTGATTTTCTTGGGATGCAAATCGATAGAAAAAGTACAAGTGGTACATGTCATTTCTTAGGACACTCACTTGTATCATGGTTTAGTAAAAGTAAAATTCATATCATTATCAACAACCGAAGGTAATATATTGTCGCTAGTTTAGCATGTGCACAAGTTTTATGGAAGAAACAAACATTATCGATTACGGCATAGTTTGTTCCACATCATCTATTATGTGTGACAATTCAAGTGCAATCAATTTATCTAAAATCCTATTCAACATTCACGTACAAAATACATTGACATTAGACATCATTTTTACGTGATCATGTGCTTAAGGGTGATATTACATTAGAATTTATATCTACTAATGAACAAATAGAGATATTTTAACAAAACCTTTAAAAGAAAAAATTTATGTTAAATTAAGAAGAGAATTAGGTATATGCTCAATTGTAGATCTAAATTAAAATTTAAGATAAGTTCATATGCATATATACTATGATTAGTCGACTAATCAGTTTACTAGTCGGCTACATGCACAAGCATTGCATATAGAATAGTTTGTTAACTTCTTAATAGTCGACTATAAAATTTGATTAGTCGACTACTAAGGTTAAAAATGTTGGTCTCAGATTCGTTAATTATGTAATAGTCGACTACATAAACAGTATAGTCGACTATTCAGCCTGGAAATTTTACATATAGCTTATTGGATTCTTATTTTTAAACCCAAAACCCAAAACCCAATAAACTTAAGTTACCTTTGATCTCAACCATTCATTATTACCTGATAAATCCTAGCCCTAAATCTATTTTCCTATGGATTTAATCATAACCATTCATTTATTTTAACATCTAATCTCAACCATTCAATTTTTATCTAAAGAAAACTAACTCTAACTTCTCTTTACCCACTTCTTCATCTTCTCAAAACCGACCAAACTTCTCTTTTCTATCAGATCTTCAAAATCCAGGTTAGGGCAACTTCTCTTCTCTCATTTTTTCTTCAAATCTTCAGTCTTTCTTATCTAGGTCAGCCTAATTAGACGACTACACCAGTTATTAGTCGACTAATATCCGAATTCAGTTCTCTACTGCTTTGTAAGTTATCTAATCTTGATTTTTTTATTTTTTCATCTTCAAAATCATGTTTAGGTCTAAGAGATCAAGGTCTGGTCTTTCACACACTATTGAAGATTACTCTATTTATCTTAGAAACCCAAATTTGATTGAAAAATTTAAAGAAATCCAAATATTTGAGATTTTACCGGGTCGATTTATTAAATATGACGATTTTGCACTTCATAACTTTAAAAGTTATTTTGAAAATGTTGGATTAGACAAGCTTTTTCTTGAAAAATTGAAAATCATATTATCCTATTCTAGTTCAACTTTTCTATGCTAATATTTCTCATACTAAACCGATGATAATCGGAAATGATAAATAGTCTAGTTAAGGGAATTGAAATCTCGATAACTCCTACAAGACTTGGAAAAATTTTAATATCCCTTATAGAGATATAAGTCTCCATAATGTCAAAATGGATGATCAAAATCTTCTTCAAAACCACATTTTTCTTCCCGGTCATGGAGGAACCTTAAATCACTCCAACAAGCTTAGACAAATTCCTAGGTTTATTGCTAGAATTTTGGCTTATAATTTATATCTAAAAACTGGGAGTTTTCATTTCATCTCGTTAGAATTAGCCAAAGCCCTTTATGCTATTATGGCTAACATACAAGTCAATTGGGCTGAAGTGTATTTTGACAATCTATTGGTCATTCCTAGAGGGTTTCTTCCATATGGAGCTTTCTTAACTAGAATTTTTAAAGCTTTTCGTGTAGATTTAGACTTTGAAAATTTCATGATTCGTTCTATCGAATTCTTTGACTCCAATGCCCTAACTAGGATGAAATTATCCAACTTTAAACTTCATGATCCTCATCAACAACAAGCTGAACCTCAACCTGACGAACAACAACATGAATTTCCACAATCCTCACAGCAAGCACCTTCATCCAATCAACCATCCTCTTCAAGGTAACCTGACACTTCATGCTTTTCTGATGCTCAATACAACACTTTGTCCGCTCGTATACTTGAACTCGAGACTGGACAATGAGCATTATATGATCAGCAAATTTTCATGTTACAAAACTAAGAGGAGCTTAATAGTAAGCTTGACACTTTGGACATGAAATTTGATACCTTGAGCATGAATCTGCATAATTACTTTCAGGGAAATCAACCTCCACCAGGCTCTTCAAGTTAGATCAACATGCATTTAGTGTTATGTCAAAGATAATTATGTCCTAGTTTGCTTATTTAGTTATATTGGTTGTTTAGTTTGTTTAAAACTTGTGTAAGGTAACTACTATGTTTATGTTTATGTTTATATTTGTGTGCTAAAAACTATGTTTGAATTTATGATTTATGCTCAAGTACTCAAGATCATGTTTGAATTAATGTTTATATTTTTGTTTGTGTTCTTGAGTTATTTTTTTCTTACAAACAGATTGTGACGATGGAAGTTTTTAAAATTTTAGTATTTATAGTAAGTCTTTGTCTACCCATATGGATGGGCTGTTTGGGTCGAAAGTTGGTTCCATTTGTAAAACTTGAGAAAATTACACTTTTGGTTCTCAGTTACAATGAAAATTTAAATAACTCTCTCACAAACTCGAACAAAAGATGCTACAAGTGTAGATCTCTTGTTTTCGTGGACTTTACTCGTCGTCGGGACGCAGAATCCGCGGGACCACCGAAGCGTGATCGTCGAATCGACGGGTTTAGTTGATGCTTCGCAAAGGAAACAAGAACTTCATCAAATATCTTAGCAAGGTAAGATATCTACTCTTCTCAAGAATTAAGGCAAAGCTTAAACTCGAGGAATCTCGTGTGGATCGTGGTTCTTGAACTCCTAAGCTTGGATTTCGATTGCCCCTTTCGATAGCCCACCTCCCCCCAAGTGGACGAGGAGGGTATTTATAGTCTTTGGGAAACGTGCCTCTTCGAAAACACAAGTGGCATGAACCAGTTCTACGCCGGCACCGCCGAGGTAAGGTAGGTTGCTCACTACGCGCAGGCAAGATACCGCCTTCGCCGACCGGGCGCAGGCGTTGTCGCCTCTTCACCGTTGTAACGGTTTTCCCGCTTTTAGGCACGATTAAATGCCCTAGAATCACTTAGTGGACATATCTTCGGCGTGTAACCGCACATTAAA
Organism: Asparagus setaceus; assembly: GCA_012295165.1. Classification (NCBI taxonomy): domain Eukaryota; kingdom Viridiplantae; phylum Streptophyta; class Magnoliopsida; order Asparagales; family Asparagaceae; genus Asparagus; species Asparagus setaceus. The sequence goes on from CM022710.1 coordinate 17,950,206, forward strand.
GTGTCTCGAACGCTCTCAGGCCGATAAAGTCAAGTGGGCCCCACCAAAGATTGATTTAGACCCTTCAAGAGCTCGCTTTAAGTATTCTGGTGTTCGCGATTTGGCGAGGCACAAGTAAGTGCCTCGCTATAGCGAGACACATCAAGGTGTTCATTGCATGGCGACACACACAGAAACGCCAACAATGGATGACACATCAAGGTGTCTTTCGTGGGGAGGCACACACGAGTGTCTCGCCAGCGAGACATCAAAGTGTCTCGCTAGTGGCGAGGGACACAAAAGTGTCTCGCGATCAGAAGCGAGACACAATCTTCCCCGTGTTGGGCTTCTTGAGATTTCGGCGATGTTGTCCTTCGATCTTCTCATGATTTAGTCATATTTGAGGTTCTTCAGCAATTTTTGATGCCTACAGATACCCCCTCCAAAGTTTTCAGACTCCTCTGTATTTTATCGAGGGGTCTGGAATACTTTGGATAAGATGCGCCTTGCTTCTGTTCAACGTTGAACTTTGTAGAAGAGGCCCATGTTTTGCTTTCTTGAACCCAGCTCTGCCGGCGTCGCTGACCATACTTTGGGATCAATATCTGTTGCATTTGTATTTGAATGGATTAAAATGTCGAAGTCGATTTTGGACTAATCATCTTCATCTTGAAAGTCATCATTTGAGTTGTAATTGAATGCCTTGAGAAACATCAGTCATTATTGCAGCTTGTTTGTGTTTTCTCTTGGGGCGAAAACGAACCCTTTGTTGGAGTAGACCTCTCATTCATAAAAAGAATCGAGAGAAGATTTTGACCATGGTCCTAACTGTAGGAAGGTTTGACCAGATAGGAATTTTGAGACAATCCTAACTGTCGGAAGGTTTGATCGCTCAATCTGGAAGTGGACCTCTCGTTCATGGAAGGAATCGAGAGGAGATTTTGATTATGGTCCTAACTGTAGGAAGGTTTGACCAGGCAGATATTTGAGACAATCCTAACTATCGGAAGGTTTGATTGCTCAATCTGGAAGTGGACCTCTCGTTCATGGAAGGAATCGAGAAGGGATTTTGATTATGGTCCTAACTGTAGGAAGGTTTGACCAGGCAGACATTTGAGACAATCCTAACTATCGGAAGGTTTGATTGCTCAATCTGGAAGTGGACCTCTCGTTCATGGAAGGAATCGAGAAGGGATTTTGACCGTGGTCCTAACTGTAGGAAGGTTTGACCAGGATAGGAATTTTGAGACAATCCTAACTGTCGGAAGGTTTGATCGCTCAATGTGGAGGTGGACCTCTCGTTCATGGATTATCCACCCCCAGCTTTCTTTGCAAAATAGGGTTGCATTCATTTAGAATAGTTTATACTCATATTCTTATTGGAGTAAGAAGCAGTTTAACCTCTTGTACTCATCGGAGGAAAGGAGCAGCTTTAACCTCTTATACTCATCGGAGGTAAGGGAGCGATTTATACTCATATTCTTATTGGAGTAAGAAGGAGGAGCAGCTTTAACCTCTTATACTCATCGGAGGTAAGGGAGCGATTTATACTCATATACATCCGGAGTATCGGAGGAGCGCTTTAACCTCTTATACTCATCGAGGTAGTAGAGGCGGTTTATACTCATATACACAGCCGGAGTATCGGAGGAGCGGTTTAACCTCTTATACTCATCGGAGGTAAGGGGCGGTTTATACTCATATACAGCCGAGTGCAGAGGAGCGGTTTAACCTCTTATACTCATCGGAGGTAAGGGAGCGATTTATACTCATATACAGCCGAATGTCGGAGGCAGTTTAACCTCTTATACTCATCGGAGGTATCTCGCATTTAGCTTATTTCCGGCGTGGCTTCAACCAAGGCTTGGATGATGGCCTTGAGAGCTAAGCAATCCTTAGTAGGATGGAGGATCCTACGTAGTGCATACATTATTTAGGGTCAGAAGTCTTGTCAACCTCCTCTTGATTTGTAATCGGAGGAAACTTGATTTTGTTGTTATCAAGGAGATATTTGAAGATGATTGGAACTTCTTCGTCTCTGAAAGAGTATGTCCTGTGGAATTCTGATTTAGAAGCTTTTTGGCGCGGTCGTTGTTGCGACGTTTGACTAATAGCAGTCACAGATGCCTTTCCTCTATTACGAGAGGAAAAATTTACTTCCGAAGGGTCAGCCGTCATTTTACCTCTTTCAGCTTTCTTCCTTCTGAGGAAACGCTCGCTTGTTCTCCTCAGATTTTCGTGATCTTTCCATGTAGTTGGTGGGACGACCCCCATGACTTCCAACAAATCAATGGAAAGATTATTGTGGCACGTCCGCAATATGAATTCCTCGGTGATTGGATCTTTGCAGTTTATGGCCTTATTGCGGAAACGCTTAACGAAAGTGTCAATTGTCTCCCCATTCTTCTGCTTTTCATCCAAAGGGTTCCAATCGAGACTTCGTGTCGTTATCGAAGAAGTTGCCGAGGAACAAGCTTTCCATGTCCTCCCAAAGAATTAATACTCCGGCCTTGAGTCTTCGATACCAATCGGCGTACCGCCAAGGGTACCAACGAATGACCGAATCATCAAAGGCTCATTTCCGAGATCACCCCAAATGTGATTTGAAGTAAATCGTGTTGTGTAGGTGACCCTCTCCGTCAAATGGCGTGAAGTTGATCAAATTAAATTTCGGGTAAGGGATTGAGTCCCACTCTCTCGATACTGACACGGATGCCGTCCTTTTGACTTCTATCACGGACATCAAAGCATTGATTTTATTTTCAAGCTCTTTCATCCTTTCGCCATCATCCTCCCTTGTTTTGGATCGCCTAATAGGAAGAATTGGACCATTTCCACCTTGAGCATCAAATGGAGCTTTCTTTGGAGGTTGATCAAGATAAATGTGTTCATCAATCTCCGAATCGCTGTCTTCGACATTATGAGCATTATGGTGGGTAACTCCACCTTGTTGATGGATTCGTGCCGTTGATCGACCTGTGTTGTGCAACCGCTGGTTTGCAACTCCTCATCCGCTGCATGGCTAGCTCCATCTCTCGTTCTCATTTCGCCTTAAGCTCTTCTCTTTGCTTAGCTAAGGCTTCTTGTAACATTTGAGCCGTGACATCGGAGTAATGGTAAAAGCTTCTCGATGGGGACCAAGACTTGACATTGTGTCATCGGAAGCTATCGCCGAATTGATGTCGGAAACTTCGCCATCGATGACTCTCCCTCATGCATCCTTCTATAGTCGATCGTTGGGCAGCTCGCAATTGTAACCGACATTCTTTGAGAAATCTTAGACCCAACCTTTCCTCCAGGAATGAAGTCAGGATCTGAATCCGTCGCCGGTCCTTTCCCTTTGTTCACCATGTTGATAGTCACTTCGGGAAACTCATCAAACTGGATGGACGATCTCTTTCTTCTTCGACGCCGCCTTGACTGCGGGCTTCAGATTTTCCGCTTCGACAGGAAAGCCGCTCAATATCGAAGCTCTTTGTGGGTGAGCGTTCGACTCAAAACAGGCACATCCTGATAACCATGTCTTAATCAATTTTGCACACGAGCAATAACAATCTATTTCGTCGATTGTCCTCTTTCGTGTGTTGCTACCCCCAGCCTGATGATATGGTTGGTGTGGGTTATTACAAATTGCACTTCCACCCCCAAGTGCAACGTTGTCCTTAATTGAGGACACATCTTCTTTGGGGACGCCGACTCTTTGACTTGAGAGACAACTTCCGCCGCTGGCTTCGCTATCCGGTTGCTTCAGATGAATCACGAGGGTCCGGTCATCTCGTGATTTTGCGAGTCACTTGCCTCAACTTATTCTTCTCAAAGAAACTCGTGGACCCCTTGTGGGATGCTCAAACGAGATGCAATTGGAATTCTAGAGACCGAGATATTTTAGCTTGTTCGTGACTCTTCCGACCGATAATCCAAGCGTTTCTTCACTGGTACCTTGCCTTTATTTCCTGGCTGTGGACCAAGACGACTAAACACTGAAGTTGTCGGATTTCCAGACTCAACGGTTGATACCTCAGCCGGAGAAGTGGAAGAAAGGGGCGGAAAAGCCCATTTTCTGCTAAGGCATGGAAGACTGCCTCGCTGTTGGCGAGGTAATGGCGTTCACTGCGCTGGCGAGAGCGGATAATTGCCCGCTGTTGGCGAGGCAGCTCAGACTGTCTCGCTGGCGCGAGGCAGTTTACACTGTCTCGGCTGAATGTTGTTGGCGAGGCAGATTCTTGAGCCGATTTTGATGTCGACTTCGGGATCCATGCTTGGCGATTTTGAGCCGATTGCTGGGTTGATTTTGACTCTTGCGCCTTGTGAACAATGGCACGTGCTCGAGCAAAGCGTGCACGGCGTTTTTGAGCGCGCTCCTTCCTTGTCAATCGGGTCCTTTTGACAAGAATCCATTCTTCCTTGGCAGGAGTGCTGACGGGTTGAAGCGCTGTAGTTTGTTGACGCCTTTGATCATGTGAGTTCGTCTGATAGTGAACTCCATCCGTTGACTCCAGGGCCTTGGCTAATTGACGAGCCATCTTTTGACGTCGTCTTTGGCGCAGCTCTTCGCCATATCGCTTGAGATCTTGTTGAGAGGGAATCGCCTGCCGCAAGCTTAACAAAAATCGCTAAGCATCACAACGTAACTAACCTCCTCTTAGGGATGAGATCCTCCGATGTTTGCGGGATGAGGAGGATCTTGATGAGGAAGAGGAGAGATATTCTTCAATTTGGCTTGATCGAAGAAGTAGTCTATTCCATCAACCATGAGGTCGGCTTGATGGCTAAGAATTGCGACACAACGATCTCGGCTCGAGACCGCTGGCTCCCACCGTGGTCGCCATCCCGCTTGGGTCGAAAGTTGGTTCCATTTGTAAAACTAGAGAAAATTACACTTTTGGTTCTCGTTACAATGAAAATTAAATAACTCTCACAAACTCGAACAAAAGATGCTACAAGTGTAGATCTCTTGTTTTGTGGGACTTTGTGCGAGGGGGAGCGTAATCCGTGGACTACCGAGCAAATGATCGTCGAATCGACGGGTTTAGTTGATGCTTCACAAAGGAAACAAGAACTTCAAAGAAATATCTTAGCAAGGTAAGATATCTACTCTTCTCAAGAATTAAGGCAAAGCTTAAACTCGAGGAATCTCCGTGTGGATCGTGTTCTTGAACTCAGGAAGCTTGGATTCGATTGCCCCTTCGATAGCCCACCTCCCGCCCAAGTGGACGAGGAGGGTATTTATAGTCTTTGGGAAACGTGCCTCTTCGAAACACAAGTGTCATAAGTCAGAAATTTGATTAAGCCTGGCGTCGGTGCCTGGCGTAGCTACCGCTAGCTGGCGAGGCGGTGTAGGTTGCCTACCGGCTGGCGGCGGTATGGGCTGCCTCGGTATTGGGCGATGTCGCCTTCCCGGTATTGTAACGGTTTTCCGCTTTTAGGCACGATTAAATGCCTAGAATCACGCCTAGTGGGCATATCTTCGGCGTGTAACCGCACATTAAAGTGTCTCGAACGTCTCTCACGTGTGATAAAGTTAAGTGGGCCTCACCAAAGATTGATTTAGACCCTTCAAGAGCTCGTTTTAAGTATTCTGGGTGTCTCGCATTTGGCGAGGCACAAGTAAGTGTCTCGCTATAGCGAGACACATCAAGGTGTCTCGCTCGTGGCGAGGCACACACGAGTGTCTCGCTAACAGCGAGACACATCAAAGTGTCTCACTCGTGGCGAGGCACACACGAGTGTCTCGCTCGCGGCGAGACACATCAAAGTGTCTCGCTAGTGGCGAGGCACACAAAAGTGTCTCGCACTGTAGCGAGACACAATCTTCCCCTGTGTTGGGCTTCTTGAGATTTCGACGATGTTGTCCTTCGATCTTCTCATGATTTAGTCATATTTGAGGTTCTTCAGCAATTTTTGATGCCTACATGGGCGAAGTTATGGACTATGTTCAAAACTTGGATGATCTATTTGACGTATTGGCACATAAAGAAGAAATTATATCATGTTTAGCATATACTTCTTTTGACAATGACAAAGGGGAGATAAGTTAATGGTATTGTAATATGTAATATTAACTCTAATATGCTTTTATGCGGGGAGTAAGCATATTTGTTTCTAAATGTTTTATCTCTTTTACAATATATATATATATATATATATATATATATATATATATATATATATATATATATATATATATATATATATATATATATATATATATATAAATTGTTTGTCATCATCAAAAGGGGAGAATGTTGGATATCTTGTCCCCAAAGATACTGTTTTGATGATAACAATTTATATTATGTGTGTTATATATATATACACTAACTTGTCAATGCAGATATTAAACATGAATAAGATATTTGGACAAGTGCAAGATGAGTTCAAGGCAAAGTATTGAAGATAAGAGCTTTATGTAATTTTTATTTATATCTTTATTACTTAGAAAATTTGTATAAGCCTTGATCACTCACACACACACACACATTTAGAACACACTAACACATGCTTAGTGTGTTGGTTAACAATAAAATCATGTTAACCATTAGAGTTAATAGTGAATTTACAAGTCTAAATATATTGCATTCATATCATTTTCATCTCTTAATAGTCGACTAATTAGAATAGTAGTTGACTATTTAAAGCTTTGTGTCAAAATATAAGTTTCGTCATTTTACGAATAGTCGACTAATATAAAGTGTAGTTGACTACTTAAGACTTAGACATATTTCAAGATTACGTAAAATTACGAGAGTAGTAGACTACTATGCATATTATATCGAGCTACTAAGATCTTACACTTAAATCTAGTTTAAATGCGTTTACGGTATAGTCGACTAATGAACTTCTATAGTGAGCTACTAAGAAAAATCATGTATTAATAGAGTCTGTTTTAACTTCGAGTAGTCGACTACTATGACTATTAGTCGACTACATGACAATTTTCAGACTTTTCAGTTTTTGAATTTGTGACTGTTTTTAGCCTTTTATATCCGTTTCTTTGGCTGAAAAAATATCTTTTCAAAGGGATATAAATAGGTTACAAGTTCAGAAATTCATATTATTATTCCCTATTCATAAGCTACAACTTTTGAATATTCTTTAGAGAGAAAGTTGAGTCTGATTTTGCCTTTGAGATTAATCCTACATACAAATCACTTGGATATTTTTTAGAGATTAAAAAAAGATTCCTAAGCCACTGCTACACATCATAATACATCAAGGCTTATAGGAATTGTTGTTATTGATTCAAGAAAAAGTTTACTCTCGGGTTTTTGAGAGGTGTTGATCTCTCGGTATAGAGATTGGTTGCAATTTGCATGGTCTTGCAAATTGGTCAGGTTTTCTTTTTAATTTTGTAAGTGTTTTCAAAATCATAGTGGAAATCTCAAGCGGGATTTGCTTGGGGACTGGATGTACACCGGGGAGGTGGAACCAGTATAAAAATCTTTTGTTTGTGTTTGTGATTTTCTGTGATTGTTGCTATCTTTATTGTAATTTATAATCTACTTTACATAATTTTTAAAAGAACACTATTCACCCCCTTTAGTGTTTTAGTGTGTTAGATCAGCGATCCTACAAATATTATAATGAACAAACGGTATACACATGATACTAACAAGCCAGACAAAAGGTGGAAAATCACTATAATGGACAAAAAGTATACACATGATACTTACTTAACATAGCTTAAGAAAAAAAATTAAAATCATTTTTTTTCTATACAGTGGCATGGCTCTACGTGTAACTTTATTTGAAAACATGGCTACGAAAAAGGGATCAATTCTTGAAGACACGATCAAAGATAAGCCCATAATAGCATTACCGGATTTCATGTTCTCTAAATATAAAGGTAACATATTTCATTATAAAAATTATTATTAAAGACCAGTAAACATAAATTCACCTTATATCTGTCTCAAACTTGTGGGGGAGATATGCATGTTATCGCAAATTGCATCAAATATATATATATCAATCCAAAGATACAACTAACTAAAGAAATAAGAGAATGGTAAGTAAACCAAGTAAACATCCATATAACACAATAAATAAAAAATATTATATTTTAAAGTTAATATGCACGACTCATTCAGAATAAGCTGCCAAGACAAAAGCATCTCCATCACTGCTCTTTACAAATGCAACATAAATTTAACTTAGTGATATTATGCAGATATCACAACATTCAAAAGAGGTATGATCTTAAAAAATCTACTTTACAATTCACATAATTAAACATAATTACAATTTACCAATATACAGATATGCTATTTCACCTTTAAGGCAAAGATAACTACCATTTATAATAGATTGAGCCGTGATTTTACGCTTGCAAAGGCTGCAACAAGAAGATGTATATAGATGTTAATAATGAGTGTCCAAATGATAAATATCGCAGAATCGCCGATAACTTAGGATCAATGTTAAGTAATATCCCTTCTTCATGGAATAAACATATCAACATAAAATTCTAACATATATCTAAGGCAAATAAACAATCAAAAAATATAGGTATTTAGTTTAGATCATCATGAAAAATGACACGGACATTACAAAGGTAACAGCTTGTTTGTAGGCGTTGAAAATGCTTACAAGGTCCCGAAACCAACTTCGTGGCGAAGTCGTGAATGACGACCCATCGAATGATCACGGACATCAAACGGTTGAGACGCAACCCAACGGCAAACTCGCAAGCGTCACAAGCACGACAAGCCGGACTCGAACGGATGATCGGATTTCGGACCGTTGAACGGAACGACAAGGATTAGTTCGAATCAAATGGCGGAACCGAGCCCGAGACAAGCGCCGGAAACGGCGAGGAAGAATCGAGGCGAGGCGACACCTCGGCCAAGTGGCCAAGGTGGCTCGGCCACTTTGGCCGAGCCACCTCGGCAACTTGCCGAGGTGCCTCGGCAAATGGCCGAGGAGTCGACAACTTGCGGAGTGCCTCGCCAAAGTGGCGGGAGGCTCGGCCACTTTGGCCTCGGCAACTTGGCCAGGTTCGGCCAGAAGAAGAAGTGTGGTGGCCAAGTGGCCGAGCCACCCTCTTTTCCCCCCCCCCGCGCATTTTGTATAAATAGGGGAGGGGGGTCTTCTTCGAGGAGGGGACTTCAGATTGGGAGGTCTTGGATTTGGGGAATTTCAAGGCTTCCGGAGGCTTGGATTTTTGGTGATTTGGAAGAGCTCGGACTTCTGAAGAATTCTTGCGAGATCTACGAGTAATCGGCGCACGGTTCCGAGCACCGGCGAGCTCAAGTCCAGTCGACGTCAGATCTATAAGCAAAAGGTAACCGAATTCGGGTCGAACTACAGATACCCTCTAGATTAAGCTTCGTCTTAATCTCAGGGATAGCGCTGTGATTTCTCCTAGTAGATCTCACCCGCTCAGGCGATCCTCTCCTTCGTGAGTGTGATCCCCTCAGGCGCTTCGTTTCCTTCGTGAAACGAGCCCCTTTACATCTGTAGTTCCAGAACCCGGGTCTCTACCTGATCGGAATTGCGGTGGTCCACGGACACAAAAAGTCCCCGGCACAGGCAAAGAACCCACGCAAGCGAGGACCTCGACATAACAGAGATCCTCGTGTTTGTTTAGGAAGAAGTCGCAATCTTTTTTGATTTTCATTGTACGCCTTAAAATAAAAGGCAATTTCTTTTTGAATTTTGTTGTAGGCAAAAGAAGCTGTAAACAAATTCAAATCAATGACAATCATCCCGACTTTTACCGCGAACAAGCTGGCGACCACAGTGGGAGCCACCGGCCTCAGATCGAGGTCGTCGTGCATAACCGCGGATCCCTATCGGTGGAAGAAGAGGTCGAGTTCGAGTTCGACCGGAGAAGTTCGAAGAGGAGTACCTGTCCTCACCCTCCTCCAGATCCAGTTCCCCCCGCCGCTCCAAGAAGGTCTCCGCTGCAAGGAGAACCCGATGGGCCTCCGATGTAGAGCCCCAGGACGGCGAGTCCAACCCCGCTGCCGCAGGCAGCGAGAAATCCCCTTCGGCGCCTGAAGTCCAGATGGTGCCCGAGATGAACGCCGACGATGCGCCGGCGCTCTCCAAGCGAGCTCGCCAAAGGCGACGACAAAGCATGGCGCGCAAGCTTGCCAAAGCCATGCAATCCATGGATGGGGTCCGCTACGAAGCGGATCTAAGATCCAAACTCACGCAGAGGCTTCAGCCTCAAGTGATCGACGGTTTACCCAAGCCGTCAACCAACGAGTGGGTCCGTGTCAAACGGAACCGCTCCACACTTCAGGAGCGCATCCGGAAGCGCCGCGCACTCCTTGCGCAAGCACGAGCTTTGGTGCAACAGGCTCGTGAGTTAAAGAAGGAAGTGGCAAAGAAGCCACCAACGTACCACCAGGTTTGGCGGCCCAAGTCTAATGGTGCCCCAACCTCAGTTGTTCACACTCCCATCTCGGCGCTTAAGCCGAAGGATACAGGCGTTGCAGCTCCAACGCCAAGGCCCAAGATAGACGACGCCTCAAAGTCAAAGGCGTCTGCATCTGAATCAGTGGTGGAGCCAACTCTCGTCACCACTACCAAACCGACTATCAAGGATCGTCTTGGTCCTCGGAGAGAATCACGGGTCACTCCTCATGCAGGAGGTCGCACCCGTTCCAACAAGGACAAGAAGATTCCTACAGCCTCCCCTATCGGACTGAAAATCGAAGTCCGAGAGTCTGCCGAGACTTCGCACTCACATCGGCGAAAGTCTAGGCGAGTCACTTTCGGAAGTTTCGATGGGTTGATCCGTCCTCGGAAGGAGACGTTTTCATCTGATGATGAGGATGTTATACCCGAGAGATCAAACCGACATACGGCAGGTCGCTCCGGTACACACACCGATGAGCTGTACTACCGTGCAAGGGGTACGAGAAAATCTCGAAAGAATTCCCCCAAATTGACACAGTCATGCTTGTGCTCCAAGCTCATTAAGACGATGCTCTCGGAATGCAATTGCCATCAAGAAGCTCCAGAAAGGGTGTCAGTCTTCCAGAGACTCACCACGGAGATGCCGAGACCTAGGTCAAGGCGATTCCGTAAAAGGATGACCTTCCGAGAGGGTGAGTTGCCAGAGGTCACTAATAATATGACCAGCAAAGAATCATCGTCACGGGCTATTCCCAGCGCATCGCAACGGCTAACTCGTTTGCGGTCCGGGACTATCCGACGGTCCAGATACGATAAGCTTCTGAAGGGGTTACCCGCGGAGGATGATGCGTCAGATATTGGCTCCTGTCGCATCGATCATCGTATCTAGCGAAGGAGCCCCAAACGCTATGATCAGTACAGATCAAGTGGCCAAAATGCTAGACGAAGCGTTGAATAAACAACGGGAAAACTTCAAATTAGAGATGGAGTTGGCCATGCAGACGATGAGAGAAATGCACGACCAACAGATCCAAGCCCTGACAAAACATCAAGGTGAATCGAGTCAGCGCGTCAACGTCGATGAAGATGATAGCGATTCGGATCAGGAGGAAGCACCAGAAGATGATAACCCCCCTGAACCACGCGACGCTGCTGTTGCTCAGGAGAGCGAGAAGATCAAAGACTTGGAGAGCAAAATCAACTCATTGATTTCCGCTCAAGAAGTAAAGAAGACGGGTATTCCTTGCCCATACCCGAGGGAGTGGGAATCAATCCCGTACCCGTCAAAGTTTAACTTAATAAACTTCACACCATTTGACGGGAAGGGTTCCCCGACGCAGCACTTGATTTATTTCAAGTCACACCTCGGAGTTATTTCTGGCAACGAACCCCTGATGGTTCGGTCATTCGTCGGCACCCTTCGTGGGGCTGCCTTCGAATGGTACCGCCGTCTCAAGCCAGGGAGCATTCACAGCTGGGACGACATGGAGTCTAGCTTCCTTACCAATTTCTTTGATGACGATACCGAGGTATCGATCGGGACGTTGCTCGACGAGAAGCAGAAAGACGGAGAAACCGTGGACATCTTTGTTAAACGATTCCGGAACAAGGCAATGAACTGCCGGGATCCAATAACAGAGGAGTTCATCCTCCAAACCTGCCACAGCAACTTATCAATAGATGTGCTTGAAGCAATGGGTACAGCACCATCGATAACGTGGAAGGACTTGAAGGTTCGTGGAGAGCAAGCCGAGAGATTCCTCAAAAGGAAAAAGGCAGAGAGGGGTCAGCCGACAACGGAAGCTCCGAAGCGTAACTTTGTCCCACGCGGCAAAGGGAAAGAGCAAGCCAAGACGGCGGTTGCGAACCAAACGTTCCAACTCCAGCAATGGCCAGCAACAGCGGCAGCCATAAACAGGCCACGATCAACGTGGCAACTGGGCCACAAAACAGAAGGCTTTAGAGCCGAGATTCGAAGTCCTATTCTTTAGGGGACGACAGATTCCCGGTCTTTCAAATATCTTGTGGAAAATAACAAGATCAAGCTCCCTCCGATCCAGAATCAAGAGGAGGATGAACGAATGACCCAAGATACTGTGCATACCATAGGGCAGTTCATCACCCCACTAAATCCTGTTTCAGCCTTAAGGACAAAATCCAGGCTTTAATTGATGTAGGGGTCATTACTATGAAGCCGTCCAAAGAAAAGAAGGTCGGAGCGAATGCGGTATCCATAAGTTTCGGGTCGGTGCCGTTGACATGGTTTGAACCTGAACCAGTGGTCAAAGTTGCAGTGAAGACGGTGAATGACGACCCGCACAAGCAACGCCAGAAAGGACTTGTATCGTATACAGCCCCGAATGGCGAAGTCTTGTGGGTCCACCCAGACTTACTGGAAGACGAGCAATGGGTAGCCTCTTCTTCGAAGAAAAAGCCGAAGCAGAAGGGAAAGGCATGTCATGGTACTTCCGCAATTCGAGGAGAGCGATGAGCAGTGGTAACATTCCATCCGAAGGGAACTGAACGCCACCAGGAGTGGACACGAGTACAAATACAAGTATCCGGAAGTCCCCGACCCTAATGCCAAGACGCTCTCAGAGCTGGGGGTACCAACAAATCCCCTCACTCGCACAGAGAAAGCGCAACAGCAGGTAGCTGCCAAAGAAGCTACAGCAAAGCAGCCGCATGAAGTTCAACTCCCGAAGCAGTCTCGATTCAGTCGCCCGATTGGAAGAGATAAACCGGGAACTTCGAACTCTCCATACCGCTTTGATGTAATGGCACAATTGGCCAATATCCCCGCAAGGATCACTCTCTATGAGTTACTGCGGTTATCAAAAGAGACGAGAGAAGCTCTTCAAGAAGCCCTCGCCGATTCAGAAGTCTTCCTGACCCAGATTAGGCCGAGTCCAGAAGAGTCAGCCCAACAATGCAACCTTGCGACTAAGCACTTCCCCTGCATCACCTTTACAAAGGAGGATATGCAGACGAGGAATTCCAAGCACGATAGGCCGCTATACTTCACCGGGTATATTGGCTCTAGTGAAGTTAACCGGATCCAAGTCGATCCGGGTTCCGCTGTGAGCATCATGCCCCTGCGCCTCATGTATCACCTTGGAATCCCTGCCAGTAAGCTGGCGTCAACAGGCACAGTAATCTACGGGTTTAACACCAGCGGGTCTCGGCCACTTGGTAAAATCCGGATAAAGTGCCAAATGGGAGACTTAAAGTCCGAAGTCACCTGCTATGTGATTGATGCAGAGACTTCCTATAACTTACTGTTGGGTCGACCTTGGATCCACGGTAATGTTATAGTCCCATCTACTCTTCATCAGTGTCTCAAATATGTAGACACGAATAATGAGGTCAAGACGGTGGTCGCGGACAAACAACCGTTTAAGGGGATGGAGAATTATTTCACTGATTCTCTCCTCTACGGTAATGAGTCCGAAACTGAATCATCGGCCCAAGGTACGGACAGCGGTGAAGAAGCTGATACCGAAACCGGGCTTGGTTATAGTGGAGGTTTTGTTTTAAATGACATTGTACCCCTTGTAATCAATCTTGACGATGAAGAATCGTCAGATGAACATTGTAATTGGCAAATTGCCGATGAATCAATAAATGACGATTTAGAGTATCCTTTATCTTTGAATGATGTGATAACAGGATTATACAATGATCCAGAGTTGCACCTGCCAACTCGATCATCTTGCTTCACACAAAAGCAGTTCCGGGATTCCTTTGGGACAACACTTGTCATCCCACGAAGATCAAGTAGTGAAAAAGACTTGGTTTACGGAAAAGGAGATGCAGTTCCAACGCCGAATCGTTTCTTTGAAGAAGGTGAAGATGACAATGGGCCTATCCTCCATACATTCAGATATAGTCCAGAAACACTGGGTATCATGAAAAGATGGGGGTATGACTTGACACGAGGGGAAGGTCTATGTTGACGAGGCCCTCGAACCCTCCTAAAGCGGCATATGTCCCAAGAGGAAAGCCGGATAATTACTATGCATTTAGAAGGGGATTGGGATACGAATCCTCCTCAGAAGATGAATGCTCGTGGCTGATTGATAATAATCCACCCGGTGAGGGAGACGGACATTCGTCGACTCTTGACAGGATTGACACCAGGCCTCGGAGCTTTCAAGGCTTTGATGTCGAATATGGCCACGATCGATCCTGCTACTATTGAGGGTGATGAAGATATGCCAACATGGGAAGACCCATGGATCCATCAACTCAGAGAGCAGTTTAGGTTCGAACAAAGAGAACCCCCCACTAAGGATGAGGTAGTCCAGGTTAATATGGGTGATGAAGAGCATCCCAAACTCATAAACATCAGCAATACTCTCCCTTCGGAAGAAAAGGAAGAGTTGATTGCCCTAATCAGGGAGTATATCGATGTATTCGCCTGGAGTTACGAGGACATGCCAGGACTCGACCCTAATGTGGCAACACATCGCCTCAACATCAAGGCGGATGTCAAACCTGTCAAGCAACAGCAAAGACGGTTTCGTCCACAAATATTGGAGGCAATTGTTGACGAAGTGAAGAAACTCATAGAATCGGGATTCGTCGAGGAAATTCAACATCCGGATTGGGTGGCGAATATAGTCCCGGTCATGAAGAAGAATGGTTCGATTAGGATCTGTGTCGACTACAGAGACCTAAACGCTGCTTGCCCAAAGGATGATTTCCCTCTGCCAATCACCGACGTCATAGTTGACAATACATGTGGATTCGAGAGGATGTCCTTTATGGATGGCTTTTCGGGGTATAATCAGATCAAGATGTACCCCGATGACGCCAAACACACAGCGTTCAGAACGCCCATCGGCATATATTGCTACACGGTCATGCCGTTCGGCCTCAAAAATGCCGGCGCAACATACCAGAGAGCAATGACGGAAATTTTCCAGGACCATCTCCGGAAAACGGTCGAATGCTACGTCGACGACTTGGTCGTGAAAAGCCGTGACAAAGGAGATCACATCAAAGATCTTAGAACGGTATTCGAACTCATGCGAACTCATCAGCTAAAGATGAATCCTGCCAAGTCCTTCCTTGGGATGTCCAGTGGCAAG
Organism: Asparagus setaceus; assembly: GCA_012295165.1. NCBI lineage: Eukaryota > Viridiplantae > Streptophyta > Magnoliopsida > Asparagales > Asparagaceae > Asparagus > Asparagus setaceus. The sequence goes on from CM022710.1 coordinate 17,965,646, forward strand.
TTCCTTGGCTTCGTCGTCACCAACAAAGGAATCCACGTCGATCCTGACAAAGTGAAGGCGATTCAAGAGTTGCAACCTCCGAGAAATCTGAGAGAACTCAGGGGGTTACAAGGACGATTGGCGTACATCCGACGGTTTATATCGAACCTATCTGGGAAGTGCCAACCGTTCTCTAAGTTGAACAAGAAGGGCGTGTCATATATTTGGGACGACGCCTGCCAGAAGGCATTCGAAGAGATCAAGTCGTATCTCGCTAAACCTCCTGTTCTTGTTGCACCGCGGTCGGGAAAACCATTTTTGATCTACGTCAAGGCAACGGATCACTCGTTAAGCGCTTTACTCGCGCAAGACGACGACGGCGGTCACGAACAGGCAGTGTATTACCTGAGCCGAACATTAGTCGGCGCTGAGTCTCGATATCCAATGGTCGAGAAGCAGTGCCTTGCATTAGTGTTCGCGATTCAGAAAATGCGGCACTATTTAGTCGGACAGACGATTTATGTTATCTCTAACGTAAATCCGATCCGGATATTTATGACCCAGCCGGCCTCGATGAGTTGGCGTTTAGCGAAATGGGCCTTGCTCTTGTCTCAATATGACTTGTATTTCAAACAACAGAAGTCAGTCAAAGGACAAGCTATTTGTGATCTCTTGGCTGCCAGCCCGACAACGGATGCAGTTGAGCTATATGATGATCTTCCGGATGAAGTTCAGGAAGTCAACACTACGTCGCACCAACAAATATGGCGATTGTATTTTGATGGAGCTTCTCGGGCCACCAATGTGGCGAGTACCCCCGGATGTTCTAAAATCTCCGCTGGAGTCGGAGTTGTCTTGATTTCCCCGGGGAATCATGTCATGCCCCGTGCTTATTCACTCACCGAACCCTGTTCCAATAACGTAGCCGAATACAACGCGCTACTTATCGGACTTAGCTTCGCCAAGGAGCTGGGGGTCGAATATCTCGAAGCGTATGGTGATTCACAACTGATAGTTAAGCAGGTCCGTGGTGACTACGAAGTTAGGAACCCTGATCTGGTCCCCTATCATCGGGTAGCCGTGGAAATGGCAGACTCATTCGAAGAGTTTTTCATCGAATATATCCCGCGCCTCCAAAACGCTTACGCGGATGCGCTGGCGGCATTAGCTGTGTCGTTAGCACAACCTTCCGAGACCGAGCAACTAGTCACGGTCAGGACTCACCAGCTCTTCGTACCAATATATGATGGGGTACAAGAAGACAAAGGGGTAGTTACCAAAGAGGTACATGCAACCCAAACCAAGTTGGAGCCCCGAGATTGGCGCTTTCCTATCATCGATTACGTCTTACACGGTATTCTGCCGGAAGACGTGAAGGAGAGAGAGTCAATCCGGCGAAGAGCTCCAAGATTCTTTTACGACACAGAAACCCAGATGCTATATCGCCGGGGGTACGATGGTCTTTTACTCCGATGCCTTTCAAACAAGGAGGCAGAAGAGGTCCTTCGGGAAGCACACGAGGGTGAATGTGGTGCCCACCAGCCTGGTCCCAAACTCTACGATCGAATCAGGAGAATGGGCTACTTTTGGCCAACAATGGTTAATGACGCAGTCGAGTACGCTCGGAAATGCCACGCGTGTCAAATTCACGCGAATTATATGCATCAGCCGCCAGAGCAACTGCATCCTTCGGCCACATCCTGGCCATTCGAGACATGGGGAATGGACATTGTAGGTCCCATTTTTCCTCCGTCTGTCAAAGGCGATCGGTTTATTCTAGCGATCACCGACTACTTCTCCAAGTGGGCTGAAGCAATCCCGCTAAAAGAAGTAAAGGCGAGTACCGTCATCAAGTTTATCAAACACCATGTCATCTATCGACATGGTGTCCCAAGACGGATCGTGCATGACAACGGTCCCCAGTTCATCAGCAATTCCTTCATCAGGTTTTGCGAGAAATTCAAGATACAAGACGTCTCGTCGACAGCCTATAATCCAGCTGCAAATGGATTAGCCGAGGCATTCAACAAGACGATTATCAAAATTCTGTCAAAGCTTGTGAAAAGTAACAAGCGAGACTGGGATGATAAACTCGGAGAAGCACTCTGGGCGTATCGCACAACGGTACGCACGCCAACTGGAGCGACCCCGTACTCTCTGGTCTACGGGTGTGAAGCAGTTCTCCCATTGGAAATTCAGATCCCGTCACTTCGCATCGCCCTTTCAACAGAGATGACGACCGAAGAACAACATCGAAAACGTCTCGAAGAGCTTGAGATGTTAGATGAGAAGCGCCTGGAGGCTCAACAATGCATTGAGTTCTACCAAGCTAGGATGTCGAAGGCTTTCAACAAGAAAGTTCGACAGAGAACCTTTAGAGAAGGAGATTTGGTCCTCGCTGCTCGACGACCGATAATCCTCACTTCCAAGAAGAAAGGTAAATTCGAACCTAAATGGGAGGGTCCGTTTGTAATAGAAACGGTTTACTCCAATGGTGCATATCGCCTCATTACCCAAAATGGCGACCGGCAATTAATGCCGATAAATGGGAAGTTCCTGAAGAAATACTACCCATAGTATCTTCGGGATAACCCGTTTCGACGGGAAGTTCCTCGTGGGATGTCTCACCCGCTTTTCGCGAGGATAACCCTAGATTTATCCTCCATCACAATTTCCCCCACCGATCAAATTCCTTGACGGTGGGTCTACAAATTTTCTGGTACATTACCAAAATCCCCTCTTGATTCCTTCTATGAACAAGAGGCCCACTCAAAATTCCTTTCACGCTGGAGAGAGAATATAAAATCCTTCCTCTCCAAGCGTAAAATCCTTTTCGTGTCAAACGGAAGGGTTTCATCTTCATCTTAGGTAGCGCCGATTGAAGGTATGCGCCGGGATTTTCAGACCAGGTTGTCCGACTGAAGGTCGCCTGAGTCTTTTCGGTTCTCGGAGTGGAGATCCCACTCTTAGTTCCATCTTCATCTTAGGTAGCGCCGACTGAAGGTATGCGCCGGGATTTTCAGACCAGGTTGTCCGACTGAAGGTCACCTGAGTCTTTTCGGTTCTCGGAGTGGAGATCCCACTCTTAGTTCCATCTTCATCTTAGGTAGCGCCGACTGAAGGTATGCGCCGGGATTTTCAGACCAGGTTGTCCGACTGAAGGTCACCTGAGTCTCTTCGGTTCTCGGAGTGGAGATCCCACTCTTAGTTCCATCTTCATCTTAGGTAGCGCCGACTGAAGGTATGCGCCGGGATTTTCAGACCAGGTTGTCCGACTGAAGGTCACCTGAGTCTCTTCGGTTCTCGGAGTGGAGATCCCACTCTTAGTTCCCCCTCTTATCTTAGGTAGCGCCGACTGAAGGTATGCGCCGAGATTTTCAGATCAGGTAGTCCGACTGAAGGTCACCTGAGTCTTTTCGATTCCTACAGCAAGGAATCTGCTGTTAGCCTCATCCCGGGAAATAGAACACATTCTTCCTTTCCCACCTCAATCAATCTTCTCCGGTTCAGTCATTCTCCGGTCAAAAGAGGACACCAAGGTTCATCTTGGGGCATTTTATCCCGAAGCCTAAGAAGGGATAAGGCCAACGCCTCACACGCGTTGCCGGTTTAGTCTTTTTCCGATTGAAGAAGACACCAAGGTTCGATCTTGGGGTATTTTATCCCGAAGCCTAAGAAGGGATAAAGCCAACGCCTCACACGCGTTGCCGGTTTAGTCTTTTTCCGATTGAAGAAGACACCAAGGTTCGTCTTGGGGTATTTTATCCCGAAGCCTAAGAAGGGATAAAGCCAACGCCTCACACGCGTTGCCGGTTTAGTCTTTCTCCGATTGAAGAAGACACCAGAGTTCGATTCTGGGGCATTTTATCCCGAAGCCTAAGAAGGGATAAAGCCAACGCCTCACACGCGTTGCCGGTTTAGTCTTTCTCCGATTGAAGAAGACACCAGAGTTCGATTCTGGGGTATTTTATCCCGAAGCCTAAGAAGGGATAAAGCCAACGCCTAACACGCGTCGCCGGGTTAGTCTTCCCGTGAAAAAAGACGAAGCCTACGTATTCAACATCGTAGCATTAAGTCTAAGAGAGTTTCATTCTTTTAGCACAACGTTGTGTGTAGAACGGATTTAGATAATCTACATGCTAGCCCAACTCAAACGGTAGTTGGTAAAGGCTCATCAAACCCGTTGAAGGCTGGGGGTTGGCCAATAACCCTAAAGTCAACGCCTCACACGCGTTGCCGGTTTAGTCTTTCTCCGATTGAAGAAGACACCAGAGTTCGATTCTGGGGTATTTTATCCCGAAGCCTAAGAAGGGATAAAGCCAACGCCTCACACGCGTTGCCGGTTTAGTCTTTCTCCGATTGAAGAAGACACCAGAGTTCGATTCTGGGGTATTTTATCCCGAAGCCTAAGAAGGGATAAAGCCAACGCCTCACACGCGTTGCCGGTTTAGTCTTTTTCCGATTGAAGAAGACACCAGAGTTCGATTCTGGGGTATTTCGTCCCGAAGCCTAAGGAGGGACGAGTCTACGTGTAACACGCGTTGCCGGGTGGTCTCTTGCCCGTAAAAGAGTACGAAGCCTATGTATTCAATATCATAGCAACAAGTCTAGAAGAGTTTCATTCTTTTAGCACAACGTCACGTGCGGAACGGATCCTGATAATCCGCACGCTAGCCCAACTCAAACGGTGGTTGGTAAAGGCTAATCAAACCCGTTGATGGCTGAGGGTTTGCCAAAAATCCTATAAGTATTATGGTTAATTATTTCTGAGGAAGTAAAAGAATCATAATAAACAATGAAAGGAATGGATCTTATTCATTTGAAGCAAATATAAAAGGAGCTACAACTGTTTAAATATCAAGTCTATGACAAAGGATTTGTTGTTCAAGCTGAGACACTTCACCATTGTAAGCCTGGTCGAGTTCTTCCTGCAACTCGGCTCTGAAGGACTCCTCATCGGTGTTCAGTGTCTTCATGGTTGCCTCCTCGAGCTCAGCCAGTTTCTGCTTCGACAGATCGAGTTCCCTAGACGCAACGGTGAGGTCTTCTTCCTTGTTGGCCTTGGCCAGCTCCAAACTGCTCATCCTATCTTCCTCAGCATGGAGCTCTCCCCTGAGCAGTATTATCCTCTCCGCACTCGCCACGATATCAGTCTGGATATGGCTTAGGGAAGAATATGTCTCAGCAACAACAGCTCCAAGCTGATCGGCGCGGTCTCTCTGCATCTGGACTTCGAGCCCAGTAAAAACACGAGCATCGCGCCATGCCTCTAAACGCGAGCCCGTATGAGCAGCTACATATGAGGAAGCTCCAGCCGCCCGCAGCTCTTGCAGTCTCTGGAGCTGTCCCTCCAGATGGGCGAGATCATCAACAATGGCCTGAGCCAGCTCGGGGTAACCCATATCCCGTATCAAAGCCATCCGGGGGTCAAGCAGTGGTCTGAACTGATGAAGAGAAAGCCCACCATGAAGGACCTTTTCGATCACAGTGTTCACCAAAGAAAAGAATGAGCGTATTTCCAAACAGATAATAAGATGGGATGGATCTTCATCCACCATCAACGCTCTCGCCAGGTCATGGAGTCGAGATGTAGGCTCTGCACAGAAGAAAAGAGGACTTTAGAATTTTCAGCAAGAAATGGGCGAAAATTTATTGGGCTAAAGACCCTCCTCCGCCGGTGTAGCTTCAGGGCTAGCGAGTCTACCGGGCGTATCTATCATTGGGATCTTTGTCAACCGCGGTGAGCCCTCGGTGTGCTCATCTATCTCAATGCAGCGTGGTAGCTGATTCTGAGAAAGCGACGGAAAGAGGGGTACCTACCGCTGCACGAATGGAATGTCTCAGCTTCTTTTAATTATAGTAGTATTGGCCAAACGGCTGGTCCTATAATCAATCGAAGGGAAAGTTCATACCTTCTTCAGGGATAGTAGCTTCGGGTAAATCCTCACCAAGGGTATCTCCATCTTGTGACCAAGTGCGTAACAAGTCATCCATGGAGGTACTACCGTATAAACCAGCTGCCACGAGATCTTCCATTGAGAAGTCTGAAAAAAAAATTAGGAAAGTGAATGCAATTAAGACGAACAATAGGTAGAATTACTTACCTCCTACGGTGTGATTAGCTGGCCTAGTCTCGGTTTGTGCATTTGTCTCCTGCGATCTCTCTAAAAGAACAAAAAACAAAGAGGCAGTTAGTGGGGGTACAAATCCCGAGTCATTCCATTCTCGCATTTGCCACCCAGAAGAGGAATTATCGATGTTAGATGTACCTGGGTCCGCCGGATCAGGTCCTACATCGGCCTCTTCCGCCATAGCTCCATACATTTGTTGAGTAAAACTGGGCTCAGCATGAGCAGAACTGGGCTCAGCAGAATTGTGGTGATCAAAATCAAAGCCAGGATCATAATCCCTATAACTCCCTGCATGCGAACGGAGAAATGTCAGCCTTCAAAAGTCAAAATTTCAAATTTTGTCACGGTGAATTATTACCTCCGTCACCGACTGGATCATTACCGGTCAAGTCTATATCAAGGGACCGAGGATTCACGCGATTCTTATGGGCTAACCTCTTTCGTTTAACCCCTTGAGAGGGTTGAAATTCTTCTTCTTCAACAGTTTTTCCTGAAAATTCGGTTGAATGAGAAATCCAATAGAGAGGATAAGAAAACGAAGGGGAAAAGTACCGAGGAGTTCGCGAAAACGGTCCTCTTCTAAAGTCCCAGCACCAGAGTCGTGGAATTCCCCCTCAGCCTCAATCGGTGGATGAGATTGCCGGCGCTTCCTCTGAACTTGACCGGCATCTTGGAGTGTCTGAGCGCCGGCTCGCAACGATGCTTCGGCTACCAGATCTGAGATGGCCCTCACAGGGACTGACTCATTAGCTACTAATAGCCAACTACAATAGAGGAATGTCGACTCCAGCTGACGGTCTGAGCTCGGGAGACTGAACCTAGCACCGGTACACCCCATGACGCTCCATAACCATGCTCGAAGGCCATCCACAAGTCCACCTCGAGTCTGGAGCTGTCGGTTCGGGTTCCCAACATAAAGTTGGTCGTAACCGAACTGGCGAGCAAAACGACAGGGAAAATAAGGCTCAATGAAGCATTCCTCATTTACTCGGAAGGTGAGATACCCTGGCCTGATATTCACTAGCCAATTGAAATAGCCAATGTTAAGTGAAGTCTGCTGTGTCTTCGGCACCTCCTCGTCGACCAAGGACTCACCATATTGACCAGAGAATCGAGGAAAACATCTGGAAAAGATCCACCCTTTGTGAATCTGCATCTGTTTCTTGATCTCTGCAAAACCACGCCCCTTCCATCTGCAATCCTCTACCAACTGTAAGAAAGGAGTAGACGAATCTGTGGAACCCGGTGCCGACATCATGTCGGGACGATGAAGGACCAACCAGGTCATCAAATAGGTATATGGGAGCTCTACTCGGACGGAAGGGATGCGTGATGATGGCTCGTCCTTTCTCTGGGTAAACGCTCGAACTATATGCCGCAATCCACGGTGAATACTGGCCACCATCACCGGAAGGAGAGAGAGTTCCTTCTTGTGGGCGAGTTGAACTGCAGGATAAAGGACCTCCAAAGGTAAAGCATCATCAGATTGATATGGAACCACACACTTCTTGAGCCAGATTGCAAGATAGCCTGCTAGAAGAGTTGCCGGCTGGATAGGCTTCACCGCATGCCACAGAAAGGTCGCAAACTTGGTCCCTGAAGGAAAGCCTTCTTTGGCGTAGCTGAGTGTATACGAGTTAGCCTCAGACTTCTTGATCAGTTCATTAACCTTCGAAGGGGTGAGCGGTGATAGTTCACATATTTCCTCGCCAGATTTGTCCTCCAAATGCTGGAACAAGTAATTGGCGAACTGCTTCAGACTCACCTGCGATTTCCTCTTAGCGCAAGGTTCAGATTGGGCCAGAGCTATATGGTAATGACAAGTGAGATCCCATAAAGTCTTATAACGATGGGCGTTCCTTCAGCCGGCTCAGTTCCTGATTGGAGGGAAAGTACTCCTGATATAGCATCTTCCCCATGGGTAGACCTGAAATACGGTACATCTCATGCAAAGCCAACCCCAACTCGCCATGTTTGGTGAAAAACGTATTCGAGTCTGGATTATAAAGCTCGAATAAGGTAAAGAAATGGTTGACACTGATTGGAAGGCCATACATAGTGGCACGAATCGCTGAATACAGACCGCAAGCACGAAGTTCTCCATCCCATCGGCTGAGGACGTAAGCGGTCAGGCGACCCCACCAGTGCTTACTTGACGAGTGTACCCAGCCGAAGAATCTATGACTGGACGACGGCATCTCTCGCCCCAATTTAGCAAGGCGATTCTTCAAAGTCGAGGCAGGAACGAAAAGCTCATCACGGGGCGGTGTGTCCAGCCCTACAACCCCAGGGTGAAGGCCGATGACGCGATTCCTGTTCGAACCCGGAACCGGCTGCTGGGTAATAAACCCACAATGAATATGATCATGCTCCTCGGTCAAACGCCATGACATACGGCGTGTCACAGCATGGTGTCTAAGGTCGGTCAACGAGAGCTGACGAGGTATCCGGGGAATATACAAAGGGCCTCCGTCGTCTTTGTTCAACCACCTCTCACTCTCGATAAGAGCTGTATCCGGATCCTTAACTGAGTCGCCGAATAGATAATCTGTCTTTCGCAAAGGTTCAGTAGAGCTGGCGTCCCTTACGAGCGGCGCATCGGTGACCAATCGTCGGAGAACGCGGGAACTCCCCTCAAACACAGCCTGGATCGTCTCCGCTGATGTCCCAGGCGCAAATCGAGGCGAGATAGAAATCGCGGGATCATCACACATGGAATAATAGTCACTATGACGTCCATCGACCGCGTAGGCTGGAAAAGCTCCCGAGGAATAATCAACTGAAATCAGAAAATACTCAGTTAATAAATGGCGTTGAATTCATCTTACATAGATTGAGTCACGACCTTATAACGGGTATGACGATTTCATCCGTATTAAACACCCGGAGAACGATAAATATAACCGCATGGTCCAAGCGGCAATATATTCCGTTCTACAGGGCGAGAGTACGGTGTGAAATCACTCCCGTTAAAAACATCGAGACGGGTGATTTTTGAAGCCTCAATCCTCACGAAGGAGAATCTCGGCTCTTCCCAATCGCCTCACAAAGGAGAACGAAGTGGGGTCATAACGAACGTGCACAATCTGAAGCGTCGATCCCCACAAAGGAGGATTTCGGCTCTTCCCAATCGCCTCACAAAGGAGGACGAAGCGGGGATACAACGCATATATGTGTGAGAATATGATGACGACGCTGGCGCACCACCGAAAGAAGGAGGCGTGCATTCACGCGCCGTGCGAGTTGATCGACTCCTCGAAACGCGTGATCTCCCCGACGACATCGGAAACTGCAAAAGAAGACAAATAAGGTCAGATATGCAGTTGAAAAAATCAGCAAATTCAGCAACAGAAGCCCGTTTAGTCGGTGTGGCCACGGACCCGACGAACACCAACGAGTGCCTAAGCTCAATCAAGACCGACCACGAGCATAACGCATCAGCGCCAACGCAGTGCGGGCGCTGGCGCACAATGGCGCCAGCGGACGCGGTAGCGCACCAACAGCTAGCCAGTGGTAGCGCTGACAGCGCTGGCAGCGGCAGCCGCTGGTCGCGACCAGCCGACCAGCGGGCGCTGGCGCCCAGCGCAGACCGCCAGCGCCCGCCGCCGCCACCCGCCAGCCCGCCGCCCTGTACCCGCCGGGCACGCCGTCCAGCTGATCGTACCCTCGGTTACAGTCATGCAGCACAAAAAGAGAAGAAAAGAAGAAAGAGAATTAACAAAATCCTCATGCATTACCTCGTTGATCGGAGGAGACGAGACGGACGCAAAAAAAACAAGACAGCCTGATAAGGGGCCGGCCTAGGTCAAGGGAAAAGAGGAGGATTTATGGGTATTTATAACAACCCCATATGGACCAAATCCTCTTTGAACAAGGACTCTTATTTGGCAAGAAATAGGAATTCTAATTGGGGTCCAAATCAATTCCAATTAGGACTCTAATCAGCCCCTAATTAGGAGTCCTAATTAGAACCCTAATTGGATGCCAAAATAATGCCAAATCAGTCCGTTGATTGACCCCTACTCCTCCTCGCCATATTTGGAAAAATTCTCAAGATTTATTCGGCAGATAACACCGCCGATTGCATCGACGCCATCAACGCCTAATCCTACCCAACTAGGATTACAGTATAAACCGCTTCCTAATTTATCGAAGTTCCTAAGAATATTTTCACAAAAATATTCTTAGGATAACTCGATCGCGGATTGCATCGACATCAACGCCGCCTAATCCTACTCCAACTAGGATTACGAGTATAAACCGCTTTCCAATCGAGAAGTTCTAAGAATATTTTCACAAAAATATTCTTAGGATAACTCGATCGCGGATTGCATCGACGCCATCAACGCCTAATCCTACTCCAACTAGGATTACGAGTATAAACCGCTTCCTAATTTATCGAGAAGTTCCTAAGAATATTTTCACAAAAATATTCTTAGGATAACTCGATCGCGGATTGCATCGACGCCATCAACGCGCCGCCTAATCCTACTCCAACTAGGATTACAGTATAAACCGCTTCCTAATTTATCGAGAAGTTCCTAAGAATATTTTCACAAAAATATTCTTAGGATAACTCGATCGTATGGATTGCATCGACATCAACGCCTAATCCTACCCAACTAGGATTACGAGTATAAACCGCTTCCTAATTTATCGAAGTTCCTAAGAATATTTTCACAAAAATATTCTTAGGATAACTCAATGCGACAACGCCGATCAACGCCTAATCCTACCCAACTAGGATTACGAGTATAAACCGCTTCCTAATTTATCGAAGTTCCTAAGAATATTTTCACAAAAATATTCTTAGGATAACTCGATCGCGGATTGCATCGACATCAACGCCTAATCCTACTCCAACTAGGATTACGAGTATAAACTATTTCCAAAATTTCAAAGGAGTTCTCGGAGAATAAATCCATATTCTTAAGGATAACTCGTAGTCCTTAATTTCCTCCCACCATAATCTCCAAGAGAAGGATAACTGATGAGGAGTGAAAGTCATGTTGACATCGGATAATCATATCCTCCGAAGTTAAACCAACAGACACGCCATGATGGAGGAATTAGCCGAAAGTGATGGTTATGAAATTCCATGTATTCGATAATGCCCAACGCTGCCAACAAGGAGTTCGCCACATAACGGAGAAGTCCAAAATCGATGGTTAGTCAAACAACGACCAACCGACACGAAGTTACAAACAAAACTCACCCACCTTCGAAGTCAAGATAACAAGCGTCGACAATAAATGCAGACCGCGGATCTTATCGAATCCTACAAAGAACTGATCTGGAAAGAATCGAAGATTTGAAGCTATCTTTGGGACCCTCACCGAATCAAGGCCGGAACCATCATGTCCAAAGCATCCCAGACTCATTAAGAATCGAGCCTGAGACGCTTTGGAGGGGGTATCTGTAGGCGTTGAAAAATGCTTACAAGGTCCCCGAAACCAACTCGTGACGAGGAGTCGGCGAATGACGACCCATCGAATGATACGGACATCAAACGGTTGAGACGCGAACCCAACGGCAAACTCGCAAGCGTCACAAGCACGACTTAAGTTTCCACTAACGGATGATCGATTTTCGACCGCTGAACCGAACGAACCAAGGATTAGTTCCGAATCAAATACGACGGAACCCGAGCCCGAGAGACGGAACGCCGAAAACGGGCGGAAGAATCGAGAAGTAGGCGACACCCCTCGCCAAGTGGTTATAGGCTTCACCACTTGCCGAGCCACCTCGCCAACTTGGTCGAGGTGCCTCGCCAAATGGCCGAGGAGGCTCGCCAACTTGGTCGAGGTGCCTCGCACCAAGTGGTCAGAGCCTGGCCACGTGAGCCACTGGCCAACTTGGTCGAGGTATTCTCTACCAGCCGAGGTGGCTCGGCCAAGTGGCCGGCCACCCCGCCATTTTGTATAAATAGGGAGGGGGTCTTCGGGAGGGGACTTCGATTGGGAGGTCTTGGATTTGGGGAATTTCAAGGCTCCTGAGGCTTGGATTTTGGTGATTTGGAAGAGCTCGACTTCAAGAATTCTTGGCGATCTACGAGTAATCGGGCGACGTTCCGAAAGCACGGGCGAAGCTCAAGTCCAATCGACGCCGATCTATAAGCAAAGGTAACCAATTCGGTCGAACTACGATACCCTCTAGATTAAGCTTCGCCTTAATCTCGTGGATAGCGCCAGATTTCTCCTAGTAGATCTCACCCGCCAGCGATCCTCTCCTTCGTGAGTGTGATCCCTCAGCGCTTCGTTTCTTCGTGGAAACGAGCCCCTTTACATCTGTAGTTCCGTAACCCGCCCTACTCGATCGAATTGCGCTGGTCCACGGACACAAAAGTCCCCGACAGCAAAGAACTCACGCAAGCGTGACCTCGACATAACGTAGATCCTCGTGTTTGTTTAGGAGAAGTCGCAATCTTTTTGATTTTCATTGTACGCCTTTTAAAATAAAAGGCAATTTCTTTTGAATTTTGTTGTAGGCAAAAGAAGCCGTAAACAAATTCAAATCAATGACAATCATCCCGACTTTTACCGCGAACATGTTTAACACAGTAGAAACTCTTATCGGATGCACAACACATGAATTCATTGGAGAGAAAAAAAGATCAATCCTAACTTAACTTAAGTAATAAATTATGAACATAGAAAAAATTATCATATATATGAAATTAATATTTATTCTCATTGAAATAGAAAAATAATCAAAGTCTGTATTTCCATAAGGTTGTGTTGAACGGCGGAGAGACATTCAAGTTATTTGTGAAGTTAGATGAGAAGATAAAAGATGAATGAGTCCAGAGAAAGATAAAAGCATAAGAAATTCAGGTCCAGCCTGATCTCACAATCGACATAGATGATGAAGACACTACTCCAGAATTACCCTAGAGAAAGATAAAAATGGAGAAGGATTAATCTTGGCTCAATAAAAATAAAAATGTAAAGAGTAAAGACAATGTTTTCTGAATATTTTATAGATTAGTCTAATTGTTTGAGTAAAATTAGGAATATTTGAAAGAGATTTTCATGATTTTTTAGTATTTTTATATACTTAGTTTGTGGATGCTTTTATCATATAAATATATACTAGAGTTAGCATTAATATTTAGTTTATGATTTTTAATGAAGTCTATCAATGATTAAGAACAAAATTCATATTCTTTTGTGCCATTTTAGCCCACTTTTAATCAATCGCCTAGGCTTATTGGTTTTAAGTATTCCTCTTACTTTTATAACGCTATTTTTTCAAGTGTTTTCACTTTTACAACACTATACTTCCTTAGATAAAGCTTCATTTCATATCGATCCAAAATAATATGAATATTCAAATTGGCTTCACATTGATTTTGTCAATTCAATTATCAACATGAAACTTTAAATTGGTAGCCCATTCAAACAAATATTAAAGAAGATAAATAATTACAATGCTAAAATTTAGAGACATAAGTGAGCAAAACTATCAAATTGAAATCGAAATAAATTTTAGTCAGAAATAATCATGATATTTAACCACGCAATGCACGCATAAAACTAGTATGTGTGTGTGTGTGTGTGTGTGTGCATATTCGGTTTTATGCATGTGCAATGCACGGGTTAAATATCATGATTAAATATTTTTGATTTATTTCCTTACTAAAACTTGTTCCTCGGTTCCATTTTGATAGTTTTGCTCACTTATGTCTCTAAACTTTAGCATTGTGATTATTTATTTTCTTTGATGTTTGTTTGAATAAGTTACACCAATTTAAACTTTCATGTTTATAATTGAATTGAGAAAATAAATGTAAATCAAAGCCAATTTGAATTTTCGTGTTATTTGGATCGACATGAAACCAGCTTGACTTAAGAAAGTATAGTGTCGCTAAAGTGAAAACATTTGAAAAATAGTGTTATAAAGGATGAATAATTAAAGGCAATAAACCAAGATGATTGATTAAAAGTGGGCTAGTAAAAACTTAAGAGAATATGAAGTTTGTTCCTAATCATTAACGGACTTCATAAAAATCATAAACTAAAGATAAATGGTAAATCTATTATACTTTTATATGATAAAAGTAGCCACATAAGCATATAAAAGTACTAATTTTTTTATGAAAATCCCTTTAAAGATTCCCAATTTTACTCAAAAATTAAACTAATCTCAAAATATTTAGAAAATAGATCTTTTATTTCTTATGCTTCATTTTTTTATTGAGTCGAAATCAATCCTTCTCCACCTTGTCTTTTCCTAGGCAATTCTAAAGTAGTGTATTCATCATCTACATCGATTATGACATTAGGCTGGAGCTGAATTTCTTTTAGTGTTATCTTTCCCTGGGCTCGTTCATCTTTTGTCTTCTCATCTTACTTCACAAAGAAGTTGAATGTATTTTCGATGTTCAACACAAACTTCTATAACTACGGACTTTAATTATTTTTCTGTTTCAATGAGAATAAATATTAATTTCATATATATGAAATTTTTGTGTTTCTAATTTATTATTTAAATAAGGTTAGGAGTTACCTCTTTTGTCTCTGCAATGAATTCTTCTGTTGTACATCCAATAAGAGTTTCTGCTGCATCAAATAATATTACATTTGTTCTGTCCATGTTATTTTCCATGAGGATCTGAACTAAATAACTACATTCTTCATTGTCAATTTGCCTTAGATTATAACGTTAATATATGATTTTAATATGGTTATTTCATAAAGAAGGGATATCACTTAACCTTAGTACTACGTCATTGGCGATTCTATGATATTTATCATTTGGACACTCTTATTAACATCTCTATCCACATTCTTGTTGCAACATTTGCAAGCATAGAATGACGGCTCAACTCTATTGCAACTGGTAGTTATCTTTACATTATAGGTGCAATAGCGTGTCTGTATATTGGTAAACTATTTTTAGGTTTAGTTGTGTAAATTTTAGAGTAGGTCCTGCAAGATCATACCTCTTTCGAATGTTATGATGATTGCATATATCAGTAATTTAAATTTGTGTTGCTTTTGTAAAGAACTTTGATGGAGATGCTTTTGTCTTGGTAGCTTGTTTTGAGTGAGCCCTGCATATTAGCTTTAAAATATAATATTTTTTCACAATTGTATTATATGGATGTTTGCTTGGTTTACTTACCATTATCTTATTTCTTTAGTAAGTTGTATCTTTGGGTTGATATATATTATTGACGCAATTTACGATGCATATCTCCCATAAAAATTTGAGGCATATATAAGGTAAATGTTTGTGTTTAGTGATCTTTAATAAGAACTTTAGTAATAAAATATGTTGCCTTCATATTTAAAGATCTTGAAATTTGATAGTGCTATTACATGCTTATCTTTGATCATGTCTTTAAGAAGTGATCCTTCGTTAGTAGTCATATCCCCAAATAAAATTACACGCAGAAGTTATGCCACTATATAGGAAAAAGCAAAAGGTTGATTTTAATTTTTTACTTACGCCATCAGAATAAGTATTATATGTATACCTTCTAGCCATTATAGTGATTTCCTCATCTTATCTGACTTGTTATATCTCACAACATAGTTGATCAATGGCTTCACTTTAATTTCTATTACAAGATTGCTTGTATGTAATTTTATATTAAGTTTATGAGTCCTTTAGTATCCAAGAATAAAATATGAAAATTTAGAAATACTTACTAATTTTTCTTGTATCTTCCATGGAGAATGCTTCTTTGATTGGGGCAAAGTTGTTCAATATGTTCTTTAAGGGAAACTCATCGGTGCTTCTTTGAAAAATACTTTTGTCAATGTCAATTTTAGTGATTCATGAACGCTTTTGAATTTTGGGTTTATTTCCTTCCCTTCTCCATTTAAAATGAAAACAAATTTTGATTCTTTTAAAGGATATCTATGAACTTTCAGATAGTTTCTCCATACATAACTTCTAGTATTTCCTATAAATATTATTAACATCGATATTAATATTTGTACATTATAATCAATTAATGCTAAGCTATTATCTTCAAGTCTTTTATCGGTTTATGTAATTTAGTCTTCTATCAATTAATATTATTAGTAAAATTATATGTAGTTCCTTTAATTTATATAGTGACATTAATTTTACTCTATCATATATTTTTCAAATTTTATTCCTTAATTGGATGTTTTAATCCATTGTTATTCTTTGTGTTTTACCAAGATCAACTTAGACTCTTGTTAGATTTAAAAGGAATAGTAAATATATATCTTAATGAAAGAATATCAAATAATTACTCTTTTCTTTGCCAAGTTTAGAAATTTTAGCCTTTTTGTGATTTTGAACTTTTGAGAGTGTGTTTTGCAATTTTGAACTTTGATAGTGTTTTTAAAATTTTAAATTTTAAGTTGGGTGCTTGTAATTTCTATGTTTTGTGTGTTGGTGGTAAGTCTTCAAATGTTAGGATATTTCTTGCAACTTAAAAATTTTGAAAGTGTTTTTCATGATTATTAAAACTTTGGGTTGCTTTTTGTGAAATTTAAATTTTCAGCGGTTTGGTAATAATTTTCAGATTTGATGTAATCGGTTATACATTTTAAATTTCGGGTTTTTATGATTTTTAACTTTTGAGGGAGTTTTTACAAATTTTGTAACTTTGAGGTTATTTTTTATAAATTTTAAATTTTCAGGTGCCTAATGGTAATCCCTTGAATTCATCTATGTTGCTTGCAAGTTTTGAAATTTTAGAATTTGAGGTCGCTTTTTATAATTTGAACTTTTATGGTTGTTTCTACAAATTTTAAAATGTTAAGGGTGTTAATTGCAAATTTTAAATTCTTCGGGGATATTATTAATTTTCAAAATTTATATTTGTTGTTTTAAGTTTTGAAAAGTCAAGGTGTTTTGTTAAATTTTAAACTTTTGAGGGTATTTTGTACCATTTTAAAAATTTTAAGGTTTTTTGTAATACTTCATGTATTATAATATGTTAACTAATGATGATTTCTTAATCTTAGTTTTTAAATTGTTGAGCTATAGATAGTTCATATGGGATATAATATAATTAGTATTAGGATAGATTAAGATTTAAATGAAATATTCAAAATATTAGGATAGATTAAGATTTAAATAAAATATTTAAAATATTATATTATTAATTTTATTAATCTATTTTTAAAATTATTGAGGTATAGGTAGTTCACGTGGGATTAGTATAACATATAATTAGGATAAGAATAAATATTCAAAATAGTGAAGGGTAATATTGACCATGAATTTTTTTCCAAACTCGTGCTTTTAAAGGAATTATATATATATATATATATATATATATATATATATATATATATATATATATATATATATATATATATATATATATATATATATATATATATATATATATATATATATATATATATATATATATATATATATGAGTAATGCTATTGTGAGATGGTGAGCTCAAATGTTATCGTGAGCTAGACTAATCGGTTCATCAAATTCATGATCGGCACCGCACAACTTGTTCAACACGTCATTAAGTATATGTGATAAAATTTTCACATAATTTGGAGCCTTTTAGAGTATGAATCAAACTACTTTGATATGTTAATTTTTCTGACAGCTTTAATGTACCGTCCGCTTTATAATGAGCTAAATCAATGGTTAAAAATGTCAAAACAATATAATTTTTTCTACATATAGATCATGATGAGTGCAAATCACTGCATGTGTCGATCATCATTTCGAGTAGTCGATTGAGCTAGCTCACGATAAGAATTTGAGCTCACCATCTCATTTTAGCATTTTCCATATATATATATATATATATATATATATATATATATATATATATATATATATATATATATATATATATATATATATATATATATATATATATATATATATATATATATATATATATATATAGGGTTGGTTCCAATGAGAACCCAAATAAATGTGAGAACTAAGAACCCAATATCAACCATCCATGATATAAAAACAAAGGCTCAGATTCTATCAAAATTAAGGTGGCAGAATTATAATTAAATAGACATTATAAACTAAAATAAGGGTAAATAAGTAAAAAACAGAGATATAAAAGAAAAAATTTGACCGATCTTTAAATATCGAAACCATCTTTTTTCAAAAAACTTTCCATATTCTACTAGTTTACAAATCATAGGGGTCGCTCAATAATTTTCGGGAAATTATCTGCTGAGATTAACGACTAAAAACGGCAAGGTTCTAGGGTTTGACTAAAGACGTGATCGAATTGGCTAGGGATTACTAAAATATTACTGAGAGATTCTGTCAATAAAACATTCGATTCGTAAAAATCACCGAGATTCTCAGAACTATAGAAGGATGATTCCGTTAAACGAATTGTAAGAATACTAAAATATTACTGAGAGATTCTGTCAATAAACCATTCAGATTCTCGAAATATAACTGAGAGATTCTATAACTATTGAAGGATGATTCTGTTAAATGAATTGTAAGAATACTAAAATATTACTGAGAGATTCTGTCAATAAAACATTCGATTCTCAGAAAATCACCGAGATTCTCACAATAAAACATTACGATTACGTCAAAAAATATTCGATTCTCAGAAATATAACCGATAGATTCTCAGAACTATAGAAGAATGATTCTAAATGAGTTGTAAAAATACTAAAACGCTATCGAGAGATTCTGTCAATAAAACATTCTGATTCTTTAAATATCACTGAGTGATTCTGTTGTCTATTAACACCTTGCTGTTTGACTAATTTTTGCTTTTCATTTGTTTAACCAAGTCACGAGCTACAGCTAGAATTAGCATAATTTTAAGATGTCTGAACAATTCCTTTGCATCAAACACAGGTACAATAACTAGCGCAAGTGATAAATTGTGCTGTGATTAATTTCATTTTTTTTGGGCTTTAAGAAATTCTGGGAGATTATGATACAGACTTGGGTGTTGATACAAACTTAACCCATTTGATGGCTAAGCCCTAAGTACAATGGCCTGTGGCTTAACTATATAGAAAGTTCTGCAATTATTTATGCAACCTCATTTTGGTATTTAACCTTGATGGTCAAATTTTGTCTTGGACATCTTAAAATAACGCCCCGGTAGTGAATGGCTAAGCCATCATTTTTCGCATCTAATTGTTTAACTCAATTTCAAAATAATGTGGAAATTATGATACAAACTTAACCTTATCTCATCAAATACGTTATTGATATGTGATCTATTTTAACCAAATAAAAAAAATATCCTAGCTAATAACGCTGATGGCTGAAAGGATATCCAAAGAGATAATGTCGAACTGATTGCTTGAATCTTGATTCTTATCCAACAAAGTCAAATTCTTATCTAATTCCCACTTAATTCCCACCTTATAAACACCCCAACCATCTGCGAAAAAAAAAAAAAAAAATGGTGAGAAGCAAAGAAAAAAAGAGCCTTGATAAAAAAAATAGTCCAGCGACTAAAATAAAAGCCGGCGACCTCTGCTCTCGTGAAAAAACATACTCATACAAGGTGATTAAGTCCTTTTGTTCTTTCTGCGTCTGCCACCCATAATTCCTCTATTCTCTCTCCTATTTCATCAAAGGAGCAACACAAAAAATGAAAAAAAATGACCCGCCACCATAAAAAAAAGGAGAATTGTCTTAGTCCATCTAATCAACATTAGCCATTTAAGAAAATATAATATGAGTCTCTGCACTCATTATAGAGTCTCAGACTTTTGGAGTCCAGACTTCCCAACTGAAGTCTCAGACTCATTATAGAGAGTCCCCTGTACTTCCCAACTGAAGTCTCAGACTCATTATAGAGTCTCTGTACTCTTTTGGAGTCCCTGCACTCCCACCGAGATTTTTCGTACTCATTTGGAGTCTCAGTACTCCCCTATACCCGTTGATCTTATAATATACCCGTTGATCTCATAATATTGTAGCAATTGTTAAAAAATAAAAATAAAATTAATAAAAGGATAAAATCGATGCACGTTCCAATCCCGAGTTTTCTCCGAAAATATTAAGAGTTAAAAAATTAGCTTGATTCAAAGACATGGAAAGTCGTCGCTCCTTATTTGCCTCTTCTATCATTTCAGTCTAAAGACTTTCAATTCTTGTTGCTTGTTCACAGGAATTCCATGAAAAATTAAGGCACTTATTTGGAAAATCTCACATCCCTTGTTCAAGGACTTTTCAATCCCATGTTCTTTTTGTTGAGTTGTGGATTTGATGCCAGTAAGAGGTTGTATTTGCCCCCTGTTTGATGCAAGAGATAACAATGTTGACAATGATGCGTATAATTGTGATGAATAGTAAATACTAACCTAAAAGTGGGACTGAGGGGGTAAAGAAAGAATAATTCTTTTTTCTTTCCTACTGCAAAAAAAAGCCAACTTACCGATACCAAACAACTCTTAAAGAAAGGAACGAGTTTTATCTGGACGCACACACTAACGCCGAGTTGCTCCGAAAATATAACAAAATAATCGGATTCATGCAAAAAAAAAAGGGGAAGGAGACACACACAAAAAAAAAACTACGAATTAAATGTATTCATAGTATTTCGATTCGATAGGTGATAAAAGAATTTATATATACCTTCGAATTGCAATTTCGCCGACCCTTTACAAATCTCTACCAAACAAGCTCGCTTAATTCTGGTACGAAATTGATTTTCGATAGTCCAAACCTATGATCGTCAGGCTAATTTATAAAGTTTTTTTTTTGGATGAGAGGCAAATCGAATTCTAATGGGATAGGGATTCAAAATTTTGTCCGCATAAGAGTCCTGATATCAACGTGATTAGGATATTAAAAAATTTTAAACAAGATGGCAACGTGATTGGCCATTCAAAATTATAAAAAAAAGTAAAACAAACATCATAAAGTCCAAATTTACGTTCTAGTACCAAAAAAAAAAATCAAGACACTTCAAAACAATACCAATTTGTTGTTTGCACCCCCACCACCAAAAAAAGAAAATTTGCAGTTAATCCCTAATAAAACTTCAGGAATTATTGTTCAGTCCCTGAAAATTCTAGAATTTGCAGATAGCCCCCTGAACAGTCCAGAATTTGCAGAAAACACCCTGGTTTGACCAGTTTTGCAAAACAGTCTGGAAATTTGCATTTTCACCCTGAAATAATTGCAGAAAATTGCGTTTAGGCCCAAAAACTTCCAAACAACTCAAAAATTTGCAGTTTGCACCCTGGAAAAAAAAGCAGAAATTGTACTTCAACCCAGTTTTGCAATCTTGTCCTGAAATTGCAGTCGGGTCCTTCAAAATATTGAAAATACAAAGATAAATTCAAAAAGATACGAAAGTCACCAAACTCACAATCCGGACCGCTACGTTCCTAAACTGGATGAAAGAATATTTTGTGTGAAAAGAAACGCACTCGAAAATAACCTTGTGTAAAAATATCCGTCAATTGTGTCGACCCCTATGTCGTTAAACTAGCCCAAATACACAATGCGGACAAAATTTCCAAATCCGACCCCTAAGTCGTTAAACTAGCTAAAAAATACACAAATTCAAAGATCATGATTATCACATTTTAATTATATTTTTATACCCTCATTACCTATTTTATATGAATAAAGATATTACTAATAATTGTTTTTATCTTATTTTGCAGGCCAATAAAGAAATAATGAATAAAAGCCCAAATGACTCAAATTCTCTGAATTTCTACCAATTTTTGAAGCCCATATCTGAAGACAAACGAAGGCCCAAGATACCAAAGTGATCCAAGAGAAATTCAAGAAGAAAAATGAAGAAAAGACAAATTCGGTTGGAAACCAATCGGTCGACCAATCGGTCGGCCAACCGGTTGGCTAACCGATTGGTCGATCGGTCGGTTCGCAACAGATTCCGAATTAAGGGCTGATTTCTCTTCCTTGGTGGCCAAGTTTGATCCAATGGTTCACATCAACTCCGTTGGGCTATAAATAGGGGTGAAATCTGAGGGTTTTGAGTGTGAAATATTTTATAAAAACTTTATTTGGAGAGGAGAGTTACTCTTAATTGATAAGACATTCCAAAAATTATAACTTTTATTACACAATAAATAAAATTTTTCACCCTTTCAATTTCCTTTCTCTTCTTCTTGTCCAAGGACCAAAAGGAGGATGAGATGAAAATTAGGAGTTGTTGATTTTTCTTTTATTTCTTTTTCATTTCTTGTTCATTTAATTGCTTTGTAGCTTAGATTTACTTTCATGCAATTTACTTTCATGCAATGTATTTAATTCTTGTATTTACTTTCTAGTATAGATTTTTCTTTTCTTTAATTCACCTTGAGGCTAGAACCCTCTAGGGAATTACCCTTTTATAAGTGTGGAGCTAATATTTGTGGGATCCCTAGAGATTATTTAAAACTAGCTAACAAATCCAACTTATTCTCATAAGATTGAGATAAGCTAAGTGGATCTACTCTAGATTCCTCATATCTTTAATTAATCTTCCATACTTTACCTTCTTTATTTTCCTCTTATCCTTGCTTTTTATTTGTTTGTTATTTTCCTTTATTCTTGATTCTTGATTTCATTGATTTTTACTTCTCTCTCAAACTCATATTCCCTCCATGTGCATATAATCTCAAACCTAGTTTTGTTATTATGTGCATATAACCACAACCACATTCTCAACTTTATTTTCTCCTTTTTTGCACATAATCCATAACCACTCTCTCTTATCTCTCACAAACCACTTTCACCATATTTTTCTTTTATTCTTGAATAACCCCTAATTGTCGCGCACATAATCAAATAAAGAACCAAACTTAATTAACTTCCTTCTTCACGTTCCTCGTGGGATCGATAATCTTTTATACTATAACTTGATCAAGGTTGTATACTTGCAACTTAGGAGGTAATCCCGTTTTTACCACATTAAGTTTTTAGTGCCGTTGCCGGGGAACGGTGCATAAGTAGGATTTTTATTAACTTTGGTTCCTTATTTTGTGTGTTTTCTTTTGTGTAGGAACTTGGAGCTTGAAGATCAAGAGTTGAAGATTCAAGATTGAAGAATTGCTTCCAACGAGGCTTTGCATTGCTTTTGCGTGGGTAACTTCTCTATCTAGTATCTTCAATTTCACCCTTAGTTAGTTCACCACATTAGAGACAATTAGGACTTAAAAAAAGGATTTTACTTTTGTTGACCATAATAAAATCCATCTTCCACTTAAACTTTGACTAACAAGATAATAAACTCAAACAATTTTCACCTCTCTCACATTGTTTGTTGCTAACCATAATAAAAAAAAAAAAAAGATTTTTTATTTTTGCATCCTTTTTAGTTGCTTTTAATTTCTAGGGTTGCATTGCATATAATAGTAGGAATTCACCCAAGTGATTTGAGCATCTTGATTTGGCACACACTTGAAAATATCTTAAGGGCAAAACCGCCTAATCAAGATAAGGTGAGGGATTTCATCACCATTTTCTTAGCCCAAAAATCACTAATTCCTCACTACACATACCCAAACCTCTTAAAATTGATTAGACGTTGGCCCTAAGGATTCGAGCTCATTAAGGAATAAGAAATCCTTAAGTGAACCGGTCCAAGTTTATTTAGATTAATTGGTGTCTCAAGCAAGATTTAGGGGTTGCGTAAGGCGCTCTACAAGGAAAGAGGTACTTAATTTATCTTTGATCTCCCTCTAATACTATCCTTACCTGGCTAATTACCCAAGTAAACTTTGATCTTTTCATTAAGGGAATTTTTAGTTAGGAGCTGGTCTAAGTCAAGTTTAGACTTAACCCTAGAGTTAGGGTGATTGAAAAGTGATTGCCTTGATTTGCTTTTAGTTAGTTTTTCCTTTTTCTTTTTTCTCATCATCTTCTTAACTTTTTCTCTTGTCCTTTTTCATAAAAAAAAATGATTTTGGTGTATGCAAACTTGGGTTAGGGATAATACCAATCGTTTAATTCGTTTTGATCCATCTCTTGAACCAAACGAAATGGCCAATACTAACCCACCTGTTCTTCAAGATGTTTGTTACCCCACTAGAAATGCAATCCCCTCTTGCATAAAACTCCCCGAGGTCAATGGAGAAAATTTCGAACTTAGACCGCATTTTATTAACATGCTTCCCAAATTTCCAGGAGTAGAAACCGAAGACGCTTACATTTTCATCTCCGAATTTGAAGAAGTTTGCCTCATGATCAAGATGAGGGACTTAACCGAAGATGCGATCAAACTCCGATTTATTCCATTTACCATTAAGGACAAAGCTAAAAAATAGCTGTATAGCTTGCCCACAGATTCCATCTCAACTTGGGGTGAATTTGTAAAAGTTTTTCTAAAAAAATTCTTTCCTATCCACAAAACGGTCAAGCTTAGAAACATCATTCAAAATTTTAAAATTATCCCAGGAGAACCTTTTTGGAAGTATTTTGACAAATTCAAAGATCTTCTTATCCAATGTCCTCACCATGGTCTTGAAAAGTGGCGATTATGCCAAATCATTTATGAAGGATTGGATTATTCTTCAAAAACATCCTTAGAGTCAATGTGTTAAGGGGATTTCATGAAGAAAAATGCTGATGAAGCTTGGGATTTTTTAGAGATTTTATCCGAGAAAACCATGCAGTGGGAACATTGTGATGATCGAGTTTCATCAGTTTCCCAACCAAAAATCAGTGGTCTTTCCTTAGAAATGAATATAGCCGCTGAAGTAAAGATGGCGACGATCATGCATAGGTTAGAAGCTTTAAAAGTCAAAGAACGAGCTCCCCCTCAAATCAATCAAGTTTCGGCCTCAGGTTATCATAACTGTCTGTCTCCATCTCATGTTTCAGAGGAATGTCCTCTTTTAGGACCCGGTCAGCCACTAGGCCAGGTAAACGCTGCATTCCAGCATCCCGGGAATGATCCATTCTCTCCAACTTATAATCCAGTTTGGAGAAATCACCCAAATCTTACATAGAACCAGGGAAACTTCTCCGGTAACCAAATTTTCACTCACTCTTCAAACCATCAATTTCCTAGGGGAAACACATTTCCTTCTCAAAATAATTTCCAACAACCAAATCTGTCATATCAGTCTCCTCATCACACTCCTCCGAATCCTGATTGATGGGAAATAAATGATTACCTCCTAAGTTGCAAGTATACAACCTTTATCAAGTTATAGTATAAAAGATTATCGATCCCACGAGGAACGGGAAAGTAGGAAGAGCTTTGTTCAAGTTTTGGTTCTCAAATTATGTGCGCGACAATTAGGAGTTTATTCAAATAAAACTAAAGTGATAAAATGGTGAAAGTGGTGGTGAGAGATAAGAGAGAGTGGATTGTGGATTATGTGCAAAAGAGGAGAAAATAAAGTTGAGAATGTGGTTGTGGTTATATGCACATAATAACAAAACTAAGTTTGAGATTATATGCACATGGAGGGAATATGAGATTGAGAGAAAATAAGTGCAAAATAAAAGAAAGCAAGATTGAGAGAGAGAGAGAGTAAAGGAAAATCAAAATCAAGAATAAAGGAAAATAACAAACAAATGAAAAATAAGGATAAGTGCAAAATCAAGAATGTAAAGTATGGAGGATTAGTTAAAGATATGAGGAATCTAGAGTAGATCCACTTAGCTTATCTCAATCTCACAAGAATGAGTTGGATTTGTTAGCTAGTTTCAAACAATCTCTAGGATCCCACAAATATTGGCTCCACACTTTAGAAAAGGGTAATTCCCAAGAGGGTTCTAGCCTCAAGGTGAATTAAAGAAAAGAAAAATCTATTCTAGAAAGTAAATACAAGAATTAAATACATTGCATGAAAGTAAATTGCATGAAAGTAAATTGCATGAAATTAAATTGCATGAAAGTAAATCTAAGCTACAAAGCATATAAATGAACAAGAAAGAAATGAAAAAGAAATAAAAGGAAAACCAACAACTCCTGATCTTAATCTAATCCTCCTTTTGGTCCTTGGATTAGAAGAAGAGAAAGGAAATTGAAGGGGTGAAACATTTCATTTATTGTGTAACAAAAGTTATAATTTTGGAAGGTCTTCTCAATTAAGAGTAACCCTCCTCTCCAAATGGAGTTTTTACAAAATATTTCACACTCAAAACCCTCACCTTTACCCCTATTTATAGCCCAACGGAGTTGATGTGAACCATTGGATCAAACCTAGCCAAAAGGAAGAGAAATCCACCATTAATTGAATGCATTTGCAAACCGATCGGTTGGCCGATCGGTTAGCCAACCGTTAGCCAACCGTTGGTCAACCGATTGGTTCCCAATGGATTTTGTCTTTTCTTGATATTTCTTCACGAATTTCTCTTGGATCCCCTTAGTATCTTGGGCCTTTGTTTGTCTTCGATTTGGGCTTCAATAATTGGTAGAAATTCGAGAATTTGAGTCATTTGGGCTTTTATTCATTATTTCTTTATTAGCCCGCAAAATAAGATAAAAATAATTATTAGTAATATTGTTATTCATATAACATAGGTAATAAGGGTATAAAATGTAATTAAAATGTGCTAATCACTTATCATGAAAAACATCTTGATGTTCTAGAAAAGGGAATAGAAACCATGATTAAGGTTTCTACACAAACCACCAACTTGTTGACTCAAACATCCAACACTTTGAATACCTTTACGCAATCAACCGGATAAATTCTGACTTCTAACACTCAAGCCATAACTAGATTAGAAACCCAACTTTGACAACTAGCTAGTGCTGTGAGTGAGAGAGAGAAAGGAATATTTTCGAGTCAACTCGTGCCCAACTCAAAGGACACGGGATCAAGTTCAACCTACCAAGCTCAAGTGAATGCAATCCATTCACTACGGTCAGGTAAACAGGTCGATAATCAGGTTAGAATGCTTCCAAGTGAAACCCTTGAACCAGAGCAAATTCTCTCCTTCTGATGTCTCTACTCAGAATTCACACCCTTCTGATGACCCGAACCTGAACCAGAACCAGAGTCTAATTTTGATCGCTTTAAACCGTTCACACGATATAGACTCGTGCCTAGGAAGCACTCCCCTCAAGAGGAGAAAATTCTAGAAATATTTAAGCAGGTTAAGGTCAATATTCCTCTCCTAGGTATCATTGATCAAATTTCTTCTTATGTAAAATTTTTGAAGGAATTATGTACCAAAAAGAGGCAAATAAATGTTCCAAAGAAAGTCTTTCTTCCTGCCAATATCACTGATATGCTCTCAAAATCCGTACCTTTGAAACATAAAGATCCAGGTTGCCCTACCATCTCATGTGTCATTGGTAATAGTTTCATTGATAAGGCACTCTTAGACTTAGGGGCCAGTGTCAATTTGCTCTCATTTTCTGGTCTACAACCAACTAGATGTAGGGAGCTCAAACCAACCGGATGCACCCTATAGTTAGTCATAGCTGTCTGTCTCCATCTCATGTTTCAGAGGAATGTCCTCTTTAGGACCCGGTCAGCCACTAGGCCAGGTAAACGCTGCATTCCAGCATCCCGGGAATGATCCATTCTCTCCAACTTATAATCCAGTTTGGAGAAATCACCCAAATCTTACATAGAACCAGGGAAACTTCTCCGGTAACCAAATTTTCACTCACTCTTCAAACCATCAATTTCCTAGGGGAAACACATTTCCTTCTCAAAATAATTTCCAACAACCAAATCTGTCATATCAGTCTCCTCATCACACTCCTCCGAATCCTGATTGATGGGAAATAAATGATTACCTCCTAAGTTGCAAGTATACAACCTTTATCAAGTTATAGTATAAAAGATTATCGATCCCACGAGGAACGGGAAAGTAGGAAGAGCTTTGTTCAAGTTTTGGTTCTCAAATTATGTGCGCGACAATTAGGAGTTTATTCAAATAAAACTAAAGTGATAAAATGGTGAAAGTGGTGGTGAGAGATAAGAGAGTGGATTGTGGATTATGTGCAAAAGAGGAGAAAATAAAGTTGAGAATGTGGTTGTGGTTATATGCACATAATAACAAAACTAAGTTTGAGATTATATGCACATGGAGGGAATATGAGATTGAGAGAAAATAAGTGCAAAATAAAAGAAAGCAAGATTGAGAGAGAGGAGAGAGTAAAGGAAAATCAAAATCAAGAATAAAGGAAAATAACAAACAAATGAAAAATAAGGATAAGTGCAAAATCAAGAATGTAAAGTATGGAGGATTAGTTAAAGATATGAGGAATCTAGAGTAGATCCACTTAGCTTATCTCAATCTCACAAGAATGAGTTGGATTTGTTAGCTAGTTTCAAACAATCTCTAGGGATCCCACAAATATTGGCTCCACACTTTAGAAAAGGGTAATTCCCAAGAGGGTTCTAGCCTCAAGGTGAATTAAAGAAAAGAAAAATCTATTCTAGAAAGTAAATACAAGAATTAAATACATTGCATGAAAGTAAATTGCATGAAAGTAAATTGCATGAAAGTAAATTGCATGAAAGTAAATCTAAGCTACAAAGCATATAAATGAACAAGAAAGAAATGAAAAAGAAATAAAAGGAAAACCAACAACTCCTGATCTTAATCTAATCCTCCTTTTGGTCCTTGGATTAGAAGAAGAGAAAGGAAATTGAAGGGGTGAAACATTTCATTTATTGTGTAACAAAAGTTATAATTTTGGAAGGTCTTCTCAATTAAGAGTAACTCTCCTCTCCAAATGGAGTTTTTACAAAATATTTCACACTCAAAACCCTCAGCCTTCACCCCTATTTATAGCCCAACGGAGTTGATGTGAACCATTGGATCAAACCTAGCCAAAAAGGAAGAGAAATCCACCATTAATTCGGAATCTGTTGCAAACCGATCGGTTGGCCGATCGGTTAGCCAACCGGTTAGCCAACCGGTTGGTCAACCGATTGGTTCCCAATGGATTTTGTCTTTTCTTGATATTTCTTCACGAATTTCTCTTGGATCCCCTTGGTATCTTGGGCCTTTGTTTGTCTTCAGATTTGGGCTTCAATAATTGGTAGAAATTCAGAGAATTTGAGTCATTTGGGCTTTTATTCATTATTTCTTTATTAGCCTGCAAAATAAGATAAAAATAATTATTAGTAATATTGTTATTCATATAACATAGGTAATAAGGGTATAAAAATGTAATTAAAATGTGCTAATCACTTATCATGAAAAACATCTTGATGTTCTAGAAAAGGGAATAGAAACCATGATTAAGGTTTCTACACAAACCACCAACTTGTTGACTCAAACATCCAACACTTTGAATACCTTTACGCAATCAACCGGATAAATTCTGACTTCTAACACTCAAGCCATAACTAGATTAGAAACCCAACTTTGACAACTAGCTAGTGCTGTGAGTGAGAGAGAGAAAGGAATATTTTCGAGTCAACCCGTGCCCAACTCAAAGGACACGGGATCAAGTTCAACCTACCAAGCTCAAGTGAATGCAATCCATTCACTACGGTCAGGTAAACAGGTCGATAATCAGGTTAGAATGCTTCCAAGTGAAACCCTTGAACCAGAGCAAATTCTCTCCTTCTGATGTCTCTACTCAGAATTCACACCCTTCTGATGACCCAGAACCTGAACCAGAACCAGAGTCTAATTTTGATCAGTTTAAACCAGTTGCTCCTTACACAGATAGACTCAGGCCTAGGAAGCACTCCCCTCAAGAGGAGAAAATTCTAGAAATATTTAAGCAGGTTAAGGTCAATATTCCTCTCCTAGGTATCATTGATCAAATTTCTTCTTATGTAAAATTTTTGAAGGAATTATGTACCAAAAAGAGGCAAATAAATGTTCCAAAGAAAGTCTTTCTTGCTGCCAATATCACTGATATGCTCTCAAAATCCGTACCTTTGAAACATAAAGATCCAGGTTGCCCTACCATCTCATGTGTCATTGGTAATAGTTTCATTGATAAGGCACTCTTAGACTTAGGGGCCAGTGTCAATTTGCTCTCATTTTCGGTCTACAACCAACTAGATGTAGGGGAGCTCAAACCAACCAGATGCACCCTATAGTTAGCTGATAGATCTGTCAAGGTCCCCATGGGTGAAATAACGAATGATCTGATTAAGGTTGGGGATTTCATTTTTCCTGTGGATTTTGTAGTTTTGAAAACACAGTCTGTTTCCAATCCCAAAGGACAAATACCTGTTATCTTAGGAAGACCTTTCTTAGCCACTTCTAATGCTCTCATCAACTGTAGAACTGGTCAAATGAAGTTGTCCTTCGAAAATTTGACTGCTGATCTCAATATTTTTAACCCAGAAAACCAACCAGATAATCAATCAATGGAAATAAATTACATCCAGGAAAACTTGATTGAAGAGATAGACGAAGAAGAGAATAAATCAGACCTTAGTTTTGAGGAAATCATTCATGAGGAGCTAAAAATCTTAAAAAAATCAGATTTGATTTTTCAAAACGAGGAAACTGTGTTGAATAAATGCCTCTTGAATGCAACATTCGAGGAACTCTTTTCTGATGAACTTAGATTTTTGAAACAGCAACCAAAATGTCAAATTTTCATTAATCAAAAATCTAACTTCAAAATGCATAGCACCAATAATACCTACCATTATTTCTTTGCAAAATCATTGGAAACCTTGAAATTTTAGAATTTAAGCACATCGGTGATTATATCATTTTGAAATTCTTTAAATTTCTGGTGGAATTTTCAGCAATAAGGTAGGATTTAATGTAGAATGTGAGCTTCTCATGTTTCATCTTTTATTCTACATTTTTATTTTTGTCTCATAATAAAAAAAAATTTATTCTTCTCTCATGTGAGAGTTTCTTGTTGTTCTTTATTTCGAAAAAATAAAATAAAATAAAGAGAGAATAAATTTTGGCTTCACCCCTTCATCTTGAAGATATTTACGAATTTTTATCATTGTTCGAAGCTAGCCGAACAAATGTAAGTGCTTCCATTCTTATCTGTTTTACTTTGTGCATTATAGAGTTTGCATTGAGGACAATGTAAAATTTAGGTGTGGGGTGGGGATTAGTCATTTTATCTTTATCTTAATCATTTTTCTTCTTTTCGCACCATTTTTATATATAAAAAAGAAAAATTTAAAAAATATATAGTCACTTGCCAACTTAATAGAGTTGATTAATAATTGATCTATGTGATAGAATTGAAGTCTTCTAATCCTTAGTTAGTTCTATCTTGAAGTTTACCTTTTATGATAACTCCAAATAAATTTCTTAAGAAATGATTTTCAAAGTAGTATACTTTACTTAAGTTTTAACTTAGATTTTTAATTAAAGTAATGAAATTTTTGCATGCCTAACTTAGAGTTGAAAATAAATTTTCAAGTTGTCTTGATCCAAATATTGTTCAGAATATATATACATATACACATATATATATATTATACTAACTTAACAAAAGAAGAAAAATTCTCTTAAAATCATTGGTGGTTCTATTTTACAAAGCCTAAGTTGACTGAGTAATTAAACCCGAGGAGTATTTCTATGCTTAATGACCTAAGCCCAATTGGGTTGGGATTCATTGGACCAAAACTCGCTAAATGGTCACTTAGAAAGCCCGATTAAAAAGAACAAAACCACCAAGGAATAAAGAGTAAAAAAAAAATCATACTTACCATGTTTTTATATATAGTTATATTTGTATATGTTCTTGAAGAATTAAATGGATTAAAAGACTTAAAGTTTGTTTAAAACAAAGAGTTAGCATGTTCTTTTCAAAACTTTTAAATTAAATTTTTGAGTTAAACTTGGTTTTGTATAACTATAATGGAAGGATTTTCTTAAGAAAATTACATTGGAGTTATGATAAAAACGCTTTCTTGAGTATTAACCAACTTCATTTGGAATGGTTGAATATATCAAATGAATTAATTATTTTATTAACTTCTTTAAATTGGCAAGTTGATGAATTTTGTGGGTATATTCATCAAACCCTCACGAGACTACAACTCGCCCACTAGGGTAACCTAGGGTTTAAAGGCTTGTTGTATGCTAAATACAACCATGATTCCTGCGAAAGTGAGTTAGGTTTTCTTTTTATTTTCTTTGCTAGAGGGCTAGCAAAAGTTTAGGTGTGGGGTTATTTGATTATCACATTTTAATTATATTTTTATACCCTCATTACCTATTTTATATGAATAAAGATATTACTAATAATTGTTTTTATCTTATTTTGTAGGCTAATAAAGAAATAATGAATAAAAGCCCAAATGACTCAAATTCTCTGAATTTCTACCAATTTTTAAAGCCCAAATCTGAAGACAAACGAAGGCCCAAGATACCAAAGTGATCCAAGAGAAATTCGTGAAGAAAAATATAGAAAAGATAAATTCGGTTGGAAACCAACCGGTCGACCAATCGGTTGGTCAACCGGTTGGCCGATCGGTTGGTTCGCAACAGATTCTGAATTAAGGGCTAATTTCTCTTCCTTGGTGGCCAAGTTTGATCCAATGGTTCACATCAACTCCGTTGGGCTATAAATAGGGGTGAAATCTGAGGGTTTTGAGTGTAAAATATTTTGTAAAAACTCTATTTGGAGAGGAGGGTTACTCTTAATTGAGAAAACCTTTCAAAAATTATAACTTTTATTACACAATAAATAAAAATTTTCACCCCTTCAATTTCCTTTCTCTTCTTCTTGTCCAAGGACCAAAAGGAGGATGAGAAATCAAATTTACCCATGGCAATTCTAAGGCTCAATCACAAGTTCAGACTTGTGATGAAGTTACAATTGACCACATCATTCGTAGCTCAAAGCAACATCATCTCAGGCGATGTTCTAATGCCAAAAGCAAGCCCAGCGAAGTTGCTTTCAAGAAGAGCAACCGCCACATCAAGGAGATATGTACATCTCCATCTATCAAAGAGTCATTATTTACCTGTCTAAGAACATTCGCCAAACCTTCAGAGTTTAGGGGTAAGCGGCTACAATGATCTCACAAGAACAAGACGACTTTTAACCTTGATCCCCAAGAGTTCACGGTTAACATGACTAGTATAACTCTGGAAGAGGAAGATGATGATAGCCCGTTAGATCTAAGATACTCTCCCAGCATAAGGAGCAAACTTTCTGAGGCTAATGATGTCTATCACCATACTAGATCAAGACAGGGGGTAACTTTCCCCACCGACTATTCCTTAGTGAGGATGCGTATTCAACGAGCTCCTTTACATGTGGATAATCCTCCCGCTAGCGGTACTAACACAACTATAACATCAACCACAACTCCTAGCTCAACTTAAGAGCGGGAGTGGATTGCCAACATGGCGGACAGAGAGGCCATCGACAATCTTATTTTTCAGTTTGAGGCCCAAAAGAAGGCATCCGACGAGCGCTTCGACCGACTGGAAAATATGATTCAACAACTACTACTCACTTCCTAGCCCCCTGCGAGCACTTCAAAATGGAAGAAGCCACTTAACATCTTCATCAATAAGGAGTCACTGCACTAACAAGATAGTTTATCCTCTCGATCGGAGTCTGAAACATCCAGTACACTGAAAATGAGGCCTAAATTGAAAATGCTTAAAAGTCTTCAAAACTGGCTCAGTGCTCTTACACAGAGGACCGAGCTAAGGAAGGTTGGGATCGCTCGATCTTATCCCATCGAATGGGTCTCCGTTCCCTATCCGATGAAGTTTAAGCCGTTAACGTTACACACGTTCAATGGCAAAGGTTCCCCGAACCAACACATCTACTACTTCCATAAGCAAGCGAGAAATGTAGTACGGAATGACACAATCAAGGCACGACTTTTTATTGACACCCTTCAGGGGGTAGCCTTTGACTGGTTACAGAATCTGACCGAAGGATCAATTAAATTCTGGGCTGACTTGAAATCACAGTTCTTGTCCCAATTCCACGAGGACCAATCTGATGTAACAATGGCCAGGCTCCTTTTAAAGAAATAAAGGGGAGATGACTCGATCAAGCGGTTTCACAATTTAATCTTGTGTTTCCGAGACATGTCGCTGCTGATGTTTCTCCAAACATGTCGGCACAACTTTCTCAGCCGAGTGTAAGTCCGCATGGGTACTGTCAAGGCTAATTCATGAAAAGATCTACTTGAGCAGGTAGAAATTGCCGAGAAATTGATTGAGAGATTTAATCAACATGATCTGTGGTCAAGCTGTGAAGACAATGATAATGAGATGGGGGCAATCATCCGATGATGAGAATGGGATCAGGCAATCCTCTTGATCAAAGGGAAAGGATACCCTCACTGTTGCGAAAGTCTTGTCAAGCCGTACCTTCGGTATAGAGCCGTACCTTCAGTATAGAGCATTCCTCTGCCTACTAACGGCTTCACTGCTATAGCAGTTCAATACTCTCTGAATCTCGCCGAGCGGAACCATCAACATAGCCTCATATGGCTAAGGCAATGCTTCTTCAGCAATGCCAACCCAGCATTCTATAGCTATGACAATGCTTCTTCACCAACGCCAATCCAGCCTTCTAAGGCTATGGTAATGCTTCCTCAACAACGCCAGACTAGCCTTTACGGCGTCATCTCATAAGGGCATGAGCCTTTAATGGCAACACCTTATTTCTTCGGTATGTCCAATAGTACAACCTCTACCGAAGAAATTGATCATCAAGTTTAACATTACACCTCTGGCGATATGATATCAGGAGTTAACCCTCTGGGGGTACTCATGATGAAGCCGAGATCTTTGAGTTATAGGCTTGTGAAATTATTCTGTCCCTGAGTTTTTCAAGCTTTACGAGGACATTGCAGACGAGGTGTCTGAATCGAATATCACCTCAGACCACCAAGTGTGGGAACTCTATTTCAACGATGCATCGCAATGGAGCCATGAAGGAGTTATTGTCACAGGTGTGGGGGTAGTGCTCTTCACTCCCCATGGCCATATCATTCCTCGGACATATTCATTAATCGAGCTATATTCTAATAACATGGCTGAGTATGATGCCCTCATAATTAGCCTATAACTCGCCTAAGACATGAGTGCCATATATCATGAAGCCTATGGTGATTCTAAGCTGATTGTCAATCAAATCTAGGGGGAATACAAGGTCTGGCATAACAA
The DNA here is from genome assembly GCA_012295165.1 of Asparagus setaceus. Classification (NCBI taxonomy): domain Eukaryota; kingdom Viridiplantae; phylum Streptophyta; class Magnoliopsida; order Asparagales; family Asparagaceae; genus Asparagus; species Asparagus setaceus. Next base: position 18,000,697 of record CM022710.1, read on the forward strand.
TCTCTCCTACCATACCATGAAGCAGCAATGAAACCTGCTCATTCTTTTGAATGCTTCTACATCAACTATGTAGCCGCCTCAAGAATACTTACGCCAATGCCTTGGCGTCTCTAGCAGCTACTTTGGCCTTATCTACCAAGCACATCGTGGTAGCTAACCACCACCTGTGTTGTCCTAAGTGAATCTTGGAAGCCAATGAGATTTGCACTACACCCGGGGGTTTTGAACTAAATGATTGGTGTTACCCGATCATCGACTATGCCTTGCATGGCATAATGTCGAATCCCTATCCAAAGGAGATCGTGATCCCATCACATAGGCATTGTACTGCCGATCATTCGACAACTTATTACTCTGATGCTTATCACCAGGTGAAGCTTAGGAGGCAATCAAAGAAGCCTATGATGGTACATGTGGAGCTCATCAACCCGGTCCCAAGCTTCAAGACTGACTTCATTATTTAGGCTATTACTGACCAACGATGATTGCGAGATGCAGTGGCCTACGCCAAGAGATGCCATGCATGTCAATTTTGCACAGACTTCCTGCATTAACCTCCAAAAGAATTACATCCGATTATCACCTCATGACTATTCGAGACATGGGGTATGGATATTATTAGGCCAATTAGCCCACCATCCACTAAAGGCCATCGATTTATTCGCCATCACCGACATTTCTTCACATGGGCGTAAGTCATTCCACTCAGAGAAGTCAGGACTTCTAACGTGGTTAGGTTCTTGAAACACCACGTTGTCTATTGATTCAGTGCCCCTCGGAGGATTGTCCATGATAACAATCTACAATTTATCAGCAGACCGTTCTTCAGATTTTGATACAAGTTCAGAATTTAAGATGTGACTTCTACGGCATACAACCCAGTCACCAATGGTCTAGCCGAAGCTTTCAATAAGACCATTGCCAAACTTCTCAAGAAGTTCATCTCTTCTAACAAATGTGATTGGGATGAGAAACTCGGAGAGTGTTTATGGGCTTATCGAACAACAGTTTGCACTCCCATTAGCTCCACGCCTTTTTTCTTGGTCTACGTATGTGAAGCTGTGATCTCTCTGGAAATTCAGATGTCATCATAGAGAATCGTCCTTACCGAGAAAATAACGACTGAGGAACATCATCAAAACAGCTCCAAGAACTAGAGGTGCTAGATGAACTGAGGTTTCAAGCTTAGCAACGAATCGAGATCTACCAGTCACGGATCTCAAGAGCCTTCAACAGGAGAGTTAGAGAATAATCCTTCAAAGAAGGCTGATTGGTGTTACCCGATCATCGACTATGCCTTGCATGGCATAATGTCAATCCCTATCCAAAGGAGATCGTGATCCCATCACATAGGCATTGTCTTTGATCATTCGACAACTTATTACTCGATGCTTATCACCAGGTGAAGCTTAGGAGGCAATCAAAGAAGCCTATGATGGTACATGTGGAGCTCATCAACCCGGTCCCAAGCTTCAAGACTGACTTCATTATTTAGGCTATTACTGACCAACGATGATTGCGAGATGCAGTGGCCTACGCCAAGAGATGCCATGCATGTCAATTTTGCACAGACTTCCTGCATTAACCTCCAAAAGAATTACATCCGATTATCACCTCATGACTATTCGAGACATGGGGTATGGATATTATTAGGCCAATTAGCCCACCATCCACTAAAGGCCATCGATTTATTCTGGCCATCACTGATTACTTCTTCACATGGGCAGAAGTCATTCCACTCAGAGAAGTCAGGACTTCTAACGTGGTTAGGTTCTTGAAACACCACGTTGTCTATTGATTCAGTGCCCCTCGGAGGATTGTCCATGATAACAATCTACAATTTATCAGCAGACCGTTCTTCAGATTTTGATACAAGTTCAGAATTTAAGATGTGACTTCTACGGCATACAACCCAGTCACCAATGGTCTAGCCGAAGCTTTCAATAAGACCATTGCCAAACTTCTCAAGAAGTTCATCTCTTCTAACAAATGTGATTGGGATGAGAAACTCGGAGAGTGTTTATGGGCTTATCGAACAACAGCTTGCACTCCCATTAGCTCCACGCCTTTTTCTTGGTCTACGATGTGAAGTCGGATCTCTCGAAATTCAGATGTCATCATAGAGAATCGCCCCACGAGAAAATAACGACGAGGAACATCATCAAACAGCTCCAAGAACTAGAGGTGCTAGATGAACCGAGGTTTCAAGCTTAGCAACGAATCGAGATCTACCACCACGGATCTCAAGAGCCTTCAACAGAGAGTTAGAGAATAATCCTTCAAAGAAGGCGACTGGTCTTAGGCGTTCGTCGACCCATGGTCATGACGACAAGACTAAGGGTAAATTCTAACCCAAATGGGAAGGCCCATTTATTGTAGAGACAGTCTACTCAAATAGAGTATATCGCCTAATTGACCAAAATGACAATAGGCTCATGGCGCCAATTAATGGGAAGTTTCTCAAGAAATATTACCCTTGACCTGACCAATTTCATCTCCCCACAGAGATTCTAGTCATGTTTAAGTTTCTACCTCTAACCACGAGAATAAGTTTGCAACCTACATTATTGATCGTTTGATCCAAAATTCAATCAAAATCCCAACGAGTCATCAAGTTAACACCACACTTCTGTTTGACTCCAAACGCATTACCACCGTCATGTTAACATTACACCTCTAAACGGTTTCCACCCCAAAGATCCGACAAGTTAACATTACACCTCTGTTAGACCATTTCGTTGACTGGTTAACATCACACCTCTGTCAGCTTATCTTTTCGGATTTGACCGGTTAACATTACACTTCTTTCAATCCGCCTTTGCCAAAAAATTGATTAGTTAATATTACACTTCCATCGATTTTTTACCGTTAAGTTAACACTACACTTCCAAATGTTAGTTGTCCATCGGACTCTTTTGAACATGACTGGTTAATATTACACCTCTGTCGGTTGTTCTATTTGACACGTTAACATTACACCTCTATCAATCTTCCTTAAAAACTGACTAGTTAACATTACACCTCTGTTGGTCATTTCATTTGGCACGTTAAAATTACACATCTATCAAAATTCTTTAGTACTGTTATGTTAACATTACACCTCTAAACAGTACCTATTCTATAAACTTGATACGTTAACATTTCACCTCTATCGGTTTGATTCTATCGATTGGTTGATATTACACCTCTATCGATCTCTCCTAACTACCAATAGGATTATGAGGTTAAACTATTTCCTAACCTCTAATGGGATTATGAGGTTAAACTGCTTCCTAACATTTGACTAGTATACGAGGTTAAACTGCTCCCTACACTTCGATGAGTATACGAGTATAAACTGCTTCTCCATGCTCCAACGCCTTTAAGAGCTTAAATTGTGTAGACTCCAATAGGTACATGAGTATAAATTATTTCCCATGTTCCAACTACACAAGAACCTAAACTGTGGACACCATGAATCTCCCTAGCTTTATGGAGATGATGGAGTACTCCCGCTACGTATGAGTATAAACTATGGTTAAACATCCAGCTATGCTCTAGCAGCTACGCCAAGATCTAGCTATGTGTCAGAAGCTACGCCAACATTTGGCCACGCTCCAGCAGCTATGCAAACATTCAGACACCTCAGTAGCTTCACTCCAAATATAGGTTCCAAACACAGAATTAGATGGAATCTCAACAACAAGCACTTCAAAATACAACCAACATTCTACCAAGATGAACCTACAAAGAAAGGAAGCTACGTTCAACAGTACATCTCTGGCAACCAAGTAGACAAATGAGGACTAATTTTAACCTACGCAAGACAACTCAAGCTACGTTTAACAGTACACATCTGGCTATTACCCAAAGTATTCGATCCCTGTTAGAAGCCAAAAGCAAGATCTTGAAAACTTTGGGGATTCTTGTAGACAGTTACAATATACTCTCCCTTAGACTAATACTCGGTCCGAGTCCAAGAAGTGAATGCCCATGGGCTAAACACTTCAAATGGGCACAAATATAAGCTACAACGAAGTTCACTCATGTCACATGCGAACATGATTGCATGCTAAAATATGGCCCAGCTCATCCGAGTCAAAGAAGACCTAAGTCCGATTTATTCCGCCATCATCGACTTACTTCACATGGGCGTAGTCATTCCTCAGAGAAGTCGGGACTTCTAACGTGGTTAGGTTCTTGAAACACCACGTTGTCTATTGATTCAGTGCCCTCGGAGGATTGTCCATGATAACAATCTACAATTTATCGTGAACCGTTCTTGATTTTGATACAAGTTCGAATTTAAGATGTGACTTCTACGGCATACAACCCGGTCACCAATGGTCTAGCGAAGCTTTCAATAAGACCATTGCCAAACTTCTCGAAGTTCATCTCTTCTAACAAATGTGATTGGGATGAGCTTCGGAGAGTGTTTATGGGCTTATCGAACAATTTGCACTCCCATTAGCTCCACGCCTTTTTTCTTGGTCTACGTATGTGAAGCTGTGATCTCTCTGGAAATTCAGATGTCATCATAGAGAATCGTCCTTACCGAGAAAATAACGACTGAGGAACATCATCAAAACAGCTCCAAGAACTAGAGGTGCTAGATGAACTGAGGTTTCAAGCTTAGCAACGAATCGAGATCTACCAGTCACGGATCTCAAGAGCCTTCAACAGGAGAGTTAGAGAATAATCCTTCAAAGAAGGCGACCTGGTCTTAGCTGTTCGTCGACCCATGGTCATGACGCACAAGACTAAGGGTAAATTCTAACCCAAATGGGAAGGCCCATTTATTGTAGAGACAGTCTACTCAAATAGAGTATATCGCCTAATTGACCAAAATGACAATAGGCTCATGGCGCCAATTAATGGGAAGTTTCTCAAGAAATATTACCCTTGACCTGACCAATTTCATCTCCCCACAGAGATTCTAGTCATGTTTAAGTTTCTACCTCTAACCACGAGAATAAGTTTGCAACCTACATTATTGATCGTTTGATCCAAAATTCAATCAAAATCCCAACGAGTCATCAAGTTAACACCACTACGTTTGACTCCAAGCATTACCACCGTCATGTTAACATTACACCTCTAAACGGTTTCCACCCCAAAGATCCGACAAGTTAACATTACACCTCTGTTAGACCATTTCGTTGGCTGGTTAACATCACACCTCTGTCAGCTTATCTTTTCGGATTTGACCGGTTAACATTACACTTCTTTCAATCCGCCTTTGCCAAAAAATTGATTAGTTAATATTACACTTCCATCGATTTTTTACCGTTAAGTTAACACTACACTTCCAAATGTTAGTTGTCCATCGGACTCTTTTGACACATGGTTAATATTACACCTCATGGGTTGTTCTATTTGACACGTTAACATTACACCTCTATCAATCTTCCTTAAAACGACTAGTTAACATTACACCTCTGTTGGTCATTTCATTTGGCGCGTTAAAATTACACATCTATCAAAATTCTTTATCTTGTTATGTTAACATTACACCTCTAAACAGTACCTATTCTATAAACTTGATACGTTAACATTTCACCTCTATCGGTTTGATTCTATCGATTGGTTGATATTACACCTCTATCGATCTCTCCTAACTACCAATAGGATTATGAGGTTAAACTATTTCCTAACCTCTAATGGGATTATGAGGTTAAACTGCTTCCTAACATTTGACTAGTATACGAGGTTAAACTGCTCCCTACACTTCGATGAGTATACGAGTATAAACTGCTTCTCCATGCTCCAACGCCTTAAGAGCTTAAATTGTGTAGACTCCAATAGGTACATGAGTATAAATTATTTCCCATGTTCCAACTACACAAGAACCTAAACTGTGGACACCATGAATCTCCCTAGCTTTATGGAGATGATGGAGTACTCCCGCTACGTATGAGTATAAACTATGGTTAAACATCCAGCTATGCTCTAGCAGTTACGCCAAGATCTAGCTATGTGTCAGCAGCTACGCCAACATTTGGCCACGCTCCAGCAGCTATGCAAACATTCAGACACCTCAGTAGCTTCACTCCAAATATAGGTTCCAAACACAGAATTAGATGGAATCTCAACAACAAGCACTTCAAAATACAACCGAACATTCTACCAAGATGAACCTACAGCAAAGGAAGCTACGTTCAACAGTACATCTCTGGCAACCAAGTAGACAAATGAGGACTAATTTTAACCTACGCAAGACAACTCAAGCTACGTTTAACAGTACACATCTGGCTATTACCCAAAGTATTCGATCCCTGTTAGAAGCCAAAAGCAAGATCTTGAAAACTTTGGCGGGGATTCTTGTAGACAGTTACAATATACTCTCCCTTAGACTAATACTCGGTCCGAGTCCAAGAAGTGAATGCCCATGGGCTAAACACTTCAAATGGGCACAAATATAAGCTACAACGAAGTTCGTTCATGGCCGTTATTGGCGAACTTCACACATGGCCGTTATTGGCGAACCTTGCCCATAACCATTTTTAGAAGCTACTTTTAAGAAAATGGTTCACCCCACTAACTCACCCATTTAAGGGGAGTTAATGATCTCTAACCTTCCTATTTAAAGAAGAGTTAATGACCACTAACTCACTCATTCAAGAGAAGTTAAGGCCCACTAACTCATTCCTTAATGCTTTTAAGCCTATAAATGGGCATGATTAATATGAATCAAGGGGAGGAAAGGTATTGGGGCTAATAATGTTCTTGGCTAGGCTTCTTATCATTGAGAAAAGAGAGAGAGAGATTTAGAGGCTACATCGACAAAGAGCTCATCTCTCCTCCATTCTTATTGATCTTCATATATCATTATTATCGGCTAATCATTTGACTCGATCAACGATCCTTGTGAGAAAGAATTCATTCTCTTTAGCTAGTCATCTTGCTTAATCAACAATCCTTGTGAGAAAGGATCTGTTAATATCTCTTTAAGTTAAATAGCATCTATTTACTCAGAGATCATCAGACAGGCGAAAGACTGGATAACACACACTCAGACACAACAGAGAGATCGAACACCCTATACACGCGAGGCTTTTCTGTATTTGGTTCCAAGAGAAGACTGAACTATATTCCAAGCAACCAAATCAGAAGCTAACAGCAAGAGACCCTTTGTCTTAGTCGGACCGTCAATGGAGTACAAGATCGACGCTCCATAGGCACGCAGCAAAGAACCCAGTTTAAAAAAATTATTATTATTTCTCTTTTTATTGTAATTTGTGTCAATTGCAATATAAAAGACCCGAAACAATAACAAAATTAGTAATTCATAATTACACACCTCCATGACAAACTTGAATAACCATCTCCAAATGATCACTAACTTCCATAGTGTCATCCATAGATTGATTGTTTGTCTTTTCCATTGTAGAGAGAATTTTCTACAACCGACTAGCTTGCATCTTTCGGTTAGACAAGTTAAATTGTAGCCTCACTTGTCCATGTAGGTGTATATATAAAGAAAAGACTTTTATCATCTCTAGAGATAAGTCTTTTCACCTCCCTATATGGAGTTATCACTAGCTATGATTCTCCACATTTGCCGTACAATAACTCCATAATAAAACATACACATGACCTTTGAGTTCTAAAATAAGTTACAAAGTTTTAACATAATTAGGAAATTAAATATATTAATAAAATTTTAAAAGCATTAAAAAATCTTACATTTTTAAGCTCAAAGAGTGGTCTCCATCTCTAGCTTATTTGAACGCAAAGTTTTGTGCTTGTGTTGAACTATGCTGGATGGGTGAGGAAAGTGGTCCCAATGGGCAAATCTCACTACTTGGTTGAAATTCTAAATCTTGTGTGCCTATTTGACATTATTGACAAGAGAAGTATTAAGTTTGAAGGGTTCTTTGGCTTTTTCTCACCCTGGACTGAAATATTAAGATCAAAGTGGTTAATTCCTCCTACTTCACATGGATCAAAATTAAAAATTTGCCTTTTCAATTTTGATCCTTGGAGTAGTGACCTCAATTATTAGTAGCTTCGGTGAATATGTTTCTGCATACAAAAATCTTAAGGATAAAATAAATGGCTTTGATGTTAGAGTACTGGGTAGAGTGAAACGTCTAAATGATATCCCTAAAACAATCATATGTTCATTTACCTCCGAGATTGACCAGTTCACCAAAGAAGTTGTTTTTGGCCCCGTTTGGCATAGGGTTAAGAAGGGGTTAAGGTGTTTAATACCTCTTTAACTATCCAAATGGGTTAATTTGGTCAAAGAGTTAACAAATCCTTTATAAGGGTTAAAATCAGTTAACCCCTCATTTAGAGGGGTTAACAAATCCACTTAAAGAGGAGGGTTAAGAGTTACTCTCCTTAAAAATAAGAAATAAAACTTAAAAAAGGAACGGGAGGGTAACATGGTCTTTGTTGAAAAAGGTACGTGGGAGAGATTTTTAAAAGAGATGTTGAAGCCAAACGTATCTACCAGCTCAACAACTCCTTTCCCGCCGAATTCAAATGTAGTGCCATCTAGAGATGCAGCTGAAGGCTCCACTTCTATATCCTCTGGGTCCGAGTCCAAAGTGAATGCCCATGGGCTAAACACTTCAAATGGGCACAAATATAAGCTACAACGAAGTTCACTCATGTCACATGCGAACATGATTGCATGCTAAAATATGGCCCAGCTCATCCGAGTCAAAGAAGACCTAAGTCCGAGTTAATCCTCAAGTTATTGTCTGGGCTGAGTCGAAAGGCATCTTCAAGTCAGGCTCTGGACCGAGTTGAAAGGCGTTCTCAAATTAGACTCTTGGCCGAGTCCAAGTGTAGTAGTGTAGTTCACTTAAAGTCTTATGCGAACTTCGTCCAAATGACCTACGTGGGCCACGTCATCCACATCCTAAGGATTGTAGACAAACAATTGATCTCTCAAGTCATGAGAGGCCTGGATCGATACTTAGGACAAGTCTAATACTTGAGTCCAAGACAGGCTCAAGAAGTGGACACCCAGATCGAAGTGGATGCCCAGATCAAAATGGCCCAAGCACATGCCCATAGCAGAGCTCGCCCAAGCCATAGTGAAGCGCGCCCAAGTCATAATGAAGTTTGCTCTCAAGACCAAATCAAAGTGAAGCTTTAAGTGAAGTTCACCTAAAATGAGCTTCGCCCAAATAGTCCATGTGGGCCACGAAGCGAAGTTTGCCAAAGCCACAGCCAATCTCGCAGAAGTCACAGTGAAGCTCGCCTAAGTAAGTTTCGCCCAATAGCCCATGTGGATCACATCACCTACATTCCAAAGAAAGTGGACTACCTCCATTCTGACGAAGTTCGTTCATGGCCGTTATTGGCGAACTTCACACATGGCCGTTATTGGCGAACCTTGCCCATAACCATTTTTAGAAGCTACTTTTAAGAAAATGGTTCACCCCACTAACTCACCCATTTAAGGGGAGTTAATGATCTCTAACCTTCCTATTTAAAGAAGAGTTAATGACCACTAACTCACTCATTCAAGAGAAGTTAAGGCCCACTAACTCATTCCTTAATGCTTTTAAGCCTATAAATGGGCATGATTAATATGAATCAAGGGGAGGAAAGGTATTGGGGCTAATAATGTTCTTGGCTAGGCTTCTTATCATTGAGAAAAGAGAGAGAGAGATTTAGAGGCTACATCGACAAAGAGCTCATCTCTCCTCCATTCTTATTGATCTTCATATATCATTATTATCGGCTAATCATTTGACTCGATCAACGATCCTTGTGAGAAAGAATTCATTCTCTTTAGCTAGTCATCTTGCTTAATCAACAATCCTTGTGAGAAAGGATCATTAATATCTCTTTAAGTTAAATAGCATCTATTTACGAGAGATCATCAGACAAGAAAACTGGATAACACACACTCGAACACAGAGAGTCGAACACCCTATACCGAGGCTTTTGTATTTGGTTCCAAGAAAGACGAACTATATTCCAAGCAACCAAATCGAAGCTAACACAAGAGACCCTTTGTCTTAGTCGGACCGTCAATGGAGTACAAGATCGGCTCCATAGACGCGAAAAACCAGTTTAAAAAATTATTATTATTTCTCTTTTATTGTAATTTGTGTCAATTGCAATATAAAAGACCAAACAATAACAAAATTAGTAATTCATAATTACACACCTCCATGACAAACTTGAATAACCATCTCCAAATGATCACTAACTTCCATAGTGTCATCCATAGATTGATTGTTTGTCTTTTCCATTGTAGAGAGAATTTTCTACAACCGACTAGCTTGCATCTTCGGTTAGACAAGTTAAATTGTAGCCTCACTTGTCCATGTAGGTGTATATATAAAGAAAAGACTTTTATCATCTCTAGAGATAAGTCTTTTCACCTCCCTATATGGAGTTATCACTAGCTATGATTCTCCACATTTGCCGTGCCAATAACTCCATAATAAAACATACACATGACCTTTGAGTTCTAAAATAAGTTACAAAGTTTTAACATAATTAGGAAATTAAATATATTAATAAAATTTTAAAAGCATTAAAAAATCTTACATTTTTAAGCTCAAAGAGTGGTCTCCATCTCTAGCTTATTTGAACGCAAAGTTTTGTGCTTGTGTTGAACTATGCTGGATGGGTGAGGAAAGTGGTCCCAATGGGCAAATCTCACTACTTGGTTGAAATTCTAAATCTTGTGTGCCTATTTGACATTATTGACAAGAGAAGTATTAAGTTTGAAGGGTTCTTTGGCTTTTTCTCACCCTGGACTGAAATATTAAGATCAAAGTGGTTAATTCCTCCTACTTCACATGGATCAAAATTAAAAATTTGCCTTTTCAATTTTGATCCTTGGAGTAGTGACCTCAATTATTAGTAGCTTCGGTGAATATGTTTCTGCATACAAAAATCTTATGGATAAAATAAATGGCTTTGATGTTAGAGTACTGGGTAGAGTGAAACGTCTAAATGATATCCCTAAAACAATCATATGTTCATTTACCTCCGAGATTGACCAGTTCACCAAAGAAGTTGTTTTTGGCCCCGTTTGGCATAGGGTTAAGAAGGGGTTAAGGTGTTTAATACCTCTTTAACTATCCAAATGGGTTAATTTGGTCAAAGAGTTAACAAATCCTTTATAAGGGTTAAAATCAGTTAACCCCTCATTTAGAGGGGTTAACAAATCCACTTAAAGAGGAGGGTTAAGAGTTACTCTCCTTAAAAATAAGAAATAAAACTTAAAAAAGGAACGGGAGGGTAACATGGTCTTTGTTGAAAAAGTGCATGGGAGAGATTTTAAAAGAGATGTTGAAGCCAAACGTATCTACCAGCTCAACAACTCCTTTCCCGCCGAATTCAAATGTAGTGCCATCTAGAGATGCAGCTGAAGGCTCCACTTCTATATCCTCTAGCTCACCTGGATTCTCTAAAAGAATTGTTCAGCCAAATAAAAAGGTCAGGAAAGCTATCTTCAGCCTCAAGCACAAGAATATATGAAACATTTAGCTGCATCCAAAAAGCAAGCTCAATCTTTTAGAAAAGGTCAATGTACATAATCATCATCATCATCATCTTCTTCTTCTATTAACTTGCCTATTAATCTCTTAAAAAAATATGTTTTGGTTGACATTGCTTCAAATTGTGGGATTAAAAATCCCTTGTCTAATGCTGACAATGAAAAATTGCAGTCATTAGAAGATGTAAGGGCCAATCAAGACCCATATGTTCTGTTTGAATAAGTGGAGCTTTTTTTTGTTTTAATTGTTATGATGAAGTTCAAATCAGGAAATGTTAGGGGTCTAAATGATCCAACAAAAAGAAAAATGGTGAAGGCTGCTATTCATATGTCTACAATGGATATTATAATGTTGCAGGAAACTAAATTGTCCTGCTCCACAGATAAAAGACTTAAATTAATAGGTGGAATGAAAATTAACTCTTGGTGTCAACTTGTTGCTACTGATACTCGAGGAGATGTCTTGGTAGGGTGGAGTGATTTTTTCCCTTATTAAATCATATGTGGGGATCTTCTCTATTTTTATCCCGCTGTCTCAGGTTGCTTATGGGTGGTGTTTCTTATTCACTTCTATTTATGCCCCAATTGATAGAGAGGAAAAGAAAGTTTGTTGGTGGGAGCATAATAGAATCAGACATATGTTTTCAGCACCATGGATTTTATGTGGGTATTTCAATGTTACTCTAAAATTCAGTGAAAGAAGTGAAGAGAGATATGACTGATTTTAAGAATCGTATTGATTCCCTTAAGCTCATTGATCTTCCTCTAAATGGAAAAGCTTTTACTTGGTCCAATCAAAGGTAGTTCTATTCTAGCCAGGTTAGATAGGTTCTTGGCATCCACTGATTGGGATTGAAAATTTCTCTCTGTGATACAGTTCTCTTATCCAAATGTGTGTTTTGATCATTGCACTATTGTTCTAGATTGTGAAGGCGTTACCCCAGCCCCCACACTCTTCAGAGTTGAGAGGAGTTGGCTTTCAAACGATAATTTCCCCCCTACATCTCTTCTTATTGGTCTACGTTCTCTTGCTTTGACTCTCCTATATATGCTTTTGTGAAAAAAAGTCTTCCTTATTAGGAGGATGAAGTTATGGAAGAAAAAGGTTGTGGGCACTATTACAAAAAAAAAAAAAGAAAAGAAAAGAAAAGAAAATTAGAGGCTCTTGAAAAAATTGAGTCTTTTAATAAACTTGAAGAACAACGTGCTCTTACCTCTGAAGAGCTCTCTCATAGATCCTCTCTTAAGGACAACTATTCTAATCTCATTAGAGAAGAGGAGATTTATTGGCATCGAGATCAAGGGTTCGTGGATCAAGGAGAGGGACTCAAATACTTTTTTCCATAAAATAGTTTCTTTTCAGAGAAGAAAAACTATATGTCTCTCCTAATCACAATAGCTCCTATATTTCTTCTCAAGAGGACAAACAACAACTTCCTATAATCACTTCTCCTCTATTTTTGGCCATAATCTTATATCTAACCCGTCTCTAGATTGGTCTTTGCTATATCCCGAGCAATCAACTGACATCTCTTTGCTAGAAAGACAATTTTAGAGGAGAAAATCAAATCTATTATTTTTAGTATGAATGCTAATAAAGCACCACGCCCCGATAGCTTATCCATGCTTTTTTATCAAACTTTTTGGGAAGTCATTAAACATGACTTTATAGCCTTGCTTGAATCTCTTTACCATGATGCTTCATCTCTTTCCAAGCTTAATAAATCTTATATTACCCTTAATCGAAAGAAAGAGGGTGCTTCTCTTGTTAAAGATTTTAGACCAATCAGTCTCATAAATTATCTTTAAAATATTTACAAACTTGTTAGCAAACAGATTATCTCCTTTTCTTTCAAGCCTCATTGATTAGTCTCAGTCAACTTTTCAATCTGGCAAATCTACTATGGATGCAATTATTTTAGCACATGAGATGATTCATTTATGCTCAAAAAGGGGGAAAAAAAAGAAATTGCTATGATCAAGATTGACTTTGCTAAAGATTTTGATTATGTTAATTAACTTTTTTTTTGCTTGATCTTTTAAAGTTCAGGGGTTGGTGATAAATGGTGTTCATGGATTTATTATATCCTCACTTCTTCAAGTTTTGCTATTTTAGTCCATGGCAGTCCCTCTAATTTTTTCAGTTGTAAAAGGGGCCTCAAGCAGGGGGACCCCCCTTATCTCCAATGTTGTTCATTCTTGTGACAGATGTCCTATACAGGATGATTGTTAACAATATTGAGGGAGGTAATTTTGGTCATCTCAATCTTAAGGTTGATCTAAATTGCATTAGAACTCTACAATTTGCAGATGTTACTCTGATTTTTTTCTAAATCTTCAAATGATGATATTGCAGTTCTCAAAGCTATCTTATATATCTTTGAAGAAGTTTCAGGTCTTAATATCAACTATGCCAAAATATATCTTATCTATTTTGGTAAACTGCAAAGAAGAGGATGCAATCTGGCCTGGGATTTAAATTGCATACAATAATCTCTTCCAATCAAGTATCTAGGCCCGCCTATCAAGAGTGAAAATCTCTCAAAAAATGAATGGAATCCAATCATTGAAAATCTACAACAAAAGCTATCTATATGGAAAAGCAAGCATCTTTCAATAGGAGAAAGAATTATTCTCATAAATGTTGTTCTTACATCTATTCCCCTATATTTCATGTCTTTTTACAAACTTCCTGCTTGGTTCATCAAAGAGATAGACAGAATCTGGATAAATTTCTTATGGGGGAGGAAAGACCAGATCATCCTTCAAACGGGTATTTTTAACTCATCTCTTATTGCAAAATGGATATAAAAGCCCGAACTAAGGAGTCTCTTGCATTCTCGCTATTTCATCCCTTTATAGTAGAAATGATAGATTATTACAATTGAGAACATCTTCATATCTCAACTCTACTTTCTCGAATAGTGTTTTATATGTTAAAGATTTTTCTTTCCTCTCATAAAGTGGAAGTTGGTGATAGCAATTCTATCGTTTTGGAAGATAAATTAATGGGAGATTATTCTCTTGCTAGTCTTTTTCCCTCGCTTATATGAACCGCATGGTCCAAGCAAGTTTCAATTAGAAGTCAAGGTTTCTACCATAATGGTGCTAGGATTTGGCATCCACACTTACGGAGGTGCTCTTCGACACAATTATTGAAGAGGGACAGAGGCTTTTACTTGCTCTTTCTCTTTTAACCCATCTACCGCCTTGATATATCACTTTGAAATATCTCTCATCAAACTCCTTCTCTCACAACTCCTTATACAAATTCCTAATAAAAGAGGAGGTACCCAAACTCCATGACCTAGTATGGAATCCGGCCCCGCCTAGTAAGGTTAAGACTTTTACATGGATCATGGTTAATAATAGGTTGCAGACAAAAGATAATCTATCAAAGAAAGGATGTCAAGGAGATATGCCATATGCTTTCTGTAGTGATGCATTAGAAATTGCAGTAATATTTTTTCCTATACTGCTCCATATCAAAGAAAGTGTGGGAACACTTCAAGGCTTGTATGAACCTAAATACATGGCATGGATCTTTATTTGATCTGATCGACTCTATGGGCTCTTTCTCAATGTCAGTAGGGCAAAAATGACTTTGATTTACTAATTTTTTTCTACATATTGCTAGTGTGTATCGTTTGCAAGAAATAATCTTATCCTCCAATCCAAGGTTTCTATAGCAAAATGAATTATTAATTCACTCATTTCATTCATCTTTGACTGGACAGATGCTGCAAATGTGAAGATACAAAAAAGTTAAAGAAGACAAAGGAAGACCACCCAATTCCCATGATAACAGAGAGGAGGGAAGCTATAAGAGTGATATTGCAAGACATCACTCTGCTTGAAGGTCGATTGTTGTTTTTGTCTCGCTATGCACTACTTCAACTTTTATTTTTTGGTTTTTTGTTTTTGTTTTTGATTTTCATAGAACCTTTAGTTTCTCTTTCATATGTTTAGGGCTAGCTTTGGTACCTCACTTGTACCTATGATTGCAGTGAATGACCAAAGTCCGCTTCTTCATCTTCATGGATCTTTTGAGGGAGAAAGTCCTTAAGCTCATTGATCTTCCTCTAAATGGAAAAGCTTTTACTTGGTCCAATCAAAGGTAGTTCTATTCTAGCCGGGTTAGATAGGTTCTTGGCATCCACTGATTGGGATTGAAAATTTCTCTCTGTACTGTTCTCTTATCCAAATGTGTGTTTTGATCATTGCACTATTGTTCTAGATTGTGAAGGCGTTACCCGCCCCACTCTTTAGTTGAGAGGAGTTGGCTTTCAAGCGATAATTTCCCCACATCTCTTCTTATTGGTCTACGTTCTCTTGCTTTGACTCTCCTATATATGCTTTTGTGAAAAAAGTCTTCCTTATTAGGAGGATGAAGTTATGGAAGAAAAGGTTGTGGGCACTATTACAAAAAAAAAAGAAAAGAAAAGAAAATTAGAGGCTCTTGAAAAAATTGAGTCTTTTAATAAACTTGAAGAACAACGTGCTCTTACCTCTGAAGAGCTCTCTCATAGATCCTCTCTTAAGGACAACTATTCTAATCTCATTAGAGAAGAGGAGATTTATTGGCATCAGAGATCAAGGGTTCTGTGGATCAAGGAGAGGGACTCAAATACTTCTTTTTTCCATAAAATAGTTTCTTTTCGTAGAAGAAAAACTATATGTCTCTCCTAATCACAATAGCTCCTATATTTCTTCTGAAGAGGACAAACAACAACTTCCTATAATCACTTCTCCTCTATTTTTGGCCATAATCTTATATCTAACCCGTCTCTAGATTGGTCTTTGCTATATCCTGAGCAATCAACTGACATCTCTTTGCTAGAAAGACAATTTTTAGAGGAGAAAATCAAATCTATTATTTTTAGTATGAATGCTAATAAAGCACCACGTCCTGATAGCTTATCCATGCTTTTTTATCAAACTTTTTGGGAAGTCATTAAACATGACTTTATAGCCTTGCTTGAATCTCTTTACCATGATGCTTCATCTCTTTCCAAGCTTAATAAATCTTATATTACCCTTAATCGAAGAAAGAGGTGCTTCTCTTGTTAAAGATTTTAGACCAATCAGTCTCATAAATTATCTTTAAAATATTTACAAACTTGTTAGCAAAGCAGTTATCTCCTTTTCTTTCAAGCCTCATTGATTAGTCTCATCAACTTTTCAATCGGCAAATCTACTATGGATGCAATTATTTTAGCACATGAGATGATTCATTTATGCTCAAAAGGGGAAAAAAGAAATTGCTATGATCAAGATTGACTTTGCTAAAGATTTTGATTATGTTAATTAACTTTTTTGCTTGATCTTTTAAAGTTCGGGGTTGGTGATAAATGGTGTTCATGGATTTATTATATCCTCACTTCTTCAAGTTTTGCTATTTTAGTCCATGGCAGTCCCTCTAATTTTTCAGTTGTAAAGGGGCCTCACGGGACCCCCTTATCTCCAATGTTGTTCATTCTTGTGACAGATGTCCTAGGATGATTGTTAACAATATTGAGGGAGGTAATTTTGGTCATCTCAATCTTAAGGTTGATCTAAATTGCATTAGAACTCTACAATTTGCAGATGTTACTCTGATTTTTTTCTAAATCTTCAAATGATGATATTAGGTTCTCAAAGCTATCTTATATATCTTTGAAGAAGTTTAAGGTCTTAATATCAACTATGCCAAAATATATCTTATCTATTTTGGTAAACTGCAAAGAAGAGGATGCAATCTGGCCTGGGATTTAAATTGCATACAATAATCTCTTCCAATCAAGTATCTAGGCCCTTTATCAAGAGTGAAAATCTCTCAAAAATGAATGGAATCCAATCATTGAAAATCTACAACAAAAGCTATCTATATGGAAAAGCAAGCATCTTTCAATAGGAGAAAGAATTATTCTCATAAATGTTGTTCTTACATCTATTCCCTATATTTCATGTCTTTTACAAACTTCCCGCTTGGTTCATCAAAGAGATAGACAGAATCTGGATAAATTTCTTATGGGGGAGGAAAGACCAGATCATCCTTCAAACGGGTATTTTTAACTCATCTCTTATTGCAAAATGGATATAAAAAGCCCGAACTAAGGAGTCTCTTGCAGATTCTGCTATTTCATCCCTTTATAGTAGAAATGATAGATTATTACAATTGAGAACATCTTCATATCTCAACTCTACTTTCTGGAATAGTGTTTTATATGTTAAAGATTTTTTCTTTCCTCTCATAAAGTGGAAGTTGGCTGATAGCAATTCTATCAGGTTTTGGAAGATAAATTAATGGGAGATTATTCTCTTGCTAGTCTTTTTCCCTGTTTATATGAACCGGCATGGTCCAAGCAAGTTTCAATTAGAAGTCAAGGTTTCTACCATAATGGTGCTAGGATTTGGCATCCACACTTACGGAGGTGCTCTTCAGACACAATTATTGAAGAGGGACAGAGGCTTTTACTTGCTCTTTCTCTTTTTAACCCATCTACTGGCCTTGATATATCACTTTGAAATATCTCTGCATCAAACTCCTTCTCTGTCAACTCCTTATACAAATTCCTAATAAAAAAGAGGAGTGCAGTCCAAACTCCATGACCTAGTATGGAATCCCGTCCTGCCTAGTAAGGTTAAGACTTTTACATGGATCATGGTTAATAATAGGTTGCAGACAAAAGATAATCTATCAAAGAAAGGATGTCAAGGAGATATGCCATATGCTTTCTGTAGTGATGCATTAGAAATTGCAGTAATATTTTTTCCTATACTGCTCCATATCAAAGAAAGTGTGGGAACACTTCAAGGCTTGTATGAACCTAAATACATGGCATGGATCTTTATTTGATCTGATCGACTCTATGGGCTCTTTCTCAATGTCAGTAGGGCAAAAATGACTTTGATTTACTAATTTTTTTCTACATATTGCTAGTGTGTATCGTTTGCAAGAAATAATCTTATCCTCCAATCCAAGGTTTCTATAGCAAAATGAATTATTAATTCAGTCATTTCATTCATCTTTGACTGGACAGATGCTGCAAATGTGAAGATACAAAAAAGTTAAAGAAGACAAAGGAAGACCACCCAATTCCCATGATAACAGAGAGGAGGGAAGCTATAAGAGTGATACTGCAAGACATCACTCTGCTTGAAGGCTGATTGTTGTTTTTTGTTCTGTTACAGACTACTTCAACTTTTATTTTTTCTTGCTACTTTGTTTATCTATTGTTATAACATGGAAATGACTAAGTGTTGATCATCTCTCGAGTCGACAAGTGTCCTAAATTAACTATGTATCATATTGACTCAACCCTATGTAGGACGAGTCAAGTAACGTCATCACTCGACCCTTCCCAAGAAGTGCTGAGTGAAAAGGCGTCCTCACTCAGACCCCGTAGATAAGGCTGGCTCTATGCCTCTTCATTTGGTAAAAGCAAGTTGAGAAGCTCTCAATCCAAGATGGTGAATCAAAGGTGTCTTTTATCGCCCCACTCGCAAAGCCGAGATGAAAGGCGGTCACTCTCGAACCCCACGCCAATGTACCATCACCATCACATTAAATGCATGGTTGGAGTCATCATTATTCGACCCCAAAAGTCTTAATGACTCATCGGACCTCGTCGATTACCTTACTTCCCTGTCACCCTCGCATTAATCATGAAGATGACTCACACCATCCGCGGCCGACACCTGAAAAGTATCAGCCAAATAAGCTGACTGCTTGGACTTGGCCGAAGTTACAACAATGCCCTCCTAAATCTGCTATAAATAGGTGCCCTGCCTAGTGCATGGAGGTACGTGATTTCTGACAAGGGAACACACTGCAATCTTTCTTTTTCTCGTCCACTTAAGATCAATATTGACTTGACCGTTGGAGAAACCCCTGGAGAACTCAGTTCCGATCCTCTTACATATTGTTTATGTGTAGGATTAAATCCTCCGCTTGATAATCAACCATCAAAAAAGATTGAGAAATCCAAAAACCCTACATAATCCACACTAAACTTTCCTATTTGATATCTAATATCAATAGTTTGGCGCCCACAGAGGGGCTTTTTTTCTTCGTTGTACAAGATGGCTGATTTTGATCGTCCAGACCGATCATCAATCCCTCTTATTGAAGAAACACGCACTGTGGGCTATGTCACTCAAGCCCAATTGGAAGAATCCACCCGAAAAATTTCTCAATCTCTTCAGCAACAATTCGCTTCCTTCACAAACAAACTCCTCAGTCGGATTCCTCCCCAGCAGCCCCGTCTATTGTTCGTTGCTCCTCCCCTTGCGAGCCAGTCTGAACAACGAACGCAGGAAGAGCATGCCGAATACAACTCTTCTCCACCTCGCCAACAGACTCGTTTCACCTCTCATCCCCGACAACCCCCGCAACATGTGGAGTCAACTGGGGAGAGTCCTAGTTTCGACCATGAGCACATCGCATGGATGACGCCGTGCGGCGCCAGACACCCTTACGTTGCTCCAGATCCATCCACCACTAACCTCACATTTGGTTATGACCAGACATTTAATACCATTGCGCATAACCATTAGAGGGAACACTCCGATCACGATTGGATCATGAATACTCCATGTGCCAAGTTCAAAATGCCACATATTGAGAATTATAAAGATGAGGGAGATCCAAATGAGCATGCACAAAACTTTTATGATTTGATACACATGTAGCAGGTGACCGATCCGATCATCTGTTGAGCTTTCCTGTCACCTTGACGGAAGCACTAAGATGTGGCGAAACTCATTGGACAAAAGTCCATCCACGCCTTTGAACAACTCACCAAAAGTTTGTACATCACTTTTGGGCCAACTCAAGCGAAGAAGCCCTCCTCCGCCTTATTGCAAATGAGACAAGCTCGAGGAGTGTCTCTGGGACTATTTCAAGAGATTTCAAACCAAAAGGTTGGAAGTTGACGACCTGGCAACATGATCGCCATGGCCGCTATCTCCGCAGGGCTAGAGGACTATAAGTTGGCCGACTCGCTCATCATAGACCCTATCACTAACTATGAATAGTTAATGGCCAGAGCTCAATGACACATGGATGCAGAGGATGCCTGATCCCACAAGAAGGCGGCCAGAGAAGCAGCAGCAGCAGCAGAAACAGAGTCCTCTCAAAGAGAGAAGATGGAGAAGGATCCCCCAAGACCGACTCCAAGCCAAGCAGGGCCGACAAGAGAGATCGAGGAAAGCAAGGGCAAAGAAGCCGGCCCTCACTTCCCTCAACACTTCTCTCTCATAAGTTCTTTACTTGGTTCAGAGAGAAGGACACCTTACGTCTACTCCTCCCCGCATGATGTCACGCCCCGCTTCCCAAAATACCCTAAGCGCACGCGGAATAGTTCGCGACGTATTAGGTTGAGGAGAAATACGAATAATAAAAAATATTTCTTCTCAATCTAATACGCCAAGCCAAGTAATCATAAAATACATCACACCACGCATCCCAATCACAAGAAGAATAAATAATAATCCGTAACGTAAGAGTACATATCACCAAAAAGAAATAACATCCAGGACTATAAAAGAGTCCACATATCTGAAACAATACATGTAGCTAAGACTAGAGAATTATAAAATAATGTCAACTGAGCTAAAATGGAAATACTGAAAGAAGTCTAAGGTTCATCAACTACTGAAAACAAAAAGAAACTAAGCTTCACTCGATCTACTCCGTCGCCCGGTAGGTTCTCTTGCCGAGAAAACTCCTACCAAGCGCATCTCCATCTTGAACACGTCCGTCATCTAAATCTGACGTACACCAAGAGAATGGAGTACGTCAGCGTGTATAACACACGGCAAGATCCCACAGGCAATGGTAGTATAATAATAATGCGAATGAATACAAGAATCGCAAATGTGAAGATACAAAAAAGTTAAAGAAGACAAAGGAAGACCACCCAATTCCCATGATAACAGAGAGGAGGGAAGCTATAAGAGTGATACTGCAAGACATCACTCTGCTTGAAGGCTGATTGTTGTTTTTTGTTCTGTTACAGACTACTTCAACTTTTATTTTTTTGTTTTTTGTTTTTGTTTTTGATTTTCATAGAACCTTTAGTTTCTCTTTCATATGTTTAGGGCTAGCTTTGGTACCTCACTTGTACCTATGATTGCAGTGAATGACCAAAGTCTGCTCTTCATCTTCATGGATCTTTTGAGGGAGAAAGTCCTTTACCTCTATGTCTCAGAAACTACTATTTCTCTAATAAAACCATCTCTGGGATACTATCTTGTGCCCATCTTATGCTTTTTTCTTGCTACTTTGTTTATCTATTGTTATAACATGGAAATGACTAAGTGTTGATCATCTCTCAGGAGTCGACAAGTGTCCTAAATTAACTATGTATCATATTGACTCAACCCTATGTAGGACGAGTCAAGTAACGTCATCACTCGACCCTTCCCAAGAAGTGCTGAGTGAAAAGGCGTCCTCACTCAGACCCCGTAGATAAGGCTGGCTCTATGCCTCTTCATTTGGTAAAAGCAAGTTGAGAAGCTCTCAATCCAAGATGGCTGAATCAAAAGGTGTCTTTTTATCGTCCCACTCGCAAAGCCGAGATGAAAGGCGGTCACTCTCGAACCCCACGCTAACAGCCGATCACCATCACATTAAATGCATGGTTGGAGTCATCATTATTCCGACCCCAAAAGTCTTAATGACTCATCAGACCTCGTCAGTACCTTACTTCCCCTGTCACCCTCGCATTAATCATGAAGATGACTCACACCATCCGCGGCCGACACCTGAAAAGTATCAGCCAAATAAGCTGACTGCTTGGACTTGGCCGAAGTTACAACAATGCCCTCCTAAATCTGCTATAAATAGGTGCCCTGCCTAGTGCATGGAGGTACGTGATTTCTGACAAGGGAACACACTGCAATCTTTCTTTTTCTCGTCCACTTAAGATCAATATTGACTTGACCGTTGGAGAAACCCCTGGAGAACTCAGTTCCGATCCTCTTACATATTGTTTATGTGTAGGATTAAATCCTCCGCTTGATAATCAACCATCAAAAAAGATTGAGAAATCCAAAAACCCTACATAATCCACACTAAACTTTCCTATTTGATATCTAATATCAATAGTTTGGCCATGAGAGGGCTTTTTTCTTCGTTGTACAAGATGGTGATTTTGATCGTCGGACCGATCATCAATCCCTCTTATTGAAGAAACACGCACTGTGGGCTATGTCACTCAAGCCCAATTGGAAGAATCCACCCGAAAAATTTCTCAATCTCTTCAGCAACAATTCGCTTCCTTCACAAACAAACTCCTCAGTCGGATTCCTCCCCAGCAGCCCCGTCTATTGTTCGTTGCTCCTCCCCTTGCGAGCCAGTCTGAACAATGAACGCAGGAAGAGCATGCCGAATACAACTCTTCTCCACCTCGCCAACAGACTCGTTTCACCTCTCATCCCCGACAACCCCCGCAACATGTGGAGTCAACTGGGGAGAGTCCTAGTTTCGACCATGAGCACATCGCATGGATGACGCCGTGCGGCGCCAGACACCCTTACGTTGCTCCAGATCCATCCACCACTAACCTCACATTTGGTTATGACCAGACATTTAATACCATTGCAGACACCATTAGAGGGAACACTCCGATCACTGATTGGATCATGAATACTCCATGTGCCAAGTTCAAAATGCCACATATTGAGAATTATAAAGATGAGGGAGATCCAGCGGAGCATGCACAAAACTTTTATGATTTGATACACATGTAGCAGGTGACCGATCCGATCATCTGTTGAGCTTTCCCTGTCACCTTGACGGGAAGCACTAAGATGTGGCGAAACTCATTGGACAAAAAGTCCATCCACAGCTTTGAACAACTCAGCCAAAAGTTTGTACATCACTTTTGGGCCAACTCCAAGCAGAAGAAGCCCTCCTCCGTCTTATTGCAAATGAGACAGAAGCTCGAGGAGTGTCTCTGGGACTATTTCAAGAGATTTCAAACCAAAAGGTTGGAAGTTGACGACCTGGCAACATGATCGCCATGGCCGCTATCTCCGCAGGGCTAGAGGACTATAAGTTGGCCGACTCGCTCATCATAGACCCTATCACTAACTATGAATAGTTAATGGCCAGAGCTCAATGACACATGGATGCAGAGGATGCCTGATCCCACAAGAAGGCGGCCAGAGAAGCAGCAGCAGCAGCAGAAACAGAGTCCTCTCAAAGAGAGAAGATGGAGAAGGATCCCCCAAGACCGACTCCAAGCCAAGCAGGGCCGACAAGAGAGATCAGAGGAAAGCAGTGGCAAAGAAGCCGGCCCTCACTTCCCTCAACACTTCTCTCTCATAAGTTCTTTACTTGGTTCAGAGAGAAGGACACCTTACGTCTACTCCTCCCCGCATGATGTCACGCCCCGCTTCCCAAAATACCCGGAAGCGGTACGTGAACAAGCCCGCGACGTATTAGGTTGAGGAGAAATACGAATAATAAAAAATATTTCTTCTCAATCTAATCATGGCGTCAAGTAATCATAAAATACATCACACCACGCATCCCAATCACAAGAAGAATAAATAATAATCCGTAATGTAAGAGTACATATCACCAAAAGAAATAACATCCGTGACTATAAAAGAGTCCACATATCTGAAACAATACATGTAGCTAAGACTAGAGAATTATAAAATAATGTCAACTGAGCTAAAATGGAAATACTGAAAGAAGTCTAAGGTTCATCAACTACTGAAAACAAAAAGAAACTAAGCTTCAGCTCGATCTACTCCGCTGCCGGTAGGTTCTCTTGCCGAGAAAACTCCTACCAAGCGCATCTCCATACCAACCTCGTCCATTATCTAAATCGACGCGACACCAAGAGAATGGAGTACGTCAGCGTGTATAACACACGGCAAGATCCCACAGGCAATGGTAGTATAATAATAATGCGAATGAATACAGTAATCAGAAAATGCGAACGAATATAATAGTGTGAAGTGGTGCATGCATACAACTAGAACTGACCATCCAAACAACCGAAAATCTCTGTTACTCCAAACAACAGTGACGGGTAACTCACCATTCTGTCATAGCCTCAGATCTACATCTCATTTAAAGTCAAGGTTCATATTAATCGGATAACTGACGGTTCATTATCCTCTACGCGCATCCAATACCGCGGAACAACGAACGGTCAAAGGACTACACGCATCAGTTCCCGCTTGTCCCGACACAAGCGTGACTCGTGAATATAAAATACACCGCCACGCGGCGAAATGATTCACGGGCCCAACAAACCAAACCCTGCGCGGGAAACAAGGTCACTTGGCATGGGTCTGGAAGATACATAAACGGCCACATCCGAATACATGAACCAAGACTTTCCCATCCCACGGTCTCAGGTAAATCAAGTCAACGATGCCGATATCAAACACGGTTCACCTCCTAAGCATGGTCAACACACGATGTCACTAGGTCATGTTCATGACAACCAAATCCCTAAGTCATGAACTACTACGGCTCGACACAACAAGACTATGTATAACCGCAATTAACATGTCATATGTGCAATTACTCTAATGTCGGTGTCGTGTATCATGAACAATAACGTGAATAACTATCAATAACGGTACAATATGAAAATGTGAAATAAGAGAAGTTAACCACATGAAATGACGCTGTTTTCAACATAAATTCCCATAAAATCCTTTAAACTAATTCTACATAATTATCCAATATCTCAAAAATATCTTTTCTCTTTAATATTATTTATGAACGATAACTATTTTCTTTTTCATAAAACACCTCTATTTCTTTTTCAAAGAAAACCTCTTAAAATATTTCAAAAATTCTTTTTCTCCCAAATAATTTCTTTAAATCATAACAATTAATTGAAAATACTTTTTATTCAAAATAAATTATTTTCACCAAATAATTTCTTTAAAAATATTTTCATAATTATAATAAATACTAGAAATATCCTAAAAATACATTCTTACTTCCAAATAGCACTAAATTAAGCATAGATCAATTCGACCTATCCAATCATCACTGATAATTTTATACTATCGAATATTCACCAAATATGTAAATGTTAACTACGATATGATATCAAATTGGCATGAACTAAACTATACATATACTAAATAATTCATAAAAATAAATAAATGAGACAACGGCAAGTGGGATCTTGCACATAATAATTCATAAATAATCTAAAATATAAAATACAAGTCAACGGCATCGGATCTTGCCTACGCAGGTCGCTGAGACCCGACGACGAGGCGGTGGCGCCACCGCTATTGCACATCGCTCGTCGCTAAGCACGCGGGATCGACCGCCATTCGTGGAGCCGAATGGCGACGATCGGATGACGAGCGTGGATTCGGGATTGCCGTAGGGGGCATGGCGCGGCGAGGAGATGAACGGGGCTGATCTGTGCACAACGGCTGAATGAACTACACGGCGACGCGCACGACGGCTCAACGACATGCACGGACTGCATTACGCCGACGAGGCCGCACGACACTCGAGCAACACCGCTGCTGATGACGCACGCATGGGGCCGAGGTGAAGGCGGCAAGCAGGTTCGGGTCAAGCGGCGAGGCACCACGATGTAATGCGGGTAGGGGTGATGGCGTGGCGGGCGGAGGAGGCGGGTGGATCTGGAAGAGAGAGAGAGAGAAGAGAGAGAGAGAGAGAGAGAGAGAGAGAGAGAGAGAGAGAGAGAGAGAGAGAGAGAGAGAGAGAGAGAGAGAGAGAGAGAGAGAGAGAGAGAAGAGAGAGAGAGAGAGAGAGAGAGAGAGAGAGAAGAGAGAAGAGAGAAGAGAGAGAGAGAGAGAGAGAGAGAAGAGAGAAGAGAGAGAGAGAGAGAGAAGAGAGAGAGAGAAGAGAGAGAGAGAGAGAGAGAGAGAGAGAGAGAGAGAGAGAGAGAGAGAAGAGAGAAGAGAGAAGAGAGAGAGAGAGAGAGAGAGAGAGAGAGAGAGAGAGAGAGAGAGAGAGAGAGAGAAGAGAGAGAGAGAGGAGAAAGAGATGGGGTGTACCAATGAGGGATTGGGGTTTTCTTTGTTTTTCAAAATAAAATATATTAGATATATATATAGGGTTAGGGTTAGATTGAGGGGTATAGTACAACACATAATATAGGTGATTTATTATTATGATGATAATTAAACAAAATTGATATTAACAAAATTATTACACACCTATATATATATATATATATATATATATATATATATATATATATATATATATATATATATATATATATATATATATTTCTCATTACTAAATACCAAGCTCAGTTTATAAAATCATTAGTAATATCAAGAATCAAGATTAGGACTGAAAGTATTCATCGCAATTATTGAATTTATAATGTAGCTAAATCATAAACATAAATATAAAACTCTATTTTGAATTCAGAGAGAATCACGAAAATTTTAGAAAATATTAATAATACTTTTAGAAAATATTATTTAATTTTTAAATACTAAAAATAATATTTAATATTCAATTACTAGTAAAATAATATTTTATACTTAAATACTAGAATAATATTTAATATTAGAAAAGTAGTATTAGAAAATACATTATCAAAAATATTAGAATAATACTAGAAAAATAATGCACCTAAAATATTAAAAAATAATGTGATCGAGAATTCACTGGGTGTTACATCCTACCCCTTAAAATAAATTCGGCCCTCGAATTAAATAAAATTGGTGCACAAAATCCAATGATAGAGATATGTAACACATATGTAAGATTTAAGGTAAACCGTGATATTCATAAACATGAAAGAAGGAAAAGAAAAAAATAGTTAACGACACAAGATAAGATATAATAGATGACAGCTAAGACTCAACATACATTTAGTAGAGATAGTCAAATACAATAATACGTATGCACACTACACAAAAGAGTCATTATAAAACCCAAATTAAAGTATAAATATTGGGTGAACAAATTAGCATAGAGTCAAAATAGATGGTAATTATAAAATAATGAGAAATCCACAAGGTTCTAATTATATACATTATTTGAATATGCACAACATCATATGGAACTGTGAGGGCAAAATAATACATTTAATAGCTTAATAGTAGAAAGTAAAAAGCATATCAATAATGGGCTAGATAAAAGGCATAAAATTATATGTAATAAGCATGTAGTTATTTATTCATAACATTGAACAGAAAGACAGAAAATAAAATATCAATATATAAATTTAAAACATGATAATAGTCAAATTACATAAAGGGTAAGAAGTACACAATATGCATTGTCATGGAATCGAAGGTATATATCTTATAATTAACATAATCACACAAAATGGATAATTCATAAATATGATAACAACGCAGCTTAAGTGAAGGACAATGAAACACAACCATAGATAACAAAATCCAAAAGCGATAAATATAAGAATAAAATTATGCTAACGGTAACAAGTTAGATACAAACATAACAATTCAAAGTTAAAGTTGACAAACAAAAGTAAATGTAACATTTAATGGCTAAAGTTAACAAACCCGAACATAAAGGTAATTAAAAATATAAGACAAATAATTTAATGGCTAAAGATGACAACCTCGATAGAAAATAAAAGTAAAGATATCACAATTAAGCGCAGGATAGTAACCGTGATCTTAAGGACAACAAGTCAAAAGGTGGTAAGGACTTAGGTGTTAAAATTTAACACAAACTATCAAAATAAAATAACTCAAATAAGCAAAATTTCATTTCCAAAAGGTAGCAAACCTTGACCAAAATATACAAAATCTAAAGTGTAAACAATACTAAAGAACACAATTATGCTAAAGGTAACAAACTTCTACACAAATGTATCTGAGCTCAAAATAATATCAGTTCTTAAAAATAAGCTTCGACACCAAGGTAACAATTTATAGTTATGGATCAAAACTCAGAAAAGGAAACAAATATAAAATAAAGGTGACTAAATTATACCAAGGTTCGGTGACAATACTCACCTTAAAGTTAATAAAAATTCAAAGTGAAAATAAATATAACAAAATACGCTTAAAGGCATAAAGTTATAAAGAAAATATCAATTCATAACTATAAGTAACAAGGTTTAAAGTGAATATAACAATTAATGGTTAAAAGTTATAAATTTCAACAAAAGGTCATAAATAAAGGTAAGGAATATGACAAATGATCTAAAAACCAAGCGACAATTAAGCCAAAATCATAACCAAAGATAACAAACCTCAACTTAAGGATACTAAATCTCAACTCAACGACACCAAAATCTAAAATGGAAAAATAAAATATCATGCCGATCAGTAACAAGTGTGTAATAGATAACCCTTTAATGAAAAGAATTTATAGCTAAAGGTAACAAAGTTCAAAACTAGTAATAGTTAATAGCTAGAGTTAACAAGGTCCAACAAGGTAATAATTCAAGGTTAAAGGTAACAAAGTTCAAATCAAATTTGACAATTTCAACTCAAAGTTAACAAATAGGAAATAAGTATAACACGGTTAAGCCAAAATTAATAGCTAAATGTGACAACCTCCACGTAGATGTAACAATGCTTAACCTAAGGTGACAAAATTCAAAATAAAATATACTTTAGTCCAAAAGTATCAAAATAAAAATTTAAAGGTAACACAATTAGTTAAAAGGTTCATGTTAAAGTTGACAAATCAAGATGTAAAAACAAAATGGAAATGTAAGAAATAAAGGCAATCAAACTTACGCTAATAGTAGGAAGTACACAAAGCTATCAATTAATCATATCATGTTTGTACATCAATCACAAAGCATTATATCAATATAATGCGTAAAATATGTATATAGTACTTATAAATGCGTAAAATAGTGTCAACATATTATGACCAAAATAAATAAAAATGTTGTAGCCAAAGAAAAATCAATAATATATATATATTGGAAATTAAATCATGTAAACCAATACAACCTATCATTAAGCATATAAAAAATCCATACTAAGCCGCAAAACACAATCCTCATTACTTAACATACATAGATAAAAATATATAAAATCAATAATGTTTATTAATTTTAATTGAACATGATTATTTATCAAATTAATAAGGAAGCATATATAATCAAACGAACTAAGATTTACACAATCAAAAGTATTTACGTAAATCATATATATATATATATGCATAAAATAAATTAAGTATATAAACCTAATAATAACATAGTCTAAAAATATACAATATAGCACTATGTGTGATAAATAAAATATTGTAATAACCAGCACGAGGAAAGAGAAGCTATAGGAAGAGTGTGTAGTCGCGAAACGAAGGGATAACAAACAGTGAAAAGCTCCGGGGTTAAAAAGTGATAAAGTAGGAACGGAAGAACAAGAACCTTGCCTAATACGGACGAGATAAATACGACTAACTTAGTACTCTTAAACATATCCTATCATGGTTGTGGAGAAAAGACGGGAATCAAATCATTAGACGAAACGGAAATCAAGGTCAAAATTGGATAAGATAGGGACTAAAGTATAACTTACAGGATAAGGGTCAAACATAGTCTTATGGATGGAGTAGTGATATGCGTCTAAATTATTTATCTTATTCTTCTTGTGAAACTTCGGTAATGCGAGATCGTGACTAGACACGGCGATCGATTCGGTCGACTGCATGGGCCACCACCAAAAACCTGTCACGCCCCGCTTCCCAAAATACCCTGAAGCGGTACATGAACAAGCCCGCGACATATTAGGTTGAGGAGAAATACGAATAAAAAAAAATATTTCTTCTCAATCTAATCATGGCGTCAAGTAATCATAAAAATACATCACGATTCACAGTCCAATCCGCGGCCGGTAAGAATAAATAATAATCCAGAACAGAAGAGTACATATCACCAAAAGGAAATAACATCCAGGACTATAAAAGAGTCCACATATCTGAAACAATACATGTAGCTAAGACTAGAGAATTATAAAATAATGTCAACCGAGCTAAAATGGAAATCTTGAAAAGAAGTCTAAGGTTCATCAACTACGCTAATAGTAGGAAGTACACAAAGCTATCAATTAATCATATCATGTTTGTACATCAATCACAAAGCATTATATCAATATAATGCGTAAAATATGTATATAGTACTTATAAATGCGTAAAATAGTGTCAACATATTATGACCAAAATAAATAAAAATGTTGTAGCCAAAGAAAAATCAATAATATATATATATTGGAAATTAAATCATGTAAACCAATACAACCTATCATTAAGCATATAAAAAATCCATACTAAGCCGCAAAACACAATCCTCATTACTTAACATACATAGATAAAAATATATAAAATCAATAATGTTTATTAATTTTAATTGAACATGATTATTTATCAAATTAATAAGGAAGCATATATAATCAAGCGAACTAAGATTTACACAATCAAAAGTATTTACGTAAATCATATATATATATATATGCATAAAATAAATTAAGTATATAAATCCTAATAATAACATAGTCTAAAAATATACAATATAGCACTATGTGTGATAAATAAAATATTGTAATAACCAAAGACGAGGAAAGAGAAGCTATAGGAAGAGTGTGTAGTGTGAAGCGAAGGGATAACAAGCAGTGAAAAGCTCAGGGGTTAAAAAGTGATAAAGTAGGAACTAAGAACAAGAACCTTGCCTAATACTGACGAGATAAATACGACTAACTTAGTACTCTTAAACATATCCTATCATGGTTGTGGAGAAAAGACGGGAATCAAATCATTAGACGAAACGGAAATCAAGGTCAAAATTGGATAAGATAGGGACTAAAGTATAACTTACAGGATAAGGGTCAAACATAGTCTTATGGATGGAGTAGTGATATGCGTCTAAATTATTTATCTTATTCTTACTGTGAAACTTCAGCGTACGAGATCGTGACTAGACACGGCGATCGATTCGGTTCGACACATGGGCCACCACCAAAAACCTGTCACGCCCCGCTTCCCAAAATACCCGGAAGCGGTACATGAACAAGCCCGCGACATATTAGGTTGAGGAGAAATACGAATAAAAAAAAATATTTCTTCTCAATCTAATACGCCAAGCGTCAAGTAATCATAAAAATACATCACGCCATGCATCCCAATCACAAGAAGAATAAATAATAATCGAGCGAAGAGTACATATCACCAAAAGGAAATAACATCCAGGACTATAAAAGAGTCCACATATCTGAAACAATACATGTAGCTAAGACTAGAGAATTATAAAATAATGTCAACTGAGCTAAAATGGAAATACTGAAAGAAGTCTAAGGTTCATCAACTACTGAAAATAAAAGGAAACTAAGCTTCACCGATCTACTCCGTCGTCGGAAGGTTCTCTGTGAAAACTCCGGCTCAGCGCATCTCCATCTTGAACACATCCGTCATCTAAATCGACGCACACCAAGAGAATGGAGTACGCCGTATAACACACGCAAGATTCCACAGCAATGGTAGTATAATAATAATGCGAATGAATACGATGTCGAGAAAATGCGAGCGAATATAATAGTGTGAAGTGGTGCATGCATACAACTAGAACTGACCATCCAAACAAATGGAAATCTCTGTTACTCCAAACAACAGTGACGGGTAACTCACCATTCTGTCATAGCCTCAGATCTACATCTCATTTAAAGTCAAGGTTCATATTAATCGGATAGCGGCGGTTCATTATCCTCTACGCCGCATCCAATACCGCGGAACAACGAACGGTCAAAGGACTACACGCAATCAGTTCCGCTTGTCCTGACACAAGCGTGACTCGTGAATACAAAGTACACCGCCACGCATAAACGATTCACGGGCCCAACAAACCAGCCCCAAGTGCAGGAAACAAGGTCACTTGGCACGGGTCTGGAAGATACATAAATGGCCACATCCGAATACATGAACCAAGACTTTCCCATCCCACGGTCTCGGGTAAATCAAGTCAACGATGCCGATATCAAACACGGATTCACCTCCTAAGCATGGTCAACACACACATGTCACTAGGTCATGTTCATGACAACCAAATCCCTAAGTCATGAACTACTACGGTTGGACACAACAAGACTATGTATAGCGCAATTAACATGTCATATGTGCAATTACTCTACGATGTCGGTGTAGGTGTATCATGAACAAGAACGTGAATAACTATCAACAACGGTACAATATGAAAATGTGAAATAAGAGAAGTTAACCACATGAAATGGCGGTTTTCAACATAAATTCCCATAAAATCCTTTAAACTAATTCTCGACATAATTATCCAATATCTCAAAAATATCTTTTCTCTTTAATATTATTTATGAGCGATAACTATTTTCTTTTTCATAAAACACCTCTATTTCTTTTCTTTTTCAAAGAAACCTCTTAAAATATTTCAAAAATTCTTTTTCTCCCAAATAATTTCTTTAAATCATAACAATTAATTAAAATTACTTTTATTCAAAATAAATTATTTTCACCAAATAATTTCTTTAAAAATATTTTCATAATTATAATAAATACTAGAAATATCCTAAAAATACATTCTTACTTCCAAATAGCACGAAATTAAGCATAGATCAATTGACCTATCCAATCATCACGGATAATTTTATACTATCGAATATTCACCAAATATGTAAATGTTAACTGCGATATGATATCAAATTGGCACTAACTAAACTATAATGATACCTAAATAATTCATAAAAATAAATAAATGAGACAACGGCAAGAGGGATCTTGCACATAATAATTCATAAATAATCTAAAATATAAAATACAAGTCAGCGGTATCGGAATCTTGCCCTACGGTCGCGGGACACGGCGGCCAGGCGTGGCCACCGCTAACGTCCATCGTTAAATTGATTGCGCTGCGGTGGATCGGCCGAGGCTGAATTAATCAAGACATAACAAAGATGGCTCATAGGTTAGATGCTATCGTAAAAACAACAATAAAGTCTAAAATAAAATGTCGCATGTAAAGCAATAGAAACAAATAGATCAAATGCATGTCGAAGAAAAGATAACCGGAAAAGTTAAAATCAATGGAAAGAAAGCAATCGGCAAGAGCAAAGAAATCAAATAAATTCAGAATCTGCTCAATCGCATTTCCGAAAATCGCAAGAAATCAAATGAAAGAGAGAGAGAGAAGAGAGAGAGAGAGAAGAGAGAGAGAGAGAGAGAGAAGAGAGAGAGAGAGAGAAGAGAGAGAGAGAGAGAGAGAAGAGAGAGAGAGAGAAGAGAGAGAGAGAAGAGAGAGAGAGAGAGAAGAGAGAGAGAGAAGAGAGAGAGAGAGAAGAGAGAGAGAGAGAGAAGAGAGAGAGAGAAGAGAGAAGAGAGAGAGAGAGAAGAGAGAGAGAGAGAGAAGAGAGAGAGAGAAGAGAGAGAGAGAGAGAAGAGAGAGAGAGAGAGAGAGAGAAGAGAGAGAGAGAAGAGAGAGAGAGAGAGAGAGAGAAGAGAGAGAGAGAAGAGAGAGAGAGAAGAGAGAGAGAGAGAGAGAGAGAGAGAAGAGAGAGAGAGAGAGAGAAGAGAGAGAGAGAGAGAAGAGAGAGAGAGAAGAGAGAGAGAGAGAGAGAAGAGAGAGAGAGAGAGAAGAGAGAGAGAGAGAGAAGAGAGAGAGAGAGAAGAGAGAGAGAGAGAGAAGAGAGAGAGAGAGAGAGAGAGAGAGAGAGAGAGAGAGAGAGAAGAGAGAGAGAGAGAGAGAGAAGAGAGAGAGAGAGAGAGAGAGAGAAGAGAGAGAGAGAGAAGAGAGAGAGAGAGAGAGAGAGAGAGAGAGAGAGAAGAGAGAGAGAGAAGAGAGAGAGAGAGAGAAGAGAGAGAGAGAGAGAGAGAGAGAAGAGAGAGAGAGAGAGAGAAGAGAGAGAGAGAAGAGAGAGAGAGAGAGAGAGAAGAGAGAGAGAGAGAAGAGAGAGAGAGAGAAGAGAGAGAGAGAGAAGAGAGAGAGAGAGAAGAGAGAGAGAGAAGAGAGAGAGAGAGAGAGAGAAGAGAGAGAGAGAGAGAAGAGAGAGAGAGAGAGAGAGAAGAGAGAGAGAGAAGAGAGAGAGAGAGAGAGAAGAGAGAGAGAGAGAGAGAGAGAGAAGAGAGAGAGAGAGAGGAGAAAGAGATGGGGTGTAATGGTTGAGGGATTGGGGTTTTCTTTGTTTTTTCAAAAAAAATATATTATATATATATATATATATATATATATATATATATATATATATATATATATATATATATATATATATATATATATATATATATATATATATATATATCAATTTTGTTAACATCAATTTTGTTTAATTATCATCATAATAATAAATCACCTATTTTATGTGTTGTACTATCAATCTAACCAAACCCTATATATATATATATATATATATATATATATATATATATATATATATATATATATATATATATATATATATATATATATATATATATATATATATATATATATATATATATATATATATAGAGAGAGAAAGCCTGAGATCTTGTTTGTGACAGGCACTTTTCTAACCACTCATCTTGCTTTGGGATCCGTGAAAGATATAAAGCCACTTTAAGATTTGTGCATCACAAATCTCAAGGCAAGATGAGTGGATAAAAAGTTGGTGCACCACTATTTATTATGAACTTAAGTTTATAGGAGCCTTACTATATATATATATATATATATATATATATATATATATATATATATATATATATATATATATATATATATATATATATATATATATATATATATATATATATATATATATATATATATATATATATATATATATATATATATATATTTCTCATTACTAAATACCAAGCTCAGTTTACAAAATCAAGAGTAATATCAAGAATCAAGATTAGGACTGAAAGTATTCATCGCAATTATTGAATTTATAATGTAGCTAAATCATAAACATAAATATAAAACTCTATTTTGAATTGTAGAGAATCACGAAAATTTGAGAAAATATTAATAATACTTTTAGAAAATAATATTTAATTTTAAATACTAAAATAATATTTAATATTCAAATACTAGTAAAATAATATTTTATACTTAAATACTAGAATAATATTTAATATTAGAAAAGTAGTATTAGAAAATAATGATCAAAAATATTAGAAAATAATGATCAAAAATATTAGAAAATAATGATCAAAAATATTAGAAAATAATGACGAGAATTCACTGTGTTACACATGAAGTTGGACCCCTGATCCAGAGATCCCAATTAATATTGCCGGTATCACAGAGATTACGGTCATCACACTGATGACTGTTCAGTCCTCCAAAGAGATATTAAAGATGACACAAAAAGGGCTACTAAAGAGGCTTATCTCTTGACAGGATAGAGGGGAACCACCGAGAAGTCAGAGAGAAGATCTCGATCAAGATCGCCGCATCACCAACACTAACAAGATGGCCAACACAAAAAGACAGGCAGTCGAGGAATCATCAACACCATCAGTGGCGGTCTAGTGGGAGGAGGAATGTTAAATAATGCTCAGAAGAAGTATGCTCGATCAGCGTTGGAAGTCAAGCTCTGCGAGAAGAAGCCAAGGATAGATCAGCCCATTTCCTTCAGCAACGCTGATTTGAGAAACATAGAGATCACCCATGATGACCCTATTATTATATCAGCCGAGATTAATAGCCTTCAAGTCAAGAGAATCTTGGTGGATACCATCGACCTCCTATTTCTAGACGCCTTCAACCAGATGGGCGTTGACAGGTCAGGTTTACGGCCTTGCCCAGGTCCCATCATTGGCTTCTTAGGGCACTCAGTTCAACTGGCAAGATTGATCGCTCTCCTCTTAGTAGTCGGTGAATATCCTCGCCAATCTACAGTTCAAATCTAGTTCATTGTGATAGACGTAAAGTCCACCTACAATGTTATTCTTGGCAGAACTTCCTTGAACAACCTACAGGCGGTCCCATCCACATATCATCAGTTAACTGGCCAGATCATGCTGTCTGCTCTTGATGAAAGGGAAAGGAGTGTTGGAGACTCTGCCAATTGAGAAGATCCGCCTTCAAATGCAGAAAGACCAAGAACGGGAGGGGACGACCCTCGTAGAAGAATTGTAAGAAGTATCGATCGACCTTGATGGATCAAAGAAGGTCAAAATCCGGTCAGGCCTCATTGAGCCTCAATGAGGAGCTGCAATCACGTTTCTGCCCGATAGTGCAGATGTGTTTGCTTGGGGATTCGAAACATGCTGGCAATTCCCCTAGAAGTGATAAGCCATGAACTCTCGGTCAACCGACATTGCGAGCCAGTTCGATAAAAGAAGAGGCATTTCAGCCCCGAAAGGCAGAAGGAGGCTGTGGAAGAAGTCGACCAATTACTCAAGGCTAGCTTCATCCATGAAGTTCAATATCCAGAGTGGCTATGCAATGTGGTGCTGGTTAAGAACTCTACTTACAAGTGGAGAATGTACGTGGACTTCACCGACCTAAACAAGGCTTGCCTAAAGGACAGCTATCCCCTCTCAGGGAATGATCAATTGGTTGACGAGAGTGCAGGCTATGAACTACTTAGCTTCATGGATGCTTTCTCTGGATACAACCAGATCATGATGGCAGAATATGATGAAGAAAAGACTTCGTTCATCATAGACCAAGGGACCAACTGCTACAAGGTCATACCCTTCGGTCTCAAAAATGCAGGGTCCACTTATCAAAGATTGGTCAACAAAATATTCAAACACCAGATTGGCTGCAATGTGGAGGCGTATGCGGATGACATCCTGGTGAAGTCAAAGCAAGCGGCGTCTCACGTGTTAGACTTTGAAGAAACCTTCTCCGTCCTCCAACACTTCCACATGAAGCTCAACACAGCCAAGTGTGCCTTCGGTGTGCAATCGAGCAAATTCCTTGGGTTTATGATTACCCAACGCGGCATTGAAATCAACCCCGAGAAGATAGCCACTATAGAGCAGATGCATGAGCCTCGCACGTTGAAGGACGTCCAAAAGCTAAACGACAAAATAGCTGTGTTGGGTCGGTTCCTCTCGAAATCGGCCGAGAGGAGCCTCCCCTTCTTCAAAACTTTGAGAGGAAGAAAGGAGTTGAAGGAAGGTATCAGCTGGATGACAGAATGTTGTAGGCGTTGAAAGTTGCCTATAAGATCTCGAACACAGCTCGTGATAAGGAGTTGACAATCGGCGAGCCATCCGACGACATAACGGCGAACCGTCGATGATACAACGACAAATCACCGCGACGCCAACGCATAAAGTGAGTCGACGCCAACGCATAAAGCGAGTCGACGAAGCATCCAAGTCAATAAACCGAGTCGACGAAGTGCATAAAGCAAGTAGACAAAGCGTCCAAGGCTAATGAAGCGACGAATTGCGTGTGAGTGAAGGGATAAACCCAACTTTGAAGCTCCGGATTAGTGAAACCGATAAACCTGAATCGAATTGGGCTCGGAACACCAGAGGACGGCGAAAAAGATCGGAAGACAAAATACTTGGGCGACTCGACCTAAACCGAGCCACTTCTAAGTGGCTCAGTGGCCGAGCCACTTGCAAGTGGCTCGGCCAAGACTGAGCCACTTTCAAGTGGCTTGGTGGCCGAGCCACGGCCAAGGCCAAGCCACTTCCAAGTGGCTCAGCCAAAGCCGAGCCACTTGGAAGTGGCTAGGCGGGCTTCGAGCCCAGTTCTGACCCGTATCCGCTTTGAGGCTATAAATATGAGGTGCAAGGCTCATTTGCACAGATCGAAATTTTGGAGAGAGGAGGAGACTCTGCCGGATCAAGATCTGATTTTTGGCGACAAAGGCGAGGCTTTTGAAGATCCAGATCTGACTTTTGGGGAGGCGATCAACTTCGACATCGGATCTACATCGTTTCCTCGAGATTAAACCTCATTTTGATCTCGAGAAGAGCTTTGATATCGCTTAGTCGATCTCATTTTCTTGGGCTCTTGTTTCTATTTAGAAATAACCCCTCTTGATCGTGTAGATCTCGCACCGGATCCGGATTACGTGGTGGTTCACGGATGGAAAAGAAGTCCCCGGCACAGGCAAAGACACCCACGCAAGCGAGGATCCGATAAATAGGTCCCGCGTTTGTTTTAGGGAGATAAAGTTGTAATCTTGCGTTGATTTTCGTTGTAAGCCTTATAAAAAGGTGATTTTTTTTATTTTCGAATCTCATTTGTAAACTCATAAAGGTGTAATGAGTTCGAAAGCAATGAAAATCAAGGAACCGACTTTCCCCGCGAACAAGATGGCGACCACAGTGGGAGACAACTATCTCAGATCTGAGATCATCGTGCCGTAGCCGCGGATTCAGATCCCGATTAAAGAAGAGGTCGAGTACGAGTTCGACCAGAAGAATTTTGAGGAGTAGCTCTCGTCCTCGTCCCGATCGCCCTCCCCCCGCAGATCTAAGAAGATCGCCGCTGCAAGGAGAATTCGATGGTCTTCAGACGTCAAATCTCAAGGTGAGGATTTCGATCCCGCCGCTGTCAAAGCCACAGCAAGCAGTATCCCTCCGGCACCCAAGGCAACCGGAGATGAAGATCTCAACTCGTCAGTTCAAGATCGGACTGATGGCGTGCCAAATCTTTCAAAGAGAGCCCGCCAACGTTAACGCCAGAGTTTGGCCCGCCGATTTGCCAGGGTATTGGAATCGGTGGACGGGATCTGTTACGAGGCGGATCTCAAATCCAGGAGAGGCGGA
Source organism: Asparagus setaceus (assembly GCA_012295165.1). Lineage (NCBI taxonomy): Eukaryota > Viridiplantae > Streptophyta > Magnoliopsida > Asparagales > Asparagaceae > Asparagus > Asparagus setaceus. Next base: position 18,039,801 of record CM022710.1, read on the forward strand.
AAGCCTCAGAAGCAGGCGTACGACAACTCCTCCAAGCCGTCGAGAAATGATTGGATCCGCATCAAACGGAACCGATCAACACTTGAGGAACGCATCCGCAAGCGCCGCGCACTTCTTGCCCACGCGTGAATTCTGGTCCGAGAGGCCCAAAGGTTGAAGGAGGAAGTGGCCAAGAAGCCCCCGAAGATGCACCAAGTATGGAGGCCAAAACCCGGATCAACGGTTAGGGCTAAAGCCGAAGTGTTGAACAAGGATCAGCCTCCCCAAGTTGATTCTACGAAGTCTCCGCTACCCCGAGATGGTCTCCATCAAAGGAAGTTCGCTCCACCACCAACTCCACTTTCGGCAACTCCACCCTAGTCGCCGTCCACCTCAATTCCTGCTTTAGGTGATCACGCTGGTTCATCCCAAAGTAAGAAGATGATGTTAGAACACCTCAGTCCCGTGCCTGATGATCGAGGAAAGGTTCCACTCAAGGAGTGCTTGGTTCCATTGAGGAAGTCCCGGGTCACTCCCAACCCAGGGGGTAGTACCCACCTCGACCACAACAAGAAGGTTCATGCACCTACCCGCACTGGGCTGCGGGTCCAAGTTTAAGAGTTCGCTAAAAACTCACACTCGCGAAGACGTACGTCACGGCGAGTGACCTTTGATGGCCCTAGAAGGGCAGTTCATCCTCAGAAGGAGACTTTCTCGTCTGATGACCAGGACGTTAGACCTGAGAAGTCGTGCCAACACACGATAGGTTGCTCCGGCATTTATGCTGATGAGTTGTACTATCGCGCTGGGGGTACGAATAGATCTCGCAAAAGAAGATCCCCAGAGAAAACACGCATTGCCCGTGCTCTAGATTGATCAAGGCGGTGTTGTCCGAGTGCGATTGCAACAAGACGACTCCGAGCAAATTATCGGTCTTTGATAGGCTTGGCGCCAAGATACCTGAACCCAAATCAAGGCGTTTCCGCAGGGGAAGATTAACGCCTCAAGATGACGAGTTGCCAAGCGTCTCCATTAATATGACCAGCAAAGGGACGTCGTGGCGTGGCATGCCCACGGCATCGCAACGGATGACTCAATTGCGGTCTGGGACCATTAGACGCCCCAACTATGGCAAAACGCCAAGGAGATCGCCTTCAGATGACGAATTGTCAGACGCTGGCTCCACATTCGCCTCCGACAATACGTTATTGTAGGCGTCTAAAACTGCTTACAAATATCCAAACGCGACTCGTGACGGTGGACTGACAACCGGCGACCCATCCAACAACGCGACCTAGTCTACGCCACAAAAAGCATAAAGTGAATCGGCGAGACGTACAAGTCAACGAAGCGGCGTATTGTGGAATAAATCCAACAACAAAGCTTCAAATCAATAAGACTCAACGAAGCGAGAGCGATCGGATTCAAACATCGACAAGACAGAATCAATTGTCCCTCGACCCATTGACGAGATGGAAGCCAACCAAGTTCCGCGACACGGACTCGACGCGACCGGAACAAAAACGACGAAAAAATCCGGAACAAAACCAAACCGAGCCAAACGGCGTTCGGCCAAAACCCGGACACCGTTTGGTGTCTGGCCAAAGGCCGACACCAAATAGGCAATGGTGTCCGGCTGGCCAAAACCCCCCCTCTCTCCCATGTTCATTTGCCTATAAATAGGCTGAGGGGTCTTCAGTTTCAGGGGTTGGATTTTTGGATATTTCAGAGAGAACTCTCGCGAGATCTACGAGCCGCCGCCGCGACAAGCCCGGAAAGCACCGACGCAGCACGACTCCAGCCCACGCCGATCTACAATAGCGAGGTAAGCAAATTGAATTGACTCTGAGAATAGCTGTGATTTCTCCTAGTAGATCTCACCCGCCCGCCATCCTCTCCTTCGCGGAGTGCGATCCCGGCGATCCTCTCCTTCGCGGAGTGCGATCCCCGGCGCATCCTCTCCTTCGTGAGTGTGATCCCTTAGGCATTTTGTTTCCTTCGCGGAAACGAGCCCTTCATATGTCGTAGTTCGAGGCAGGGTTTCCACGGATCCGAATTGCTTTGATGATCCGCGGACAAGATCCGGCAGGCGAAGAACCCTGGCGAGGGTCAGGATAATAGAGACCCGAGCGTTTGTTCACAAAAGGAAAAAGTTGTAATTTTTGTTTTCATTGTACGCCTTAAATAAAAGGCAATTTTCCTTTTTGTTTGAATTTTGTTGTAGGCCAAAGAAGCTGTAAACGAGTTCAACAACAATGAATAACAAAACAACTTTCCCCGCGAACAAGCTGGCGACCACAGTGGGAGCTAACGGTTTCAACAAAGAAGCCGTCATGTCGCAACCGCGGATCCCGATCCCGGTCATCGAGGAGGTCGAGTACGAATTCGACCAACAGAAATTCGAGGGCTATCTCTCCTCCTCGTCCAGATCCAACTCCTCTCCCCACAAGTCCAAGATGGTCTCCACCGCCAGAAGACCCACTCGCCTCGATGCGAGGCAAGGAAGTCCAACCCTACCGCCGTCAAGACCTGGCGGCGTGATACCGGCCTAACTGCTGACCAAATCACGAACCCTATGCATTGCAGGGTCGATTCCGCCAATGGCGCTGTGACTCTCCAAGAGAGCCCGTCGAGCGGCGTCGGCGCTGGCGAAACAATTAGCCTGTAAAAGAATCAATGGACGGGTCCGCTATGAGGCGGATCTAAGGTCCAGTTGACTCGTAGACCGGTTCGAGATCGCCGCCGACTCATACAAGCCGGGCGATAAATGAATGGGTCCGAAGTCAAACGGAACCGCTTCTACGCTTCAGAGCGTATCCGGAGCGCCAGCGCTCAGCGCAAGCCGCGAGCTTTGGTGCAACAAGCCCGCGAAGTTGAAGAAGGAAGCGCCAAGAAGTCGCCAACAAGTCGGCTAATTTGGAAAAATTCGGCCTTCAACCCGGCGAACGGCATCAAGCCCGGCGGCGCGATGCTATCACACTTGCGTGCTCAAATCGTAAATTGTGAACACCCCAATAAAAGCCGTGATCAACGCCGAATTGCTTACGCGCCTACAACCAAAACGCGGCTAACTCTCACTCGACCGGCAGCTTACCATCAAGGATCGCCTAGGTCCATTAAAGGAATCGCGTCACTCCTAATACTGTGGGGTCGCACTCCACAAAGACAAGAAGATTCCTCTGACTCTGCATACGGATTGAAAATCGAAGTCCGAGAGCCCGCCGAGGCGACGCCACCGCTAAACAATTAGCCTGTAAAAGAATCAATGGACGGGTCCGCTATGAGGCGGATCTAAGGTCCAGTTGACTCGTAGACCGGTTCGAGATCGCCGCCGACTCATACAAGCCGGGCGATAAATGAATGGGTCCGAAGTCAAACGGAACCGCTTCTACGCTTCAGAGCGTATCCGAGCGCCAAGGCCTTTTCATAGCACGGCTTTGGTGCAACAAGCCCGCGAAGTTGAAGAAGGAAGCGCCAAGAAGTCGCCAACAAGTCGGCTAATTTGAAACCCAAGTCCGCCGACGCTTCAACTTCAATTTAACCCGCATCCAAGCCCGCCACGCCAGAGGGCTAACTCCTCGCCTGCTCAAATCAGAAATTGTGAACACCCCAATAAAAGCTGCATCAACGCCGGAATTGCCTACGGCGTCTACAACCAAAACGGCGGCTAACTCTCACTCGACCGGCAGCTTACCATCAAGGATCGCTTAGGTCCATTAAAGGAATCGCGTCACTCCTAATACAGGGTCGCACTCCACAAAGACAAGAAGATTTCTACATACCAAGATACCGGATTGAAAATCGAAGTCCGAGAGTCCGCCGAGACTTCGCCACATCGGGCGAAAAGTCTAGGCGAAGTCACTTTCGAAGTTTCGATGAATTGATCCGCCCTCGAAGGAGACGCTTATCCGACAATGAGAGCGTTATACCCGAGATCGCCGACTTACAGAAGATTGCTCCGGCACCCATGCCGATGAGTTATACTACCGTACTGGGGGTACGAAGAAGGCTCGAAAGAGCTCTCCCAGCTCGTCACAGTCATGTTTGTGCTCTAAGCTCATCAAAACGGTGCTCTCGGAGTGTAATTGCTGTCAAGAAACTCCAGAAAGGGTGTCGGTCTTCCAGAGACTCACCACAGAAACGCCAAGACCTAGGTCAAGGCGATTCCGTAGAGGAGCGACGCCTCGAAATAATGAATTACCGGCAGTCACTAACAACATGACCAGTAAAGAACCGTCGACACGGGCAATTCCCAGTGCATCGCAACGATTAACCCGTTTGCGGTCCGGGACTATCCGACGGTCCAATTACGATAAACTCTTAAAAGGACTACCTTCAGAGGATGAAGTATCAGATGCCGGATCGGCAATGGCATCCGACAACACAGTCTCTAGTGAGGGACAACCTCAAGAGGCACTCATGATCAGTACTGATCAAGTGGCCAAAATGTTGGAGGAAGCCCTGAACAAGCAAAGGGAAAACTTCAAACTGGAGATGGATATGGCCATGCAGACGATGAGAGAAATGCATGATCAACATATCCAAGCTTTGACAAAAAACCAAGGAGAACCGAGTCATCGCATTGACGTTGACCAAATAGGTAGCGACACTGATGAAGACGAGCGTCGCGACACCAATCACCCTCATAATACACAGAATACTGGGGGTAGACCGGAGAATACTAGCGGTAACATGGTCGCCCATGAGAGCGAGAAGATGAAGGACCTTGAGAGCAAAATTAACTCGTTGATTTCTGCTCAAGAGGTGAAGAAAACTGGCATTCCTTACCCATATCCAAGGGAGTGGGAATCGATCCCGTACCCGGCAAAGTTCAACCTAATAAACTTCACGCCGTTTGATGGGAAGGGTTCCCCAACGCAGCACTTGATTTATTTCAAGTCGCACCTTGGGGTCATCTCTGGCAACGAGCCCCTGATGGTACGGTCATTCGTTGGCACCCTTCGTGGAGCTGCCTTCGATTGGTACCGCCGTCTCAAGTCGGGGAGTATTCACAGTTGGGACGATATGGAATCAAGCTTCCTCGCCAACTTTTTCGATGACGATACCGAAGTATCGATTGGCACGCTGCTCGACGAGAAGCAAAAAGACGGAGAAACAGTGGACGCCTTCGTCAAACGATTCCGCAACAAGGCGATGAATTGTCGGGATCCCATCACGGAAGAATTTATTCTCCAGACCTGCCAAAATAATCTCTCCTTGGACGTGCTTGAAGCAATGGGAATGGCACCGTCCATAACATGGAAAGATTTGAAAGTTCGTGGAGAACAGGCCGAAAGATTCCTTAAGAGGAAGAAGGCCGAAAGAGGCCAGCCGTCGACAAATGCGAATAAGCAGAATTTTATCCCGCGTCGCAGAGGCAAGGCGCCGGAAAAATCTGTAGACGCCAATCAGACCTTCGAACTGCAATCGTAACAGCAATCGCAGCAACGTACACCACAATCACAGCCTCAATGGCGCCAACAACCTCAAAACCAGAAGCCTTCTGGTTCGAGGTTCCCCAAGACTTACTCATTCAAAGACGAGGAGGTTCCCGACATTTTCAAATACCTTCTGGAGAATAATAAAATCCAGTTGCCGCCAATCGTAAACCAAGAGGAGGCGAAGAGGGTTACGGATCCAAAATATTGTGCTTATCACAGGGCAGTACATCATCCGACAAAGTTCTGCTATCATCTCAAGGATAAAATACAAGCCTTGATCGATGTTGGAGTTATTACTCCAAAACCCTCTAAGGAGAAGAAGGTAGGGGCAAACGCGGTCTCCATCAGCTTCGGATCAGTGCCTTTAGACTGGTTTCAACCGACTCCAGTGGTGAAGGTAGGAATGAAGATGGTGAATGAGGATCCCCACGGACAACGTGAGAAAGGACTTGTGCCGCACACTACAGCAAGCGGAGAAATCCTTTGGGTCCACCCTGACCTGCTAAAAGATGATCAGTGGACTACCTCTTCGTTTAAGAAGAAGTCCAAGGGAAAAGGTAAACTATGCCATGCCGCTTCAGCAATTCCAGAGAAGGATGATGAAGAAGTAGCCACCTTCCAATTTCCTGAAGAGGAGCCTGAAGTCTTTGCTACTAGGAGCGGACACGAATACAGTTACAAATATCCGGAGGCTCCAAACCCAAATGCTAAGACGCTTTCGAAACTGGGGGTGGCCACAACTCCCCTCACCCGTGCGGAGAATTCTGCAATGAGCGGTACAGAAGCAAGCGAAGGAGAAGCAACCACGTCCAGAAGCTCAACTCCGGCGGTCCGATTCAATCGTCCGACAGAGGGATAGACCGGGAACATCGAGCTCTCCATACCGCTTCGACGTCATGGCCCAATTGGCAAATATCCCGGCTAGGATAACTCTCTACGAGTTGCTCCGGTTGTCAAGAGAAACCCGGGAAGCTTTACAAGAGGCTCTAGCTGATTCTGAAGTGTTCCTCACCCAGATTAAGCCAACTCCGGAAGAACCTGCACAACAGTGCAACCTGGCAACAAAGCACTTTCCCTGCATCGCCTTTACAAAGGAGGATATGCAGACGAGGAACTCAAAGCATGACAGGCCACTGTACTTCACAGGGTATATCGGCTCCAGTGAAGTTAACCGGATCCAAGTTGATCCAGGTTCCGCTGTGAGTATCATGCCCTTGCGATTGATGTACACCTCGAATTCCTCGCCAAGAAGTCGGCATCCACAAATACGTAATTCACGGATTTAACACCGGGACTCTACCACTTGGTAAAATTCAATTATGCCGATGGGGACTTAAAGTCCGAAGTCACTTGCTACGTAATCGATGCAGAGACTTCCTATAATTTATTGTTGGGTCGACCTTGGATCCACAGTAACGTTATAGTCCCTTCCACTCTTCATCAGTGTCTAAAGTATGTAGACACGAATAATGAAGTTAAGACGGTGGTCGCGGATAAGCAGCCATTTAAAGGAATGGAGAATTACTTCACCGACTCCCTCCTTTACGGCAATGAATCCGACACTGAACCATCGGCCCAAGGCACGGACAGCGGTGAAGAAGCTGATACCGAAACCGGGCTTGATTACGATGGAGGTTTTGTTATAAACAATATTGTACCCGCTGTAATCAATCTTGACGAGGAAGAATCGTCGGATGGAGGTTGTAATTGGCAACTTGCCGATGAATTAATAAAAGATGATTTAGAGTACCCTTTGTCTTTGACTGATGTGATAACAGGTCTATATAATGATCCTGGCTTACACTTGCCAACACGGTCATCCTGCATCGCACAGAAGCAGTTCCAAGATTCCTTCGGGACGACAATCGTCATCCCAGGAAGATCAAGTGGTGAAAAATACTTAGTCTACGGAAAAGGGGATGCAGTGCCATTGCACAGTCACTTCTTGGAAGAAGACGTAAACGATGACGGACCTGTATTCCACAAATTTAGATATAGTCCAGAAACACTGGATATCATGAAGAAGTGGGGGTACGACTTGGCACAAGGAGAAGGTCTCTGTTTTGGAAAAGGTCCTCGAGTACCGCCAAAAGCTACCTATGTCCCGAAAGGGAAACCAGATGATTATTATGCATTCAGGAGAGGATTAGGATACACATCTTCTTCAGAAGAAGAATGTTGTTGGTTAGTCAACAATCAATCCCCCAAGTCGGGAGATGGATATTCATCTGACTCGTCCGCATGGGATTCTGATGTTAGCATCGGTGAAGTGTTCAAGGGCTTGATGTCGAACATGACAACAGCCGACCCTGCCACTCTTGAGGATGATGAAGATATGCCGACATGGGAAGATCCATGGGTCCATCAACTCAAACAACAGTTTGGGGATAGGTTCGAGCGAAAAGAACCCCCCACTAAGGATGAGGTAGTACAGATCAATATGGGCGACGAAGAACACCCTAAGCTCATAAATATCAGTGGCAGTCTTCCCCCGGAAGAAAAGGAAGAGTTGATCGCTCTAATCAAAGAATATATCGACGTATTCGCCTGGAGCTACGAAGATATGCCGGGACTCGACCCTAATGTGGCGACACATCGCCTCAACATCAAAGTGGATGTCAAACCTGTCAAACAACCACAAAGACGGTTTCGTCCACAGCTCTTGACAGCAATTGTCGACGAGGTAAAGAAATTGATAGAATCGGGGTTCATCAAGGAAATTCAACATCCAGATTGGGTGGCGAATATTATCCCGGTCATGAAGAAGAACGGTTCGATTAGGATCTCGTGGTCGACTACGAGACCTAAACGCCGCTGTCCGAAGGATGATTTCCCTCGCCAATCACCGACGCCATAGTTGACAATACATGTGGATTCGAGGATGTCCTTTATGGATGGCTTTTCGGGTATAATCAAATCAAGATGCACCCGATGGCGTAAACACGGCGTTGAAGCCCATCGGTATATTTTGCTACACGGCCATGCCGCTTATTTAAAGAACGCCGGCCAAGAACATACCAACAGCAATGATGAAGATTTTTCAAGATCATCTTCGGAAAACAGTCGAGTGCTACGTTGACGACTTGGTCGTGAAAAGCCGTGACAAGAGAGATCACATTAAAGAGCTCAGAACGGTTTTCGAGCTCATGCGAACACATCAGCTAAAGATGAACCCTGCCAAATCCTTCCTTGGGATGTCCAGCGGCAAATTCCTTGGCTTCGTTGTCACCAATAAAGGAATCCATGTCGATCCTGATAAGGTGAAAGCAATTCAAGAATTGCAACCTCTAAGAAACCTGAGAGAGCTCAGGGGGTTACAAGGGCGATTGGCATATATCCGGCGGTTCATATCGAACTTATCAGGGAAGTGCCAGCCTTTCTCAAAACTAAACAAGAAAGGCGTGTCATTTATTTGGGACGATGCCTGCCAAAAAGCATTCGAAGAGATCAAGTCATATCTCTCTAAATCCCCTGTTCTTGTTGCACCGCAATCTGGAAAGCCGTTCTTGATTTACGTCAAGGCAACGGACCACTCGTTGAGCGCCTTACTCGTGCAAGACGATGATAACGGTCACGAACAGGCAGTTTACTACCTGAGCCGGACATTAGTCGGCGCTGAGTCTCGATACCCAATGGTTGAGAAGCAGTGCCTTGCATTAGTGTTCGCGATTCAGAAGATGCGGCACTATTTAGTCGGACAGACAATTTATGTCATCTCCAACGTAAATCCGGTACGAATATTCATGAACCAGCCGGCCTCTATGAGTTGGCGTTTGGCAAAATGGGCCTTGCTCTTGTCCCAGTATGACTTGCACTTCAAACAGCAGAAGTCAGTCAAAGGTCAAGCAATTTGTGATCTCCTGGCTGCAAACCCGACGACGGATGCAGCTGATTTATACGATGATCTTCCGTGATGAAGTCCACGGTCAATACTACAACGCACTGAAATATGGCGGTTATATTTTAACGGGCTTATCGAAGCTACCAACGCGGCAAGTGCCCCGGATGTTCTAAGATATCCGCCGGAGTCGGGGTTGTCTTAGTTTCCCTGGGGAATCACGTCATGCCCCGTGCTTATTCGCTCACTGAACCTTGCTCCAATAACGTGGCCGAATACAACGCGCTACTTATCGGGCTTAATTTCGCCAAGGAGCTGGGGGTTGAATATCTCGAAGCATCTGATGATTCTGGCGATAGTCGAGGCAAATCCGTGGAGACTACGGTTAGAAATCCCGACCGTCCCCTATCATCGTGGCCATTGAAATGGCGTAATTCTTCAAGAATTCTTCATTGAGTATATCCCGCTTCGAACGCTTTACGCAGATGCATTGGCCGCGTTAGCAGTGTCGTTGGCACAACCTTCCGAGACCGAGCAACTAGTTACGGTCAGGACTCATCAACTCTTTGTACTAATATATGATGAGGTACAAGAAGACAAAGCAGTAGTAACCAAGGAGGTATATACAACCCAAACCAAATTGGAGCCTCGAGATTGGCGCTTTCCTATCATCGACTACGTCTTGCATGGTATTTTGCCAGAAGACGTGAGGGAAAGAGAGTCGATCCGACGGAGAGCTCCAAGATTCTTCTACGACACAGAGACCCGGATGTTATATCGCCGGGGGTACGATGGTCTTTTACTCCGATGCCTTTCAAACAAAGAGGCAGAAGAAGCCCTTCGAAAAGCACATGAAGGTGAATGTGGCGCGCACCAGCCTGGTCCCAAGCTCTATGATCGAATCAGGAGAATGGGCTATTTCTGGCCAACAATGATTAACGATGCAGTCGCGTACGCTCGGAAGTGCCACGCGTGTCAAATTCACGCGAACTATATGCACCAGCCTCCAGAGCAGTTGCATCCTTCGGCTACATCCTGGCCATTCGAGACGTGGGGAATGGACGTCGTAGGTCCCATTTTTCCTCCGTCGGTCAAAGATAATCGGTTTATTCTAGCAATCACCGATTACTTCTCCAAGTGGGTTGAAGCGATCCCGCTAAAAGAAGTAAAGGCGAATACCGTCATCAAATTTATCAAACACCACGTTATTTATCGACACGGTGTTCCAAGGCGGATCGTACATGACAACGGTCCCCAATTTATCAGCAATTCCTTCATCAGGTTTTGCGAAAAGTTCAAAATACAAGATGTCTCGTCGACAGCCTATAATCCAGCTGCAAATGGATTAGCCGAGGCATTCAACAAGACGATTATCAAGATTTTATCGAAGCTTGTGAAAAATAACAAGCGAGACTGGGATGATAAACTCGGAGAAGCACTCTGGGCATATCGCTTTGCATACGCGCTTGGCGAGGCGACCGTACTCTACGGTCTGGATGTGAAGCAGTTCTCCCGTTAGAAATCCAGATTCCGTCACTTTGCATCGCCCTTTCAACGGAGATGACGAATGAAGAACAACATCAGAAACGTCTCGAAGAGCTCGAGATGTTGGATGAAAAGCGCCTGGAAGCTCAACAATGCATTGAGTTCTATCAAGCTAGGATGTCAAGGGCTTTCAACAAGAAAGTACGACAGAGAACCTTTAAGGAGGGAGAGCTGGTCCTCACTGCTCGACGACCGATAATTCTCAACTCCAAAAAGAAAGGTAAATTTGAACCCAAATGGGAAGGACCGTTCATAATAGACACAGTCTATTCAAACGGTGCATATCGCCTTATCACACAGAATGGCGACCGGCAGTTAATGCCAATAAACGGGAAGTTCCTGAAAAAGTACTATCCTTAGTACATACAGGATAACCCATTTTGATGGGAAGTTCCTCAGAAAAAATTTCACTCATTTTCTTGAGGATAACCCTAAATTATTTTCCTCCAAAATTCTCTCACCGATCAAATTCATTGACGGTGGGCCCGCTAAAAATCTTTCTGGTCCAACCACCAGCCAAAATCCCCTCTTGATTCATTCAAACGAACGAGAGGTCCACTTTCAAATTCTGGTTAGCAAACCTATAAAAGCAAAAGCTATCCACATCTTTTCAAGATTCTCGAAGTGGAGATCCCACTCTTAGTTTCTTTCGTTGGAAACAGGACAAAAATCCTTCCTTTCCGGCACCTGGAGATAGGAGACAAGATCCTCCTTCCTCTCCATCAGCAAGAGATAGAATACATTCTTCCTCTCTTGTCTTAGATTCTCGGAGTGGAGATCCCACTCTTAGTTTCGCCTTTCAAGATTCTCGAAGTGGAGATCCCTCTTAGTTTCTTTCGTTGGAAACAGGACAAAAATCCTTCCTTTAGGCACGGAGATAGGAGACAAGATCCTCCTTCCTCTCCAGCAACAAGAGATAGGATACAAAACCTTCCTCTCTTGTTTCAAATTCCTTTCTTATCTTGGAGATAGGAGACAAGATCCTCCTTCCTCTCCATCAGCAAGAGATAGAATACATTCTTCCTCTCTTGTCTTAGATTCTCGGAGTGGAGATCCCACTCTTAGTTTCGCCTTTCAAGATTCTCGAAGTGGAGATCCCACTCTTAGTTTCTTTCGTTGGAAACAGGACAAAAATCCTTCCTTTCCGGCACCTGGAGATAGGAGACAAGATCCTCCTTCCTCTCCATCAACAAGAGATAGGATACAAAACCTTCCTCTCTTATTTCGAATTCGTGAGCTTCCGGAGATAGGACACAAAACCTTCCTCTCCACTGGCAAGAGATAGGATACAAAACCTTCCTCTCTTGTTTCAAATTTGTCATTATCCGGAGATAGGATATAAAATCCTTCCTCTCCACCTTCGGGAAATAGAATACACTCTTCCTTTCCCACATCAATCACTCTTTCACCGGTTCAGTCATTCTCCGGTCAAAAGAAGGCACCAAGGTTTATCTTGGGGAATGTTATCCCGAAGCTCTAAGAAGGGATAAAGCCAACGTCTCACACACGTTGCCGGTTTAGTCTTTTACCGATGAAGAAAGACACCAGAATACTAGTCTGGGGAATATGATCCCGAAGCCTAAGAAGGGATTTAGCCGACGCCTTATACGCGTCGCCGATGGGTTAGTCTTCCCGTGAAAAAGACAAAGTCTACGTATTCAACATCGTAGCATCGGGGATTTCATTCTTTCACCACAACGTCACGTGCGGAACGGATTTAGACAATTCGCACGCTAGCCCAACTCAAACGGTGGTTGGTAAAGGCTAATCAAATCCGTTGAAGGTTGGGGGTTAGCCAATAATCCTGAAGCCGATGCCTAACACGCATCGCCGGTTAGTCTCGTATCCGTAAAAGAAGACAAAGTCTATGTATTCAATATCATAGCATCAAGTCTAAGAGAAGTTTATTCTTTTAGTGCAACGTCACGTGCGGAACGGACTTAGATAATCCGCGACGCCAGCCCAACTCAAACGGTGGTTGGTAAAGGCTAATCAAACCGCTGATGGTCGAGGGTTTGCCAAAAATCCTATAAGTATTATGGTTAATTATTTCTGATGAAATAAAAGAATCATAATTAAAGCATAAAAGAGGAAAGAAACACATTTTATTGATAAGTGACTGAAGTTACAAGTTCTCTAAACATCAAATTTGTGACAAAGAAATTTGTCGCTTTAACTCGATACTTTATTGAGGAAAGCTTGTTGAAGTTCTCCCAAGCTCGCCCCGAAAGTCTCTCGCCGCTATTAAGGGTCTTTGCGGTCTCCTCCTCGACTTGACCGGCTTACGCCCGAGAACTCAAGTTTCTGACATGACCGCAAGAGTCTCCTCCTTGTTGGCATTCGCCGCCTTCAAAATGATCGACTCTCCTCGCCGCTGAAGTTCCCTGCTCGAGCTCGCTATCCTCTCTTCTCAGCGGCGGCAAAGGCGAAAATGTCCCACGGAAGATGAAGCTTCAGCGACAGCAATCTCCAAATGATGTACCTGGTCTCGCTGAGTCTGAACTTCGAGTCCAGTGATAACACGAGCATCACGCCAAGCTATCAGGCGTGCCTCTGTCTCCGTCTCTATATATGAAGATAGTCCGGCTGCCTCAAAATCCTGTAGACTCTGGAGCTTAACCTCCAAATGATCGAGATCATCGGCGACGGCCTGGGCTAACTCTGGATAACCCGCATCTCGTATCATGGTTACCCTAGAGTCGAGGAATGGTCGGAACTGACGGAGAGAAAGTCTGGTGCTGAGAAGTGTGTCGATCACTGTGGCTAAATAAGAGAAGAATGAACGAACTTCCACACGGAGGATAAGCCGGGATGGATCGTCGTTAGACATCAGGGCTCTCACTGAGTCACGGAGTGTCACTATAGGCCCTGAGGGAGGAATAAGAGGTGAAGGAACATCAGTCGGTGGCGTCGTGATCATGACGATACCTCGACCGTCACGTCAGAGCATATTGGCCGGTTCCGATGGCGACAGGAAGAGTAGCGGAGGAAGAGTCCCTGCCATTAAGCAAGATACATATTTTTTCTTTTAGTCATAAAAGTACTAGTCAAAGTTGAATAGTCTTATGATCATCAGAAAGGGATTTATACCTTCAAGGGAATCAGCCTCGATATCCCTGGAAATCCCTAGTTCAGGCTCAGTATTGCCAGGAGGAGGAACGTCTCGGGGTAAGTCACGCATCAAATCCTCAAAGTCCTCCATCGAAAAAGCTGACATAAGAGCGAGAAGTATAGATGTGAGTTGCAGGAAAACAAATTTCGTGTCTTTGCATGTTGCTATCCAGATAAGAAAAAGTACCAGTGTTAGATGTACCTGGATTCTCCGATCCAGGTCCTATGTTGGTATTCTCAGGCTCTCCTGCCATAACTTCGAGTACTTGCTCCATGAAATTGGACTCGGCAAAGTCAGGGAGGGGAAAATCAAAATTGGTGTCGCCACCAAATTCTCCTAACACAAGGGAAAAATCGTGAGATTCATAAAGAGCCAAATGATCAGAAAGATTATGAGTCAGTCGAGCATTACCTTTATTGTCGGCAGAGTCTTCGCTTGTCGAATCCAAGATAATGGTCCTAGAAGCAGGGCGAGGTTTGTGAGCCAATTTCTTTCGCTTAGAGGGAGCTCCATTACGGGGTTTGTCTCCATTGCGAGGGCGGACCGCTTCTGTTTCTGGTATTCCTGAAAGGATAAATCAGTGTCAGACTGGGATATCATAAGAAGGGAATAATAAGATTAAAGGAGAGAGTACCAGAGTTCTCTTCACGATTTGCAATTTCCTCCTGGTCATCTCCTGAAGTATCAGTCGCTTGAGCGTGAATCTCCCCATCGGACACTGTCGATTAGTGAAATCTGGTGGCGTTTCTTACGTGCGGCGGCCTCTGAGCGGCGAGTGTGGCTCGGGAAGCCTCTTCAGCCTTTAGTTCGTCAAGGGACTTCACAGGAACGAGCTCACTGGCAGCCAAAAGCCAACTGCAGTATAGATATGTCGACTCTAACTTACGATCAGTACTTGGGAGGCTAAATTTAGCGTCGGTACAACCCGCCACACTCCACAACCATGCCCGGACACCGTCAATCAACCCGCCACGAGTCTGGAGCTCCCGGTTCGGGTTCCCAACGTAAAGTTGGTCATAACCAAACTGACGAGCGAAACGAGAAGGGAAATAAGGCTCAATGTAGCACTCGTTTCTCACTCGGAAAATAAGATAACACAGTGGGATGTTAAATTGACCAATTAAAGCAGCCAACATCAAGTAAAGTCCGGTTCATCTTATGTCTCTCCTCATCGATCAAAGACTCCCCATACTGACCAGAGAACCGAGGAAAACATCTAGAGAAAAACCAACCCTTGTGGATCTGTAGCTGCTTCCGCACTCCTAAGAATCCACGCCCCTTCCATTTGCATCCCTCTAGCGACTGAATAAAAGGGACAGACGGATCTGCAAGCTTCGGAGCCGACATCATGTCAGGTCGATGAAGAACAAACCAAGCCATCAAATAGGTGTACGGGAGTTCCACCTTGACGTGAGGGATTTCATCTGATGGTTTATTTTTCCTCTGAGTAAAAGCAGTGGCTATCTGGCGAAGTCCCCGATGAATGTTAGCCACCATCACTGGAAGAAGAGACAGCTCCTTCTTATGAGCCAGCTGAACTGCAGGATAGAGTACCTCTAACGGCAAAGCGTCGGGTTGACACGGCATTACACACTTCTTCAACCAAATGGCGAGAAAGCCGGCAAGGAGAGTCAGCAGTTGAATTGGCTTTACTGCATGCCATAAGAAGGTGGAAAATTTGGTTCCCGCTGGAAAACCATACTCAGCACTGCCCGGAGTATAAGATTCAGCGCCGGATTTTGTGATCAACTCATTAACCTCTGAAGGAGTAGAAGGAGCCAACTCACGAATCTTCTCACCAGAATCATCCTCCAGATGCTTGAACAAATAGCTGGCGAATTGCTTCAAGCTTATAATTGACTTCCTTTTTGGTGACGGCTCTATTTGTGCTAGGGCAATATGATAATGGCACGTGAGGTCCCACAAAGTGTTGTAGCGGTCCGGCATAGTATCCTTCAACCGACCCAATTCTCGACCCGAAGGGAAGTATTCCTGATATAACATTCTTCCCATAGGTAAACCCGAGACACGGTGCATCTCATGCAAAGCTAATCCAAGCTCGCCATGCCTGGTCAAGAAGGTGTTCGAATCAGGATCATAAAGCTCGGATAAGGCGAAGAAGTGGTTGGTACTAATCGGGAGCCCATACATTGTGGCACAAATCGCGGCGTATAAACCACAGGCACGAAGCTCCTCACCCCATCGGCCAAGAACGTGACTAGTCAAACGGGTCCACCAGAGTTTATCTGCAGAATGAACCCAGCCGAAGAATCTATGACCAGATGCCGGCATCTCCCGTCCCAACAAGGCAAGACGGTTCTTCAAAGTTCGACCAGTGATGAAATGCTCGTCACGAGGGGGAGAGTCCAGTCCTAATATGCCAGGATGTAGTCCGATAACTCGGCCTCTGAGAGAACCAGGAACCGACTGATGGGTAATAAATCCGCAATGAATGCTGTCACACTCCTCTGTCAGGCGCCACGACATCTTCCGTGCGACGCCCTAATGCCGTAACTCAGTCAAACACCGGTGTCGAGGAATCCAAGGGAGATATAAGAATCCACCATCATCCTTATGCAGCCATTGCTCGCCCTCAATGAAAGCTGTGTCGGGGTCCTCAACAGAGTCACCAAACAAATAGTCCGTCTTTCCCAAAGGTTGGGAAGAACCGGTAATCTTCTCAAGCGGCGCGTCAGTCATCAGCGACCTCAATACACGAAGACTTCCTCCAAGCACTAATCGGGACACTCACGGCATCCGGCCTAAACCGGGCTAAATAAGAATAGTAGGGTCATCAGAGGAGGAGAAGTGGTCACCACGACGTCCGTCAACCGCATGGGAAGGAAGTGCACCAGAGGGATACTCGACTGGAAAGATGAAATCAGAAAGAGTTAGAACCCAGCAAAAAAAATATATATATATATAAGGCGTTGAATTCATTTCACGAGTTCGTGAGATAGAGTCACGGCCTTATAACAAGAAAATCGATGCCGAACACACTACGGATTTATCGGATAATATACCCCGTCACATAAAATGACGAAGCATTCTATCCATCTGACCGTAGTACGTCATGGAATCGCTCCCCGTCGTCTACCGAAATATACGAGCGTTGATTCTCACGAAGGAGAAATCAAGGCTATATGGGCGTCATTCCCCACGAAGGAGGAATCAAGGCCGTGCGATATATGAATGCAAGTCGTGAATGTACAATTAAACATGAAAATCTCACCAGCAAACGACGGTGGCACGTCATCGCGAGACGGGGTAGACGGTCGGCTCCTCGGAGCGCGTGATCTTCCCGACGACATCGAAGGCTGCAAAAATACAACAAAAAAGTCAGATACATGGCTAAAAATCAGCAAATACAACAAAGAAGAAGTCCCGCTTGGTCGTTGTGGCTCATTGGCCACGCATCGGGCACCAACGACGACATGGTCCCGACAACGAACGACGCGACCGTCGAGGCAGCCCGGAGTTGGTCGCAACCTAATAAGCAGCCGAGTGGCTCGGCGCAATTCGGTTCGCGGCAATTTCGGTGCCCGGGCTTCGGTCCGCGGCTCCGAGCTCGGTCGCTGACTCGGTCATGACGGCCAGCGGCAGGCCCAGCCGCCAGCTATGATTTATTCGCTTGGCGCCGGCCTATATGGCCGCCGCCACACTGCTCATGTCCACGACGAAGTCTCCTTCCTTGCATGCACGGAAACAAAAAAAGAGAAAAGAAGAAGAGAAAGAAGAGAAGAAGAAGAAGAAAAAGGCATTGTAAAACCCTCATCATTGTAGGCATTAAAATTGTCAAGAACCACAAATATGACTAAATTATGAGAAGATCAAGGACAACATCGCCAAAATCTCAAGAAGTCAACACATGGAAGATTGTGTCTCGCCATAGTGCGAGACACTTGTTTGTGCCTCGCCACGAAGCGAGACACTTTGATGTGTCTCGCTATAGGCGAGGTATCTTATTTGTGCTCGCCAAAGGCGCAGACACCCGTAATATTTGAAATGAGCTCTTGAAGGGTCTAAATCAATGCCGGTGGGGCCCACTTGACTTTATCAACGCAAAGAGACGCTCGATACTTTAATGGGCGGTTACACGCTGAAAATACCACTAGGCGGATTTTAGGCACTTAATCGCGCCTAAAAAGCAGTGGAAACCGCTACAACAACCGAGGGACGACATCCGCCGCTAGCGAGGCAGCCAACCTCGGCCGCCAACAGGTAGCTGACACCGCGCCAGCTGAGCCGAGGGTAGCGCCGAGGCAACCGAGCCGCCAGCTAACTACAAATATTGACCACTTATGACACTTGTGTTTCTTCGAGGGCACGCCCCAAAGACTATAAATACCCCCTACATCCACTTCAGTGGGGCAATCGAGATCGATAAGCAGAGCTATTGCAAAGAGAGAGAGAGAATCCAAGCTTCCTGAGTTCAAGAACACGATCCACACCTGAGATTCCTCGAAGCTTAAGCTTTGACTTATTCTTGAGAAGAGTAGATATCTTACTTTGCTAAGATATTTGCTTAAGTTCTTATTTCCTATGGCATCAACTAAACCCCGCCGATTCAACGATCGTTGCTCGGTGGTCCACGGATTACGCTGGCCCCCAAGACAGCAAAGACCCACAAAAGCGTGAGATCTACGCTGTAGCCTCTTCTCGCTCGAGTTTGTGAGAGAGTTATTTAAATTTCTTTGTAACTGAGAAACAAAAGTGTAATTTTCTCAAGTTTTACAATGGAAACAACTTTCGACCCAAACAATCATACCTCGTTGTTCAGAGAAGATGAAACGACACGAGGCGAAAGAAAACAAGAGAAAAAGTGCACAGAGAAGGGGGCCGGCCTATAGAGAAAAAAAGGAGGAGATGGGGGGTATTTATAATAACCCCATATAAACCTAATCTGAATAAGGATTCTTATTTGACCATGAGGAGGAATTCTAATTCGAGGCTAATTGGATGGCTAATTGGATATCCAAAAGGAAACCAAATCAGCCCAATAATTCTCTCCCACATATTTGGAAGGAGCTTGGAGATTTACTCAAAGAAGAAAAAAATCTCATATCCGGCTCCAGCTGCCCAAATATCCTCCCACGTCGCCTAATCCTACTCCAATCAGGAACACGAGTATAAACTGTTTCCTAATTTGTCGAGAAGTTCCCGGAGGATATTTTTCATTAAAATATAATTAGGGATAACTCGACGAACGCTCATGAAGCGTGAAATTGTCGACGCCAATCAACGCGTCGCCTAATCCTACTCCAATCAGGAACACGAGTATAAACTGTTTCCTAATTTGTCGAGAAGTTCCCGGAGGATATTTTTCATTAAAATATACTTAGGGATAACTCGACGAACGCTCATGAAGCGTGAAATTGTCGACGCCAATCAACGCGTCGCCTAATCCTACTCCAATCAGGAACACGAGTATAAACTGTTTCCTAATTTGTCGAGAAGTTCCCGGAGGATATTTTTCATTAAAATATACTTAGGGATAACTCGACGAACGCTCATGAAGCGTGAAATTGTCGACGCCAATCAACGCGTCGCCTAATCCTACTCCAATCAGGAACACGAGTATAAACTGTTTCCTAATTTGTCGAGAAGTTCCCGGAGGATATTTTTCATTAAAATATAATTAGGGATAACTCGACGAACGCTCATGAAGCGTGAAATTGTCGACGCCAATCAACGCGTCGCCTAATCCTACTCCAATCAGGAACACGAGTATAAACTGTTTCCTAATTTGTCGAGAAGTTCCCGGAGGATATTTTTCATTAAAATATACTTAGGGATAACTCGACGAACGCTCATGAAGCGTGAAATTGTCGACGCCAATCAACACGTCGCCTAATCCTACTCCAATCAGGAACACGAGTATAAACTGTTTCCTAATTTGTCGAGAAGTCCCCGGAGAATATTTCCATATTCTTAAGGATAACTCGCTAACCCTCAAATTCCTCCCATTGTAATATTTGTGGGTAACCTGACATTGACGCCGGACAGCGCATCTAAAAACAGGAAAATCTCTCCCACTGTGGAAATTATCTCCTATTTCGCTGAAGAGTTCCCGGAAAATCGATGAAGTGGATCAAAGCCAATCAACGCATCGCCGCCAAACTTGCCGATCGATGGTATGAATCCGAAAAAAAATGGACGCCGGACAACGCGTCTAATCTCAAAGAAATTCCTCCCGCTGTGGGTAATTACATTCAAACACGGTGTCGGCGTCAACCAACGCGTCACCACCAAGGGATTCACCGATCAATGGATTGAATCCATGCTGGCTAACACGTCACACTCGCCAACTGAAGGCTAGAATTCCATATGTTTTGACGACAATCAACGCGTCGCAATGAAGAATTCCTCGACCAACAGAGGAATCTTGTAGAAAGTTGGGTGGTCAATTAGATGACAATTCACCAAAACGAGTCAACAGCAAGTGAACCCAATCAGCTACAGTTCGAAGTTCCGACAACGGTCAAGCAATAAATGCAGCACCGTAATGCCCTCGGGTATCCTACAAAGCACTGGAGAACCTGAGAGGATTGGAGGAATCAAATACTGGAGCTAATTTCAAAAGAAATTCATCTATCGACTTCTGGTCAAGATCTCGACAGCGGTCAGACAGAAAATGCGGTACCGTAATACCTTCAGCAATCCTACAAAGCATTGGAAAGACTGAAAGAAACAAAGAGATCGAACGCCAAGGTCATTTATAGGTCCTATCACGCCGACTGAAGGGTGAAGGACTCATCATATCCAAAGTATCCCAGACTCGAAAAAAAATCGAGACTGAGATACTTTGGAGGGGGTATCTGTAGGCGTCTAAAACTGCTTACAAATATCCAAACGCGACTCGTGACGGTGGACTGACAACCGGCGACCCATCCAACAACGCGACCTAGTCTACGCCACAAAACGCATAAAGTGAATCGGCGAGACGTACAAGTCAACGAAGCGGCGTATTGTGGAATAAATCCAACAATAAAGCTTCAAATCAATAAGACTCAACGAAGCGAGAGCGATCGGATTCAAACGTTGACAAGACAGAATCAATTGTCCCTCGACCCATTGACGAGATGGAAGCCAACCAAGTTCCGCGACACGGACTCGACGCGACCGGAACAAAAACGACGAAAAAATCCTGAACAAAACCAAACCGAGCCAAACGGCGTTCGGCCAAAACCCGGACACTGTTTGGTGTCCGGCCAAGGCCCGGACACCAATGGTGTCCGGCCGGCCAAAACTCCCCCTCTCTCCCATGTTCATTTGCCTATAAATAGGCTGAGGGGTCTTCAGTTTCAGGGGTTGGATTTTTGGATATTTCAGAGAGAACTCTCGCGAGATCTACGAGCCGTCGTCGCACAGTTTCGAGCACCGACGAGCACGACTCCAGTCTACGTCAGATCTACAACAGCGAGGTAAGCAAATTCGGGTCGGCTACAGAATAGCGCTGTGATTTCTCCTAGTAGATCTCACCCGCTCCGGCGATCCTCTCCTTCGTGAGTGCGATCCCCGAAGGCGATCCTCTCCTTCGTGAGTGTGATCCCTGTTAGTTCCTTGATTTTGATGATGTTCTAACAAACAATTTATAACTAATCTTGTTTGTCTAGTGTTTGTGTTTTCATGTTTATTCTAGGCAAACAAGGTGTTGGAGGTTGGATGGACTTGCGCCTACACAATCATATCCATTGGAGGATGGGAGGAATAGTGGAGTGAAGCAATACAATTCAAGTCAAGATTCAAGATCAAGCTTCATCCGCAACCAAGACAAGCTTATTGTAGATCTCAAGCTTGGGTACATTAGTTTAGGTTTATACTTGTGTGTTTATACTTAGAGCTCAAGATTCATACACACACACATTTATTTTGATTTATCACCGTTTTGGATTATATACTTAACAACATGGTTTTATATCTTTTCTCAAGTTTATAAATCCATTGGAAAGTGTTTCAAAACGTGTTTGAAAAATATCTCAAGTTTATATCTTTTCAAACATGCACCTAACATGCACGATACACACTTTTTATTTCTATTACAAAACAAGTTAAAATTGAGAATTTATTGTATTCATGGTTCATTGACTTTATCACATTAATTTATATCTTATATAAAGTCCATAAGCCAAGTCACAAGATCTCAATACTTGTTCATGTTCAAAATCATGTTTTTCATATATCGTATTTTTCATGCTTTTGCAAAACAATTGAGTTTTAACAATTGGAAAATAAAATTTGAAACATTTCTTCGTTTACATGTTTATCTTTATATATACAAACATTTTCCCAATTTTACTAATTTTGAGTTGTTTTGTCATTTTCAATTGAGTTTACAAAAGAAGTTTTCAGCAGTTTTTAAAACTGTTTATTTGTGTTCAAATAATTATTTCTCACAAATGGGAAGTGATATTTCAGAAATTATTTTTGTAAAATGTTTATCTATATCTTTATAACCTTCCCTAAATATTTCATAATATTTGGAGTTGATTTACTATGTCAAATTCATTTTACAATGTCAAGCATTTTAGCAGTTTTTCAGAATCTAAAATATCTGTCCTGAAATAATTATTTATCACAAATGGGAAGTGATATTTTAGAAATTCTTTCTCTAACATGTTCATATACATGTGTAGAAATGTTTCTAAAAATTTCATGATTTTTAGAGTTGATTTACTATGTTTAATTGATTTTACAAAACTAGATATACAAATTTCCGAATGCTGGATTTTGGGGTATTTTGGTCTTTTCAGCCTATAACGGCTAGTTTTATTTTTGAGCATTTTTGCTGGGATTTTCTTGGGTTTTAGGCTTTGTATCTTCATCCTATATATACCCCATGCCCTCATTTATTTCAGTAACTATTAAGAAGGTTTTAAACACGTTTTTGAAGAGTTTAAGTGTTTTTTTAGTTTGTTTGAAAGTTTAGTTTGTGAAGAAACTTTCACAAGAGCTTGAGGAGATCATCCTTTGGTGTTTGAGCATTCAACTCTTCTCCTTCTCTCTTGTCATCTAGAGAAGTTTTTCTAAACTCATATCTAGCGATTTATATGTTTGATTTTCATTTCCATAAGCTCGAATTTATTTGAGTTTAGTTTTGATTAAATCTCATTGTTACACACACCCACTTGAGCTTATAGTATTTTCATACATAGTATATTGGGGTTGTGAGAGTTTGTAACATTGAGTTGTGCTTAATTGAGTTCTCATCCATAGAGAATAAACATTTGTAGTTGTGAGCTTTAATTGTGAGATCACATTGTATTACACTAGTACACCGAGAGGAGTATGTGGTGAGAGACGGGGTTGTCCCAAGAGTAGTGGCGTCGGTAGTCAAGCCTAGGGAGAGGTGGTAAATCCGAGCACTTGAGGGAGACACGGACTAGAGACCAACACTTGAGGTGGTAGTTAGTGTAAGTACATTGTGAGTGATTGTAAAGTTTTCGGTGAGCTAGAAAACCGAGATAGTGTGGTGTAAACGCTATTCTGTGAGCGAGAAAACCCGTTGATATAGTGGAGATCTCCTCGAGGTGAGGAGCGGGACGAGGTCGGGTTGACCGAACCTCGTGAACATATTATTGTGTTTGAAGTTTGCTTGGCATTCATCTTGTTCATCTTTATTGCCTTGCTCTCATTTGTTTTATTTCCTATCTTATTTACACTTGTTTACTTTTGTTTACTCTTTGTGGATATTACATATCCTTGCATATTATTCTTTGTATATCATACTTGCTAGGATATATATTTGTTAATTAGTTTTAATTTGGCATTAATTAGGATTAGATTAGCATATTGCCCTATTCACCCCTCTAGGGCAATTTCAATCCCTTAGGCGCTTGCTTCTTCGTGGAACGAGCCCCTTCACGCCTCAGAAGTTCCGTAACCCTGTTTCCACTCGATTGAATTGCGCTGTCGCCCACCTGACAAGATCCCTGACAGCGAAGAACCAACACAAGCGAGGGTCCCGGATAATAGAGACCCGAGCGTTTGTTCACAAAAGGAAAAAGTTGTAATTTTTGTTTTCATTGTACGCCTTAAATAAAAGGCAATTTTCCTTTTTGTTTGAATTTTGTTGTAGGCCAAAGAAGCTGTAAACGAGTTCAACAACAATGAATAACAAAATAACTTTCCCCGCCAACAGTTATCAAGTGACGAGGCGACCCGTGAAGCACTCATGATTAGTACGAGCAAGTAGCCAAGATGCTCGAAGAGGCTTTGGCCAAGGTAAGGAGAATTTCCAGCTTGAAATGCAGATGGCCATGCAACAAATGAGAGAATTTCAAGACAAGCAGATCTTGTCGTTGTTGAGTCGCCGAGGTGAGTCAAGTCGTCGCAATCATAATAACCAAACGAATAGCGACGCAGATGGGGATGAAGGCCGAACGCCGATGATATCCCAAATGAACAGAACGCTAGTGACGATACCATCGTCCCTCCTCAAAATCACCGGAACAAAGATGTAGGTGAGAATGAGAAGATAAAAGATCTGGAGAGTAAAATCAATACTCTCATTTCTGCCCAAGAGGTAAAGAAGACGCATACCATGCCCATATCTGAGAGAACGGGAATCAATCCCGTATCCGGCAAAGTTCAACTTAATTAACTTTACGCCGTTCGACGAGAAGGGATCCCCTACTCAGCACCTTATCTACTTCAAGTCCCACTTGGGAGTTATTTTCGGTAAAGAGCCCACGATGGTTCGGTCATTCGCTGGCACCCTTCAGAGTCAGCTTCGATTGGTACCGCCGCCTCAAACCGAAGCATTAACGGTTGGGATGACATGGAGTCCGTGTTCCTCACCAACTTCTTCGGCGAAGACACGAAATATCTATCGGTCGCTTTGGATGAGAAATAAAAAGACGGAGAAACGGTGGACAACTTCGCCAAGAGGTTCAAATAAGGCAATGAATTGCCGAGACCCCATAACCGAGGAGTTCATCCTCCAAGCGTGCTACAACAACTGTCATTGGGCGTGTTGGAAGCAATGGGAACAAAGACCGCCCAAGACTTGGAAGGATTTGAAGGTACGCGAGCAAGCCAAGAGATTCCTCAAGAGGAAGAAGGTGGAAAAGGCCGATAGCGGCAAGCGCAAACAAGCAAAACTTCATCCCATGCGGCGGGGAAGGCACCGGCAAAATAGTTGATGCAAATCAAATGTTCTAGCTGCGGCCCAACAACGGCCGTAACAACAAACACCACGGCGATCCACGACCCCAATGGCAACAACGATCGCAGAATCTAAAATATCTGTCCTGAAATAATTATTTATCACAAATGGGAAGTGATATTTTAGAAATTCTTTCTCTAACATGTTCATATACATGTGTAGAAATGTTTCTAAAAATTTCATGATTTTTAGAGTTGATTTACTATGTCAAATTCATTTTACAATGTCAAGCATTTTAGCAGTTTTTCAGAATCTAAAATATCTGTCCTGAAATAATTATTTATCACAAATGGGAAGTGATATTTTAGAAATTCTTTCTCTAACATGTTCATATACATGTGTAGAAATGTTTCTAAAAATTTCATGATTTTTAGAGTTGATTTACTATGTCAAATTCATTTTACAATGTCAAGCATTTTAGCAGTTTTTCAGAATCTAAAATATCTGTCCTGAAATAATTATTTATCACAAATGGGAAGTGATATTTTAGAAATTCTTTCTCTAACATGTTCATATACATGTGTAGAAATGTTTCTAAAAATTTCATGATTTTTAGAGTTGATTTACTATGTTTAATTGATTTTACAAAACTAGATATACAAATTTCCGAATGCCGGATTTTGGGGTATTTTGGTCTTTTCAGCCTATAACGGCTAGTTTTTATTTTTGAGCATTTTGCTGGGATTTTCTTGGGTTTTAGGCTTTGTATCTTCATCCTATATATACCCCATGCCCTCATTTATTTCAGTAACTATTAAGAAGGTTTTAAACACGCTTTTGAAGAGTTTAAGTGTTTTTAGTTTGTTTGAAAGTTTAGTTTGTGAAGAAACTTTCACAAGAGCTTGAGGAGATCATCCTTTGGTGTTTGAGCATTCAACTCTTCTCCTTCTCTCTTGTCATCTAGAGAAGTTTTTCTAAACTCATATCTAGCGATTTATATGTTTGATTTTCATTTCCATAAGCTCAATTTATTTGAGTTTAGTTTTGATTAAATCTCATTGTTACACACACCCACTTGAGCTTATAGTATTTTCATACATAGTATATTGGGGTTGTGAGAGTTTGTAACATTGAGTTGTGCTTAATTGAGTTCTCATCCATAGAGAATAAACATTTGTAGTTGTGAGCTTTAATTGTGAGATCACATTGTATTACACTAGTACACCGAGAGGAGTATGTGGTGAGAGACGGGTTGTCCCAAGAGTAGTGGCGCCGGTAGTCAAGCCTAGGGAGAGGTGGTAAACCGAGCACTTGAGGGAGACACGGACTAGAGACCAACACTTGAGGTGGTAGTTAGTGTAAGTACATTGTGAGTGATTGTAAAGTTTTCTGTGAGCTAGAAAACCGAGATAGTGTGGTGTAAACGCTATTCGGGTGAGCGAGAAAACCCGTTGATATAGTGGAGATCTCCTCGAGGTGAGGAGCGGGACGAGGTCGGGTTGACCGAACCTCGTGAACATATTATTGTGTTTGAAGTTTGCTTGGCGATTCATCTTGTTCATCTTTATTGCCTTGCTCTCATTTGTTTTATTTCCCTATCTTATTTACACTTGTTTACTTTTGTTTACTCTTTGTGGATATTACATATCCTTGCATATTATTCTTTGTATATCATACTTGCTAGGATATATATTTGTTAATTAGTTTTAATTTGGCATTAATTAGGATTAGATTAGCATATTGCCCTATTCACCCCCCTCTAGGGCAATTTCAATCCCCTTAGGCGTTTCGTTTCCTTCGTGAAACGAGCCCCTTCACGCCTCAGAAGTTCCGTAACCCTGTTTCCACTCGATTGAATTGCGCTGTCGCCCACCTGACAAGATCCCCAAGACAGCGAAGAACCAACACAAGCGAGGGTCCCGGATAATAGAGACCCGAGCGTTTGTTCACAAAAGGAAAAAGTTGTAATTTTTGTTTTCATTGTACGCCTTAAATAAAAGGCAATTTTCCTTTTTGTTTGAATTTTGTTGTAGGCCAAAGAAGCTATAAACGAGTTCAACAACAATGAATAACAAAATAACTTTCCCCGCGAACAGTTATCAAGTGACGGGCGACCCCGTGAAGCACTCATGATTAGTACAGAGCAAGTAGCCAAGATGCTCGAAGAGGCTTTGGCCAAGCAGAAGGAGAATTTCCAGCTTGAAATGCAGATGGCCATGCAACAAATGAGAGAATTTCAAGACAAGCAGATCTTGTCGTTGTTGAGTCGCCGAGGTGAGTCAAGTCGTCGCAATCATAATAACCAAACGAATAGCGACGCAGATGGGGATGAAGGCCGTAACGCCGATGATATCCCAAATGAACAGAACGCTAGTGACGATACCATCGTCCCTCCTCAAAATCACCGGAACAAAGATGTAGGTGAGAATGAGAAGATAAAAGATCTGGAGAGTAAAATCAATACTCTCATTTCTGCCCAAGAGGTAAAGAAGACGGGCATACCATGCCCATATCTGAGAGAACGGGAATCAATCCCGTATCCGGCAAAGTTCAACTTAATTAACTTTACGCCGTTCGACGGGAAGGGATCCCCTACTCAGCACCTTATCTACTTCAAGTCCCACTTGGGAGTTATTTTCGGTAACGAGCCCCTGATGGTTCGGTCATTCGTTGGCACCCTTCGTAGAGCTGCCTTCGATTGGTACCGCCGTCTCAAACCGGGAAGCATTAACGGTTGGGATGACATGGAGTCCAGGTTCCTCACCAACTTCTTCGACGACGACACCGAAATATCTATCGGGTCGCTTTTGGATGAGAAATAAAAAGACGGAGAAACGGTGGACAACTTCGTCAAGAGGTTCAGAAATAAGGCAATGAATTGCCGAGACCCCATAACTGAGGAGTTCATCCTCCAAACGTGCTACAACAACCTGTCATTGGACGTGTTGGAAGCAATGGGAACAGCACCGTCCAAGACTTGGAAGGATTTGAAGGTACGCGGGGAGCAAGCCAAGAGATTCCTGAAGAGGAAGAAGGTGGAAAGAGGCCAGCCAACGGCAAACGCAAACAAGCAAAACTTCATCCCATGCGACAGGGGGAAGGCACCAGCAAAAATAGTTGATGCAAATCAAATGTTCTAGCTGCAGCCCCAACAACAGCCGTAACAACAAACACCACAGCAGTCACGACCCCAATGGCAACAACGATCGCAGAATCAGAAGTCGTCGGAACCAAGGTTCCCCAAGGTTTACTCCTTCAAGGATGATGAAGTTCCCGGTATTTTCAAATATCTTTTGGAGAACAACAAAATTCAGTTGCCGCCGATTATAAACCAAGAGGAGGCAAAGAAGGTTACGGAACCGAAGTATTGCGCCTACCACAGAGCGGTGCACCACCCGACGAAGTCGTGTTATCATCTCAAGGACAAAATTCAGGCCTTGATTGATGTATGGGTCATTACCCCGAAGGCGTCCAAAGAGAAGAAAGTAGGGGCGAACGCAGTCTCCATCAGCTTCGGATCGGTCCCCTTAGATTGGTTTCAACCGACGCCCATTGTGAAAGTTGGAATGAAGACAGTGAACGACGACCCTCACGGTTAGCGCGAAAAGGGACTCGTACCTCATACAATCCCGAACGGTGAGATCCTCTGGGTTCATCCGGATTTACTCGAAGATGAGCAGTGGGCGACCTCTTCGTCTAAAAAGAAGTCGAAGGGGAAGGGGAAGCTATGTCATGCCACTTCAGCGATTTTGGAGAAGGATGATGAGCAGATAATGACACTCCAACTCTCTACAAATATCCCGAAGCTCCTAATCCGAACGCAAAGACGTTGACGGAGCTGGGGGTAGCAATGACTCCCCCTACGCGCATGGAAAAGTCACAACAGCAAGTGGTCGCTAAAGAAAACACGGCCAAGTTAAAAGAGAAGCAACCCCAACAACAGGAGGATCAAGTTCCGAAGCAGTCTCGTTTCAATCGTCCGATTAGAAGAGATAAACCGAAAAGTTCAAACTCCTCGCGACGCTTCGACATTATGGCTCAACTGGCTAATATCCCGGTGAGGATAACGCTTTATGAGCTTCTGCGACTGTTAAAAGAAACCAGAGAGGCGTTACAGGAGGCCCTAGCTGACTCATAAGTGTTTCTCACTCAGGTCGAGCCAAGTCATGAGTCAGCTCAATCTTTGGCCCAAGAAGGTAACTCGCTACCAAGCACATCCCTTGCATAACTTTCACCAAGGAGGATATGCAGACTAAGAATTCTAAACATGACAGGCCACCGTACTTTACCGGGTACATTGGTTCCAGCGAAGTCAACCGGATCCAAGTCGATCCGGTTTCACAGGAGCATCATGCCCTCCACCGATGTACAAACCGGATTCCCGCCAAGAAGTGAAATCTACAGGCATAAAGATTTACGGCTTTAACACCAGTGGGTCTCAGCCACTTGGTAAAATCCGGATAAAGTGCCAAATGGGTGATTTGAAGTCTGAAGTCACATGCTATGTGATTGATGCGGAGACTTCTTATAACTTATTAGTGGGTCGGCCGTGGATCCATAATAATGTTATAGTCCCCTCCACTCTTCATCAGTGTCTAAAATATGTCGACACTAATAATGAAGTCAAGACGGTGGTCGCGACAAACGTACCGCTTAAGGGTTGGAGAACTACTTCACTGACTCCCTCCTTTACGGTAATGAGTCCGATACTGAATTATCGGCCCAAGACACGGACAACGGTGAGAAAGCTGATGCCGAAGCTGGGCTTCATTATGAGGGGAGTTTTATTATAAATGACATTGTACCTGCTACAATCAATCTTGACGATGAAGACTCGTCGGATGAAAGTTGTAATTGGCAACTTGCCGACAATGAAATAAACGGTGACTTAGAATACTCCCCGTCTTTATTTGATGTAATTAAAGGATTGTATGATGATCCTGAACTGCACATACCGATTCGATCGCCGTGTGTGACGCAGAAGTAACTCCGAGATTCCTTCGGAACAACACTTATCATCCCCGTCAAAACAGGAGGTGAGAAGGATTTAATCTACGGTAGGGGAGAATCATGCCCACCACCAGATCATTTCTTAAAGAGGGATACCGACGACGATAAGCCTGGCTCACATCTATCTAGATATAGTCCAGAAGCACGAGATCTCATGAAAAAGTGGGGGTACGACCTGGCAAGAGGCGAAGGTCTTTGTTTCGGGCGAGGTCGCCGAGTCGCACCCGAAGCTGCGCATGTCCCAAAAGGGAAGCCCTTGAATTATTACAGATTTAAAAAAGGGTTGGGTTATGTATCTTTTTCAGAAGACGAATGTTGCTGGTTCATTGACGACCAATTATCCGACGCAGGAGATGGACATTCATCGGACTCCTCAGCTTGGGACTCCGATGTTAGCATCGGCGAAATTTTCAAGGGGTTAATGTCAAATATGACTATAACTGACCCTACCACGATGGAGGATGATGAACAGATACCAACATGGAAAGACCCGTGGATCCATCACCTCAACATGCAATACGGGGACCGATTCGAGCAAAGAGAACATCGGACCGAAGATGCAGTAGTTCAAATCGATATGGGTGACGAAGCCAATCCGAAGCCTATATTCATGAGCGGCAGTCTTTCTCTGAAAGAGAAAGAGGAATTGATTGCTCTCGTCCGAGAGTATATCGACGTCTTCGCCTGGAACTATGAAGATATGCCAGGGCTCGACCCGAACGTGGCTACCCATCGCCTCAATATCAAGCCGGATACCAGACCCGTCAAACAACAGCAAAGACGGTTTCGTCCGCAAATCATGGAATCAATCGTGACGGAAGTAAAGAAGCTCATAGCCGTTTCATCGGAAGTACAAAGACCCGGATTGGGTGTCAAATATTGTTCCGTTTCAAAGAAGAATGGGACAATCGAGTCCGCCGACTACGTGGATCTGAACGCCGCATGCCCAAAAGATGATTTTTCTCTTCCAATCACGGATGTCATCATCGACAACACGTGCGGATTCGAGAGAATGTCTTTTATGGATGGCTTTTCAGGTTATAATCAAATCAAGATGCACCCAGATGACGCGAAACACACGACATTTAGAACTCTCCTTGGTGTCTTCTATTACACGGTCATGCCGTTTGGCCTGAAGAACGCGGGCGCCACATATCAGCGAGCCATGACGAAGATTTTTCATGAACATCTTCGGAAGACGGTTGAATGCTATGTTGATGATCTAGTCGTGAAAAGCCGTGACAAGACTGACCACATCAAAGACCTGAGAACGGCATTCGATATCATGCAGAGTCATCAGTTAAAGATGAACCCCACTAAATCTTTTCTCGGAATGTCCAGCTGCAAATTCCTTGGATTCGTTGTCACCACTAAGGGTATTCACATTGACCCAGATAAAGTGAAGGGGATAAACGAATTACAACCCTCGAGAAGCTTAAGAGAACTCAGAGGGTTACAAGGGCGATTAGCTTACATCCGGCGGTTCATATCAAACCTCTCCGAAAAATGCCAACCGTTCTCCAAGCTAAACAAGAAAGGAGTATCATTTGTCTGGGATGATGCCTATCAAAAGACATTCAAGGATATCAAAACATATCTAGCGAATCCTCCCGTTCTCGTTGCACCGAAGTCAGGTAAACCGTTCTTGATTTACATCAAAGCGACGAACCACCCGTTAAGCGCTTTGCTAGCGCAAGACGATGACAACGGTCACAAGCAAGCGGTGTATTACCTAAGTCGACGTTAGTAGGTGCTGAATCCCGCTATTCGATGATCGAGAAAGAATGCCTAGCGTTGGTGTTCGCGGTTCAAAAGATGCGACACTACTTAGTCGGGCAGACGATTTACGTTCTTTCCGGCGTAAACCCAGTCCGGATATTCATGACACAACCCGCCTCTATGAATTGGCATTTGGCGAAATGGGCCTTGCTCCTGTCCCAATATGACCTGCACTTCAAGTAACAGAAGTCGGTCAAGGGACAGGCAATTTGTGATCTTTTGGCAGCTAATCCAACAAAGGATACGGCCGAGTTGTATGAGGACTTGCCAGATGAAACCCATGAGGTCAACACTACGTCACATCAGCAAATATGCCAGGAGAGGCCAGTTATGTTCTAAAGGAAATTCATGAGGGAATGTGCGGGAACCACACAGGAGCCAGAACTCTAGCCCAGAAGGCGATTCGGCAAGGCCACTACTGGCCCACTATCTTAGCCGAATCCAAAAGACTCGTCTCTCGGTGCAAGACCTGCCCGTTCTTCTCAAGCATACCACGAGCTTCGACAACTGAACTCACTCCTCTCACAAGCCCGATTCCTTTTGCTCAATGGGGATTGGATTTATTGGGACCTATCCCAATAGCTTCAGGGCAACAGAAGTTTTTGATTGTTGCCATAGACTATTTCACAAAATGGATAGAAGCCGAGCCATTGGCCAAGATCAGTAAAAGCAACACCACCAATTTTGTATGAAAATCAATCATCTGTAGGTTTGGAGTCCCTACCTCTTTCGTCACAGACAATGGCACTCAATTTGACAGCAAGGGCTTCTGCAGCTTTTGTGAAGAATGGAAAATTCAACTCAAATTAGCTTCAGTTGCACACCCAAAATACAACAGGCTCGCAGAAGCCACGAACAAATGCATACTTCAAGCTCTGAAGTAAAAGATAGGCAAGGTGGTTGGGAACTGGGTTGAAGAGCTGACTGGGATTCTGTGGTCATACCGAACCACCCATAAAAACTCCACAGGGGAAACCCCATTCAAGCTAACATATGGAGCCAAAGCGGTCGTCCCAGTAGAAGTCGGCATGCCAACCATCATACTGCAGCACTTCGACGAAGAGTCAAACTCAGCTGGACTACGAGTCGGACTCGATCTTATTGATGAAGTTCGAGAAGGCTCGCTCAGATCACAAGTCATCAATCAACAGCGCATTGCCCGACACTATAACAACAAGGTCTGGCCTCGAAGATTTAGCGTTGGTGACCTCATCCTTTGAAAAGCTATCTTCAACAGAGACACCAAGCGTGACAAATTGGCAACCAACTGGGATGGGCCATACACGGTAATTGAGGAGGTACATCTTGGCACCTACCGGCTACGAAGTCCTGACGGAAGAATCTTACAACACTCATGTAACATAGAGCACCTCAAAAAATATTTCTAATAAATGTAACTGTAAGGTTCTCATGTGATATAAATACTTTTGGATATCTTATTGTGCTATGTCTTTGTAGTACTCTTAAGACCTCGGTGCCATCCGAGGCACGAATGTAAGACCTTGGTATCCTTTCGGAATAAAACCAAGGCACGTCCTCGACTCGGTCGACTACAACTCGTAAGACCTTGATATCCTTTTGGAATAAAACCAAGGCACATCCTCGACTCGATCGACTACAACTCGTAAGACCTTGATATCCTTTCGGAATAAAACCAAGGCACGTCCTCGACTCGGTCGACTACAACACATAAGACCTTGGTATTCTTTCGGAATAAAACCAAGGCACGTC
The DNA here is from genome assembly GCA_012295165.1 of Asparagus setaceus. NCBI lineage: Eukaryota > Viridiplantae > Streptophyta > Magnoliopsida > Asparagales > Asparagaceae > Asparagus > Asparagus setaceus. Next base: position 18,073,343 of record CM022710.1, read on the forward strand.
CTCGACTCGACGGACTATAACTCGTAAGATGGTATCCTTTCAGAGTAAAATCAAGACACGTCCTTGACTCGGTTGACTACTACTCGTAAGTCCTTGGTATTATTTCAGAATAAAACCAGGGCACGTCCTCGACTTGGTCGGCTACAACTCGTATGACCTTGGTATCCTTTCAAAATAAAACCTCGATCGACTACAGCTCGTAAGACCTTGGTATCCTTTCGGAATAAAACCAAGGCACATCCTCGACTCAGTCAACTACAACTCGTAAGACCTTGATATCCTTTCAGAATAAAACCAAGGCACGAAGCCGACCCGTCTAAGTTGCAAAATTTCTTGAGACAAATTGCAAACATTGGCGTCCACTCGAAACGCCCTTGAGATTTGAAGCCAAACTCAAACAAAACAAACTATTGATAAATACGTAAGAACATAATCACAAAAGGTGCACAGGTCAAATCGACAAAAGAACATCTTTGTATTCATATGTAAAAATATTTACAATACAAGGGATATTTACATTACAAAGATTTTCCAAAAAAAAAGATACTTGCGCTCCTAAGGAACCGAACTTGGAGCAGGGGTGGCACTGGAACTTGGAGCAGAACTCGAGCCTGGAGGGATGACAGGAAAAGAAGTTGGCTGAAGAGGCCACTAAGGCTTAGACCCGACCTCTTCGTCCCTTTCCTCTTTGGGCCGGCTCGCCTAGCTATCCTGGACCGAACCCTCGTTTGTTCCTTGGCCTGATTCCTCATCATCTTCACCTCTATTCTCGACATTGAGAACTAGCCCTCCTCCTTTCCTCTCTATCTCCTGCAGAGTGCTAAGGCAATTAGCCACTCTAGAGGGATAGTGGAACCGCTCAGGATCGACCTTGTGCTTGGCCGGAAGCTACATTCTCAGATAATCGAAGCTGGCCTTGTAGGCCAGGGCTACCTCCACCTTCTCGAGAGTCCCATTGTGATAATTGTCAATGACCTCAAACTCTATAGGCCTCAGACTCTAAGTGGTTGAGGCAACCCTGTAGTATGTCGATAAGGGACGATTCTCGCTGTCGCTCGGCCTCCAGTACAGCTCGGGTTGCCTCTTGCCTCAACTTCTCATGAGCAGCCTGCTCTTCCTTCAGTCGGTCCTACAGTGTCTCAGCATTCTGATGAGCCAGCCGAGCTCGCTCAAAAGTATTAGTGCTCTCCCGCATCTCGACTTCGATCTCCTCCTTCAAATACCTTATCGTATCATCTCACTCACGAAGCTCGTGCTCGAGATGACCGAGGTCTTCTTGAAGCTTATTGATCTAGGACGACTTCTGGCTACTCGCACCCAGCAGGCCTTTGATCTTGTCGTCCCGCATCTGCAGCTCCCTGCCCCACTTGCTCTCACTCCTTTTCCAGGCCGCCAGCTCGTCCTCCTTAGTAGCCGCTCTTCGGTCGGCTGCCTCTCGAGCCGCCTTTTGAGCCTCCACCTCTTCTTGGAGCTTGAGGTAGAGGTCTCGAACATGCTCAAATCGAGCATACAGCTCCTGCTTGACCAAAGCCTCCCGAAGCATGTAGCCTTTGAGGGCCTGGTGAAGGCTATTGTCTGGCATGGCCGAGAGGATTCCATCATCGTGGGGCAGGGAAAACTAGTCCAGAGCCTTAGCCTGAGCTATTCTAGACTCTAGGATCGACCCCCTTCTGTCAAGATTCTGCCTAGGGATGAACAGGTGCTCCTCAGATGGCTCTTTGTCATATTGAGGGCTGGCCTTAGACAACCCCATCAGCACCATCTTTAGCTCGCACCATGCCTTCGTGTCGAGCTCGTCAATATGATGAGGGAAGGGGCACCCAAATCCCTGAACCGAGGGCATTTCCTCTGTAGCTGGCTCTTTGCGCTGCCGGTGAGCCGACTCGACAAGCGGAGCAAGGGCCGTTTTCCCCTTGGTTTGAGCCTGGGCCCCTTCAGGCTCGGCCTCCACTATCTCACCCCCTTCAGCGAGTGCAGGGGACTCATCATCGATGATGATGACATCAGCCGGTTCGGCCCGAGAAGTCTCTGGGATGGATCGACAAACACTCCACCCTCCGCAGCTTCTTGGGTAGGAGCAGGAGTGCTTGCCTCCGCCGTAGCCCCCTCCTTGACCTTTGAAGGTTCGACACTCCCAGAGGGGCCTCGGCTGCCCATCTTTTTTAGCCTTCTCCTCTTCTTCTCAGACCTCTCGGCCATAGCAGTGATCGAACTCGGCCCAGCCAGCCAAGCTGCAATCTCAACCACGTTTGCTGCAATCTCCTCGGCCTCATCTAGGGCCAAATCAGAACGAAGGCGCTTTTGGGGCCTCAGCACGGATCTCGCCTGAGACACCTCATACTCCTCTAGTCAAAGCGTTAGTATAGTGGCACGAGTCCTGTCCGCCTCGGTCAGGGGAGTCTGAGAGATCCCGACCACCATCAAAACTAAGGTGTCGAACAAGTTCTCGCTCCAATGGGACCCAACGTAGGCCCGAATCTTATCGAGCCCTTGCCTCTCCTCGTTCAAAAGCAAGCCTAGCCTCCAGACGTCCTTGATCTCGGACCAAGCCGAGCAAGCCAGAATCGGATCTGCCCTGAAGACCCATACAAACTTCTCATTCCAGTCTTTATTCAACTCAGGAGCATTCGACACGACCTTGAAGTTAACCAGGTTCTGGAAGTAGAAGTGGCCTTCGTTTTTCCCAACCTTGACACCAATCAGGTGGCTGAGAATCCTTAGAGTCAGCTCGACTCCTACTCGGTGACAAAACCTCACCGGAGTGGCTATTGAGTTCAGCTTGATTTGTGATGTCGAGACCCCCAGAGCTTCAAATGTACGGTGGAGGAAGGGGTGGAGCGGAAGGTGCAGACTATACTCCAAGTGCTTGATATACACTGGAGCGATGTTGCCACCGTGATCGTACACCGCCTGAGTCTTCTTCGGTGCTGACAGCGTGAACGCCTTGGAAATGTCAAAGCGGTTGTAGTAGGTTTCAAGCACCATAGAATGCACTTTGGAGTGGAATTGTTTTAGGTTGATTCGAGCCTCGTTTCGAGCAGCGGTGACCGAAGCAGAAGAAGCCATTGATGGGTCTTGAGCTCTAATTAGAGAAGATCGCCAGAGAATTGTGGAGATGATCGGAAATCACTCAACACAAAGAATTCTAGGGTTTAGAAAATCAAGTAAAACTGACCCCTTAGAAGAGCAAGTGTATATATAGGCAAGGAGGCAAACATGTGGTGAGATCATAACGGCTAACTCAGTTATTGATGGACGGCGGGATCAACTCCGAAATTCGAGGCGACCGCCCCATAATCGAGCGCCACTCTCCAACCGTCACGCAATCTCCGTTTAGAAACTAAAGCATCATCGGCGCACAATCTCCCTTGACATCAGAACATCACATCAATAGCGACCCATCAATGACCCCTCATAAATGTGTCTCGGAACTCCAACAGGCGATGGTTTAATTTCACTCGGACTCGGCCATCCAAGTTCGAGTGAAAGGGGCCAGTGTTATAACATGAAAATGACTAATTGTTGATCCTCTCCCAGGAGTCGACGCGTGTCCCAAATTAACTGTGTATCATATCGATTAGACCCTATGCAGGACGAGTCAAGTAACGTCATCACTCGACCCTTCCCAAGAAGTGTCGAGTGGAAAGTCGTCCTCACTCGGACCCTATAGTTAAGGCCGCTCTATGCCTCTTCATTTGGTAAAACGAAGTCGAGCTCTCAATCTAAGATGGCCGAATCAAAATGCGTCTTTTTATTAGCCCACTCGCAAAGCCGAGATGAAAGGTGGTCACTCTCGAACCCCAAATAGCTGTCACCATCACATTAAATGCATGGTCGGAGTCATCATTACTCCGGCCCCGAAAGTCTTAACGACTCATCGGACATTGTCAGCACCTTACTTCCCCTGTCACCCTCGCATTAATCACAAAGGTGACTCACACCATCCGCGGCCGAAACCTGTAAAGTATTAGCCAAATAAGCTGACTGCTTGGACTCGGCCGAAGTTACAAAATTGCCCTCCTGAATCTGCTATAAATTAGTGTCCTACCTACTGCATGGAGGTACATGATTTCTGACAAGAGAACACACTGCAATCGTTCTTTTTCTCCACCACTTAAGATCAATACCAACTTGACCGTCGGAGGAACCCTCGGAGAACTCAGCTCTGATCCTCTTACGTATTTTTTGTGTGCAGGATTGAATCCTCTGGTTGATAATCAACCATCAAAGAAGATTGAGGAACCCAAAAACCCTACATAATCTACACTAAACTTCCCTGTTTGATATCTGGCATCAACATCTATAAATAAAATTGAACGGGGACTTATCCCTAGTTTTTTCTTCCAAAAAGAAATAAAAGGTTTAAATCCCCCTTTTTTTTAAAAAAAAAAAAAAAAGAAAGATCTAAAACGAATATGAACTCAGAATATTCTCTAGGAACTCAACAGATGCTAAAAAAAAAAGAAAAAGAAAAAGACTTGTCCTCCATGTTTGTTATGTGGAAGTGCTCACTGTTTGAGCTAACAATTTATGAATGTGCTCTGTATTTGTGACATGGATTAAACAATATCATGTATTTGTGATAAGTGAGAATCTAATTTCATCTAAGAAGCTTGAAAACCCTCAGACTCCAATAATCATAGAGGAAATTTTAAAGTAGAGCATAATACCAAAGAAAGGGGTGGCAAAATTAGGGACGGAGGGAGGGGATTTCCGTTTAGATTTTAACGAGACATGGGAAGCAGCCATTGAGGGCAATCTTGTATTTGTTTGAAGAAGATGAGGACTTAACCAGGAAGTTAACAGAGTTAGGCTGATGTGTGGTCAAAATAACCATAGGAACCTATTTGAAACAACTTACAAAAGTTGGGAGGAGTTATTTAAAATATTGATATTTTGGGGGATTGATATACGAAAAACCCAAAATAATATTGTTCAAAATTTTAATTTAAGTTCTATGGCAATGTAGAAATGTCTTTTATATTCCTTAAATAGATGGCATGTGCATTTTACTAGTTTCCCATAAGCGGAAAATCTTAGGTGTAAACTGTAAAGAAATAAAACTATCCAAATTAGCTATTCCACAACTTGTACGTAGTTATTAAGCTCAAATTATACTTTCTTTGTAACCAAACAGCCTTCGTAATATGAGCTAAAAATAATAAAATAAAATAAACTATACTAAAATAAACTAAAGAAACAGAAAAAAGGAACCTGGTAATCTTTAGTATTGATATTCTAGTTACATCTCTTAATAGTGTGGTTCTACATGTATAAATTAGAATGTAAAATTCAATATACTCAACTCAAGGATAAGCAGGCAACTACATGAGAACATGTACCACACTGCATCAGTTTCTGTCTAATACAAATTTATTCATAAAAGAAAGGAAATGTAAATTCATAATTTTTGAACAAGGAATTACAATTAGGGGTCAGAAACAAAGAACAAAGAAATACATCTAAGGTAAAAGAGTGAAAAAAATTCACTTTGGTGGTCTATCTGCAATTAGGCAATAGTACAGGGTGTGCACCCACAACAATAGAACTATAGGGGGCTTATCCGCAATTGGAAGATAGTAAAGGGGTTCAATCCGCAATTAGCACTTTCAAGTTTCATCCCTCTAAAATGAAGCAGAATGCACAGTAACAAGATGAATCATGTGGAACTTGGAAGGTCTTGAATTTTCTGATCATGTAGGAGGTCTCCTGATCAAAGAGCCAGATCATCATGAATTTGGAAGGTAACGTGACTGATGCTTGAATATTTGATATCTCCGCTTCAATATTTTCATTTCAAGAAGTCATTTGCCGAGGTTCTGAAAACGAAAGCCTTCAGGACTTCTCCTCCCTGCTTTCTGAAAGATTCCCTTAATCGCTGCACCACTGGGATGTTGAAGGGCTGTATGTGAAAGTTACAACAGGATGGTCAAATTGATTGCAAATGGAATTAGGATGGTCAAATTAGGTCGATCAAAGCAGCCATCATTCCACCTCACTACGCCTAATTGATCTTACACCAAATTTATCATGCCTAGACATGCGAATAAAACATGTTAGAAATAGTAGCTGCTTATATGAAACTAACAAAACTTATAACAGAAATAGGACAAATTCAAGGCAACATAAGCTAGGGAATAAGTTGCTTACAGAGAAGAAATCAGCATCCTTCATTGCCCAGAAAAAAATACACTCATCAATGCCCAGTAACTGCCAAACACGAAACCAATAGCAAAAACCTCCTTCAGCTTCCAACTATCAGGCATCGGCGATCGCTTCACTCTGTCCTTTGATATTGTCATGATGGTACCTACAATTACCAAATCATAAATGGAAAAGTCTCAAAGCAAAAACAATCATAAATGAGAAACAAAATAACATGCAATCATAGAGGATGGCAATAATCAAAACCATAAAGGGTGAGAAATGGAATTTCCATATCAGCGCATAAGCACAAAGCAAAGCTACAAAACTAAGAAGCTTCTAGTATTGACACTAGAACAATGATGCTTAAACTTGGGCAGTAAACTGAGGATTTGGTTTACTGTTTATACTTAAGCAGTAAACCCAAGAATTTCACAAATGTCAAAGTTATGAAAAACTAAAGAAAAGGGTTATTACCTAAGTGGAATGACCTTGGACAAAGATCACAAAACAGCAGGTCTTCACTCAATCCACAGACATTACACAGAATATCATTTTCTTTGGATAAGGAAGCTGATAGCTCGTGCAACGAAAATCCACCACCAGGAAGACAAATATGATGACACCTGGAAATAGATTATAAAAAGATAAAAAAAATAAAAGCAGTAAGTTTGAGAGATCATGAAGCATATTAGCAAGATGCAGTAACTTTCTAGCAATAACTCACGGTTTAAGCATTTGACTTTCCCAGCATGAGCTTCAAAATGTGAAGGACTGATCTGCAAAGAAGATTGAATCATAAAGGAATTAGGAAGAAAAAAAGAAAAAGAAAAATCATAAATCTTAGTATGAAGGACTTAAGCCAGTTTCCTTAGTGCTGCAGTATCCTATATGAGCCTTAATGTAAATAACCACCTTATACATTTCATCTTGAAATTTGTAAGGCCCAAACTAGGAGCTTCGAACTTACTTTGACATTTATCCATGAACATAATGCTAAAGTCCAACAACCATTCTCGGTTAAAATTACAGTTGGTCTTTCATGGAACTTATTATTCACTGCATCACCGTATATGCTTGGCACAGTTGTATGCTTTGCAGACAGATATGTGGTGTGCGCGCGCACGCGTGTGAGCAAATATTTGTTGTTTATATTGTATGTGCTTTTGTTTGAGCGAATGCCATAGAACCAGAAGACAAGTGGGAGAGGATGGGAATTCCAGCTGGAAACTTGAAGCAACCCTTGAGGAATAAGTACTTAAGCATATTTTGAAGGACAATGCCAACAAGGACTTGGACCAAAAGATAAACTTGATAGAGGCCAGTATGCCAATTCCCCAGCAGACGACTATTGTCCAGGGGTTGTCGAGGATTGTACAGAGGAATATACCAGAAATAATTAAATTTTCAAAAATGACTAAATTAACCTTTTAAGAGCTAATTAACTTACTAATATTAATCTCAATACCAATAATATACTAATAAAACAGCAACATCTGGTTGCATTTTTTGCCACGTGTCACACTCTCAAGTCACTGGCTGTTTGAATATCTATAATTAACAAAATTATTTCTTTTTCGCCTCTTCGGTTCAAGCACTGCCTCTTTCCAAGCTTTGAATCTTGAAAATAGCTGCAAAATGCAAGATATGTTTGATGAGCACCACTTCCAATTCTTGAGGCCGGTTCATCTTTCTCACAACCCATCTTATATCCTCTCTCTACCATCGCCTCTTCTTCTTCTCTCCGGCCTGTTCGAAACACCGAAACCATCCCTTTCTCTCATGAATCTTTAATTTTGCCTATCAACTTTCAATTAGGAAGTTGAGGTTTGGTCTCTCTTTTGGTCTCCTGTTTTAGTTTTAGTTTTTTTTTTTCATTTAGATCCACCCATGACATGTCGGATAGTTCTCCAGTTTTAGTTTTTTTTTTTTTCCATTTAGATCTTCTCTTTCGATATAATTTTTTGTCCTAACACATTTCTCTCCTTTGTTCTCGCAACTGATTCTCTACATATTCTATCATTAATTCACCAATCTTTACACTCTACATCAATTAAAAGTTTCATCATTAACTTCTCTTTTATTCATGATTAGTATAGAGCATTTGTTCCCAATAAGACAATCTTTCAAATTTCTTCCATTATTATATTTCTTAATTCTACCTTCTATAATTTTTCTGTAATTTCTGTAATTTTTCTATAATTCTTCTAAAGAAATAAGGTTGGTATGGATTTATGTAATCTGGATCTTAGAATATTTGGAATTTGTTTGCTAATAATCATTTATTGTGATTGTTAATATCTCGACTCTTTAAGTTAATTGTGAAATATTTGGTATGTCAAGATTTTATCAATTTTATGCATCCTTAACTATTCATAATAATGACACTAATTCTAATCTATGGTTATGCAACTTTCATGCAGGTTTTATACTGTATGTTGAGGATTTTAAATTACAGGCAATGACTCATTATGAACATGTCAAGGTAAGATTCTATCTTACTCCATTTTGTTTACGGTTATGCAACTTTCATTCAGGTGTTATACTCTATGTTGAGTATTTCAAACTACTATCCATGAACTCAAATAAGTAGACCAAGATAAGTTTCGACCTTGCTTCATTTTGCTCACATTAATCTCTGTACTTGATTTTGGTTTATGGTAAATGCCAATATTTTTTTTTGGGGGTTCTGTTAATAAAGATCGATTTTTTGTTGCATTTGAGTCCATATTATTTGGAGTGCCTACATCGCGTTCGATTTCATTTACAGGCCCATCCTCTTTCCCCTCTTCTTTCACCAATTTGTGCTTCTTTTATTGCTAGCAGAGTGTTTCCTATTAATTAGACTTAAGCTTATGTTTAACTTGATCACTTAAAACATGTTGCAGGTTTGTTAGGCTAGAGTTTGCTCGAGTTCACTATAGTGGATTGAGTAGAATTGGAGACTTAAAGTATGGACCTCCTGCTTTTGAATTTTAGTCTTCACTTTGTATTTATCTACATGAGACGTCTGGAACCAGTATTGTAAAGTTTATCCTAATGTGCAAACTTATTTCATAGTTAAGTAAAATGTCAACGCATTTGTAGAAATGTTATAAAATGTCAAAATCAAATACTATATAAAAATGTAAACTGTTAAGTAAAATGTCAAAACATTTTAGAAGTAGTAATGTTTTTACAATGTCAAAACTAAATGCTATATAAGAAAATACATACCACAAAGTCAAAATCAAATACTATATAAAAATGTAATTGTTAAGTAAAATGTCAAAACATTTTATAAGTAGTAATGTTTTTACAATGTCAAAACTAAATACTATATAAGAAGATACAAACCACGGGGCACAAACTGTGACCCAAGTTTAAAAATGTCAAATTATCAAATACAAGAAAAAAGCACTATCATTTGCTCTAGCCAACGTTCACGAATATGAGACGAATAGGTAAAATATAACCGAATAGAATTCGAGTACACTTTTGGTACTCGAATAATTAGAACACAAATTCAATTAACCCAAATGAACCAAGTTTGAACAATGAGCTATTCAATTCGCTTCGGTTGTTTCCACTCCTATCTGATACATATCAGAGCAATCAGCACATTCACAATTGTACGCTACTTTCCAGACACACATCAGACACATTGGAACAATGCTAAATCCAAATAATAAGACGTCGCATGTTAGTGTGTGCCAACTTTTAAAAAAGTTAAAGATTTTACTAAATATATTAGAGAGATGTTTGGTTCTTAAAAATACAAAGCAACATATGCCAAATTTGACACAGTTTGGGTGTGATTTCAGCACAACTTTAACATCTTCCAAATTTGTGACACACATATGCTTGTACTAGATTGGGCTCTATCAACAAATAGACTAGTGGTACGGCCCACCCTATTAGTCGCATCGAAATATGTGAACCTCATAACTTTTATCTCTTGGTAGCTCATTTTGTTATATGAGGTGACCACTCATATTCAATGTCATACCCATACATACTAATATACACATCTATATTCATGTAGTGTTTGCACCCATGGGTGTTTGTCGTTCCATGTACTTTACTTCGTAAGGATAGTCATCAACTTCTATCCATATCCTTTGTCAGAGTTCACGTTTTCTAGCTAATAAAAATATACGTCTTAGACACTTATCCTAGATCATAAGGATAGTCATCAACTTTGCTTCCTGTTGTGAATCAACAAAAAGAAGGGAAAAAATTTGACTGGAAACATGAATTATGGCATAAAAATTGTTTTTACTAATTAAAGAAGACTTTGAGAAAACTCTTGATCTTCACATATTTTCTTGTCCAGTATAGGATGTGAATCACCTTATTCCATCCCTAAGCTATATGCATTTGGTTGCAAATCTAAGAAAGAAGAGTATTTGATAAGTTCATACTTCCCAACAAAGGTTTGTTGAAATGGAAGCTACCACAACCAATATGCTCAAATATAGACTATAATAGCCTCTATAATAGCCTCTTTGAAAGATTAAAAGTAGATGGTATACTCTATTTAATTGATTTATCCTGATGATTGATTAAATTTGGCTATTTAGGAATAGGGCATATAAAATCATATTACTTGGGAACATCTACATGTCTAACAAACTTTGTTAAAAATCTTAAAGTTTGTTAGAGAAATTTAACAAAGTTGAGATAGAACAATCATTTCACCCCTTCTTCTTCTTCCTACTAACCCCCTACAGTGGTAACTCACGCGCCTTTTATCATAACTCGCTTCTTTCCACCGCTTTTCACGCCATCTCAATGCCCCTTCTTTTCTAATTTTACGCCCAATTTTGAATCTTAACGTTTTTCCTTTTAATGATTAAGAGTAATGCAAATCTATTATTCTTTTTGTATTAATATTTTAAGATTTTATTGACTTCTGAAATATGGATTTAGTTAAAATAGTTGGTTCTTGGAAATTGTATTGAAAGAAAAGAAGGCTTGGTTAACGTAATTAATAAGGGAGGAGTTTTAAGTTTCGAGGAAGAAGGATAAAATTAAAGAGGAAGATGAGTAGTAGTAGATTCTTTTTCCCAAAAGAGAAAATATCCAGAATTCCAAACACCACCATGTGAATGTCATGCTATCATGTTTTAGCATATTCTTTAAAATTAAGTTAGCATGAATGTATTGATCTTTAAGTAGTGAAAAAAATTGAGATAGTAATCTACCAAAAAAAATTCATATACTTATTTTAGAAGTGGTAAAGCTTTAGGATATTTTGGAAAAAAAGGTAACATTTAAATTTGCAGTTATTATAACTAAAATGGTACCCTTTTTGTCAATTAACAATCTTTATTTTTACATGACTTTTGCTTAATGATTTATTATACTCTCCAACCATCAACACGCTTGCAAACCCACCCATTCTACATATGAGCGCTTCAAGAACAAACAAAAACAACAACACATAATTCTTTAAGAAATTGTTAAAAGAGAAAATATCAATATGGAAGAAGTATAAATTTAAACTACATCCAAAAGAAATCAAGGAACAATATGAAGTATTGTTAGCTGCCCTTAACAAATAACATAAGCACAAAATGCGTTGGACAATTGGAAGGAAGAGGGCGTAATCAGAATGATTACTACCACTTATTAAACATGTGTGAATAAGATAGATTTGAATCATTGTGATATTCTCACCCCTGGATCAATATAAGAAACATAGATTTTTTTTCTTTCTTCAAACATTTCTTTCATATTATTTTTTCAAATTTGATATAGTATTGGAGAATGTTTTTTAAAGCTAGAAACCCTCTTCTTTCTAAATATTGAAGCTGCGAAGGGGGATTCCACACTTTCTTCAAATTGTTTTCATACTTCTTCTTCAAATTTGGTATGGTATTAAAGCAAGAAACTCTCTTTCTAAACCTTGGAGCCGCTGATGGCATTTCACACTTAACCCCTTGATCGCTTTGTCAACGATTAATCTTATTAATCACCATGAAAATTTTCTCCTTTGCAACATCTTCAAGAATTTTGTTGGTCTCCATTTCAGACAGCACCTGCGATGCCTCCCCTGTTAGCATTGTCGATGGCCTCCTCTCTTTGATCTTCGTGTCTCTGTTCACACCTTGACATCAGTATTCTCTAGTTATCCATAATAAGATTAGCTCTTATCTTTTGATTTCCTATCGGGATACTTGTCTGCGTCAATGCTATCTTACGGTATCTCCCTCGTTTACGTTGTTGGATATCTCTCTTTGATTTCGGTGTCTTTGTTCACACCTTGACATTAGTGTTCTATGGTTCTGCATGATGAGATTCTGCTTTTATCTTCTGATTTCCTCTCGAACTACTTCTTGACGCAAGTACAATCCAAGAAAGTGCCTTGTCGTTCGATCTCGTTGTGGTGACTTTCTCTCTTGGTTGGCTTTACATGATATCCCATTCTTACCTTTCGGTTTTTGTTAAATCTCCTTCTTGACATTAGTATTTTGTGCGAACCCATTTTTGGCTTATTCAGTTGTATGACACTTTCTCTCGTGTCTGGTTGTTTTGTGACAAGATTCTGCTCTTGCCTTTTGATCTTTTGTCGAGCTCGTTCTCGATATCAGTATATATCCAGAAAAGTTGTCTTATCCAATAATCACAAAAATTTCGCATCCTAAATATTTCCTCGTGACGAGATCTCCTCTACGTGGCCGCGACAACGATCCTTGAGTTTAGCAAAGTGATGGCTGACGCATCATCAGTTTGAGGGGTGTAAGGGAGAAAATATTAGTATGAAGCGAGTACAAATGTGGATCATATTGACAAAGACATGAAGGAATAATTGGAAGCATTATTAACTACCTATAACATATTACACATGCAAAATGAGTTGTAGGGGAAGAGGACATAATTGGAGCGCTCATTGGGCATATGCCAAATGATTATAATAATTTCCCATAATTAGCCCGAAATAGTTGTCGTAAAGTACAGCTCTTATCCCTTGATCAATATAATAAAGGGAGAGATTTTTTTTCATTCTTAAAATTTGTTTTTCTTCATATCTCTTCTTCAAGTATGATAAAATCTACAATTTATTATGAACTAATGGTTGATACCAGATTATAAAAATTAGTAACAGAAATAAGGTGAATGAGGAAGCATGAAAGGGCCAAATCGGTCTGACCTGCTAACGTAACACATGATAGACCACTATCATGCTTGAAAAGGACAAGGTTAGTTAGAGGGAATATTTCCATCAATAGTGAAACTTATGGAATTTGTTAACACTGAATAAGCGTTCTAAACTAAACGCAACTAATCAAATACAAGTCGTTTGAGATTTTTGAGATGTCATATCGATTTAGGGAGAGGCAACATCAGGATCAAGAAACTCGTTCTACTTTGCATTTCGTAGACATGGCTAGAACTTGCACATGCATCCCGCCCAAGTGAGTTACAGCCCTCTAACATCATACTGTACATAATAAATGCCTACTCTAGAAGAACAAGAGTTACCGAAGAATGCTGGTAAAAATAAGAAGCCATATTCTATTAAATCATTAGAAAAGCAAATCCACATTAGGTGTCATAAACTATTTTGGTAAACTAACCAATTAGCCATACGCTTGCAAGTTAACATTGGACAATAGTTGAATGCCCAGCTTTACAATGCATAATGCAACAAGGTCAATAATTCACACGTATTAAGATAGTAAAGGAACTATACCTTAGGCCTTGTCTGGATTGAGGGCAATGAGGGGTAGGAGAAGTTATGGTAGCCTTTATCATTGTTTGGGAATAAATTTATGCTAGGTAATTGTGGGGGGGAGTTAAGGTAAAGAAGGGGGAAAAAATAGACTTTTTACTTACCCCTCAAATTGGGGTGTAATGAGGGTGAAGTTAGAGGAGGGGAGAACAACAGTTATAGAAAGACTTTTTTACCTTTTATCAAGATCTAATCCAATGGTCGAGATTTCTAATAATAATATGACTTAATAACATGTAAGGTTATTTATGTTACTTTACATATATTCTCTTCCCTTCCCTTCACTTTATTAAACTTTCCAAACGGGATGAACTAAGTTCCCATTGGTTCACCTTACTAATTTTGCCAAACAAGTTTTACATGTTCTCGTACCTTTCCTTAACTTAACTTACCCCTAACTTAACTTACCCCATGTTACCTTAACTTCCTTTCACTGAGCTCCAATCCAAACAAGCCCTAAAAGTACAATACAAAGAAAGCACGGAGAATGTCATAACACATCAAACTAATAAGCAGCGGTTCACAGCTGGAGCAAGAAACAACTGTAGCTAAAAATAATTTAAAACGTCAAGTTTAATACAAGGTACCATAGCCTACAGGGAGACGAAATTTACCAGCTTCCTATTGGCCGGATGGTCAGGATAAGGTCCGGGCTCCATCCGCCTTAAATTCATTTGCCATATCGCCTCTGCAGCGTACAACCAGTGAAAAACAGAAAAGAAAAAAAAATGAATAACATTTGATATGCAGACAGTAAACACTAGTTTGATAATAATCATTGAACTTTATGAGGCTGAACTTTTGAAATGATAAAAAGAAGAGGAAATCCTCGACAAGATGATAAATGAAGGATGAAGCCCAAAAGATTGTACTATCATAAATAAAATAAAAAACAATTTCCAAAGCAGAACTCAAAAGTAAAAGGAAAAAGAAAAAAACCCTAATAGCTTCTTTCAATCACCTTCATCAATGGGCGACGGCGATCCTCGTTCACGGCCGCCGTCGCCGCCCTGACGCCTTCGGTACCCATCACCGGATAGCCTCCGCCGGAGCCTCCAACGGCGTTCCCATTCAACAGCGACGGAGGAGCAAAGAAGAGGGGGAGAGAGAGAAAGTGAGGAGAAACGATGAGAGCGAAGGGAGGAGATCAGCACTTCGTTCCCCCAAACTTAAAAAAGAGAGGAGAATATAAAGGCCGCCCTTTTTTGCAGATTGCTCCCTTTAAATTGTAAATTTTAGAAAAGGCCGATTCCTGGATAACCAACTTTAGACGTATTTATTAAATATGAAAATAAAAAGGGTGTTATATGAATAAATCTCCTGAAACGGACCAAACTCGTGAAAGTGAAACCGTCAGCCCCCCTTTTCCGTGTCTTCTAGTTAATTACCTTTTTCCATGCTGTGAACTCGTAACGCTCCGTTTTTGTCCGGTTTAATGCAACACGTGGTCTCCGTGACAAGTGTCAGTGGAGGTACTGCGTGGGGCCAACGCTTTGTGCGGTTGAAATTTTGATTACCCCTGAATTCTTTTCAAGGGCGTTTCATAGCTTGCAACGGGAATGGTTATAATTACAGATGCGTGTAAGTAGGTCAACTTTATTGAGTTGCAACTAATTGTTACAATTGTAATTACAGTTACAAAACACCCCTCAGTTACAAATTTAAAACAATTTATACATTTTCAAAATTTTAAAAGAGTTTAATAACTTTTCTCAATTCATTTAAAGTAAAAAAAAGTTTCATATGAAAAGTTACAAGCTTAACCTGACAAGCTGTAACTAAAGGTTGTAAAATTAAAAATTGAACCA